>OU898285.1:74810120-75269725 GCA_918026665.1 Diabrotica balteata
ACTATCTTGGTGTGTCACTAATTATTGTGAGAACATCGTAATAGTATCAGATTCTCAGGCAGTATTACAAGCTATTCGTAGCCATCCATTAGATAGTTTTCAAAACTCCATTATACTTGATATCAAAAAATTATTATATGATCTAAAATTCACAAACAAAACAGTTACTTTTCTCTGGGTTAAAGGACACAATGGAGTAATTGGAAACGAATTGGTGGACAGTATGGCAAAAAATACATCTGAGATATCCAAAATTACAAATTTTTACTACTTTAAAGATCTTTTTTCTATTATCAGGAGTATTGACAGGGAAAGATGGATGTCAAAATATAAAGAGGTTCAGAAGACTTCAAGAAACCATTACTTTTCTATTCACCCATGCTTACCAAAAAATATTCCCCATTTCAATCTTAACTTTAATAAAGTACATTCTTCGTTAATAACGCGGCTAAAACTGAACCATGGCCTCTTTCCAGAGCATCTGCATAGGATTGGAATCTATGAAACTCCTTTCTGTCCTTGTAATAATAAATCTATCGGAGATTTGAATCACTTATTTTTCGATTGTTCTAATCATAGGGAACAGACTCGAAGACTATATTTAGGTTTAATTGATCTCAATATTACGGCATACCAATTAGCAACCTACGCTATGCGGACGACACAGTGATTATAACTGATAATTTGGAAGATCAGCAGTTATTACTTGATAGGTGAATAGCATAGGTAAAAAATATGGCCTCAAAATCAACATTTTGAAAACGAAATATATGGACATTAGCAGAAACCCTCCAGAAAACCCGATATTATGCATAGGTGACAATCGTATAAATCGCGTGAAAACTTTTAAATACCTTGGCACCACAATCAATGACCAATCGGATCCACAACACGAGATAAAAACCCGAATACAAATGGCAAGACAAGCTTTTGTGAAATTCAGACCGCTCCTATGTAATCAACACCTAAACTTCGAAATACGCTACAGAATGGTCAAGTGCTACATATGGTCCATCTTGCTTTATAGCATGGAAACGTGGACTTTGAAAAAAACATCTATCAACAAACTTGAAGCATTTGAAATGTGGTCATTGAGAAGAATGATGCGCATACCTTGGTGGATAGAGTTCGAAACGATGACGTCCTTAATAGAGCCGGCGTGGAAAGAGAACTCTTTGAATTAATTAAAAAACGCAAGATTGGTTACCTTGGGCACATATTGAGAGGAGCAAAATATGAAATACCACAGTTAATCCTACAAGGGAAGATCGAAGGTAGGAGAGGAGCCGGCCGCAAACAATTGTCCTGGTTAAGGAATATTAAAGAATGGACAGGAATACACAATACAGGTGAGCTGTGTCACGCCGCCAAGAACAGAATTCTAGTAATGAGATAGTCGCCTACGCACTTTGGTGTATGACATGTTAAGAAGAAGATCTCAATATTAGCGTTCCAGTTAACATCAGCAATCTGTTATCTTATTCTGACAAATCTATATATATATATATATATATATATATATATATATATATATATATATATATATATATATAATATTCTAATCAAGTTTATAAACGATTCTAAAATAAAAATTTAAACATCCTTATAATAATTTTCTGTGGCAAAAAGATTCTTTGTCTAATGCCATCTCTCTCTCTCTCTCTCACACACACATTATGTTACACTCATGTATCCGATAATATTTTAGAAGGAATAATATAACAGAAATTTGTTTAAAATAAACACTTTAAAAATTAGACTCGCTACTTCCAACATGCGTGGCTTGTGTCTCACTTGTATTCAAACAATTTAAGTGTTATCTCTGTTTCACATACTGAGTTGAAAACTTGCCGTATCGGTATAATTAGAAAGTTAAGATTAATGTGAGAGTTAAATGGTTTAATTTTTGAATTGAACATTGTAGTTAATCCCCATTAAATAAACTAGACAACAATTATATATAACTATTTTATCTTACCAGTTAGTTGGACATTTAAATCAGGAGCCGGCTTTTGAGCCAAGAATATTTTAAGGGCTTGAGTTTTAATTTTACCGTCTTGATTGGGCACAAATTGTTTGAATAATCTTGCCTTATCCCGTATATCATAGTTCTGATCATATTTAGCGAGGTTGCAAACATACTGGCACAGCAAAGACGTTTGCTCGGGATTTGTTATGTACAATTTGATAGCCAGGTTCATCACTTGAAGCTTAACAATATCATCCTAAAATACGTGAGAAACATAAAACAATTGGAATGAATAGAACATACAAATAGACAATAAATGGAAAAGAAATTGTATTTTCTCGCACCAAATAAACCAAACACCTTTACCTCATCTGGAAAAGTTTTAGCCATTTTCCGTAACACATCTGGTGCAACTTGTGGCACCTTTTGTGAATGTTCTCCTAGGAGCCAAAGAATGGCAGCTCTAGCTTGGGCAACTGTAATACTATCGAGCAATCTAGCCATATGAGTGATTATTTCTTTAGGGTCAGCAGCTTGTGTCTGCAAAAGTCTTTTAATAACTACTACACTTTCTGCTACAACAGCCTCTAAAAAAAGTTATATTACAAAAAATTTAATGATATGACAAAATTCTTACCGTCTCTGTTAGATAATAAAGAAACTAAACCATTAAGGCACGAGTCAGTGATTTCTGAAATAGAACAGGCACATCTTCCTATAGCTTGAATAGTGGCAGCAACGAAATTCTTATCACTATTAGAAATGTAAGTCTGCAACTCTCTTAAAATAATAGAAACATTTGAAACATTGGTGACATTAGTAAGTATATCTAATTTCAGCAACTTCACATTAGTTGGATCTGATATCCTAACAAAAAAACTCTTTAGGTAAGGTTCAAACATCCCCTTGTTAGTAAGACTCATTGATGCTATTGCATTAAGAACTATGCTTTGTACTTCAACGTGAGATCTCAGAAAACGCACTAATGATTTTGCAGCTAAGATACTTTCACTTCTTGGGGAAGCATGGTGATACAGTTGAGCAACTGACATGACCACTGCCGCATTTCTGGATTGTAGCAATGGCCTTGTAGACCTTAGAAGCAGTCGATGATCTGGATCCAAACTAGGTATGTGGCTTTCAGAGGCTTCAGAGTTTGACTCATAAAACTCTTTATCAGATTCGTTGTTTTCCTAAAAAAAATAATTTAAAAACTATTGGTAAAAAGAACTGTAGCGACAAGCTAATTACGAATAATTAAACTTTTTATTCAAAAATTAAATAAAAGGATCTCATATTAAAACTTACATTTTCGCAAATGGTTTTATATTATATATATATATATAGAGAAATAGAAATGAAATAAAAATTGAAATGTGTTTCTCCTCAATATATTGAATATATATATGGAACTTTCTAGTATTAAGTCTCAAGACAATGGAACACCACAAGGATCTGTAATTAGCCCTACACTTTTTTTAATAGCAATGAATGATGTTATAAAAAATCTCAGGAGACCTGCACAGGCTAGATTATATGCTGATGGTATGATAATGTTTATCAAAGGAAAAAATATTAAATCCATTGTCAAACTTTTACAAGAAGAACTAAATAAAATCGAAAGTTGGTCTAATAGGAGATGATTCTATTTTTCAGCTGACAAGACACAATATATTATTTTTTCCAAAAAGCCTATTCACACTAACATCCCTGCCTTAAAATTCGGCACAAAGTTTTTGAAACCAAGTACAGAGATAAAATATTTAGGCATAACATTCACGAACTTGAAACCATTGGAAACCACATATTAAAAAATTGGCGATATCATGTCAAAATGGTATAAATCTTCTTAAATGTTTAGCCAACAAACAATGGGGTGCTGACGGAGATACATTATTACTGTTGTATAGAAGCCTAATCCGATCAAAATTGGATCACATTCTTCAGCGTCGAAGTCAAATTTAAAAATCTTAAGACATTATACATAACAATGCATTACGCATAATCTCTGGAGCTTATAGAACAACTCCTGTTGCAAGCCTCGAGTGGGAACTTGGAGAGACTTCATTACATTGAACGACGGAAATTACTTAATCTATCTTACGCTTCAAAACAATCATCACTACAACCTGACAAACCTTTTCTTACTCAGTCATCGTTATCAAATATCAATAAAAGAACACATTTACCATTTCGATTAAGGATCAAAAACATTTTAAACTCTATTGAAATTTTTAACTTTCCCTCAACACATTCAGCAAACGTAAACACGCCACCTCCCTGGTTAATACCTTTGCCTACTTTAAATTTAGAACTATAATCATATTATAAATCTGAAACTAATCCACAAATATTTATAAGCAATTATAATAGAATACTTTCTTCTTTCCCTAAACATATCTGTTCAGACTTTTCCTTAAAAATAATTTGGTAACATCGGCAACAGTGCATGTGCTCTGCATCGCCGATTGAAGGACAAAGTGGAGAGTGGTCAAGAAATTGAATTCTACTGTCTGGAAAGCTATTCAACTGGCCTGTGAATCACATGAAGCACCTATTGAGACTTGGGAACAATACCTACCTGTCGTGCTGCATTCCATTCCTTCACTGTTGTGTACCGCAACTAACTCTACGCCTCATGAAAGGATGTTCGTGCACACACGTCGATCTCCAAATGGGAATATAATACCGTCATGGCTAGCAGAATCTGGGCATGTCTTGATGAAAAGGTTCGATCGGAAAAACAAGTACCAGCCTATCGTAGAGGAAGTGGAGGTAATAGAGGCAAATCCTGAATACTCTTTTGTTTAAACTGAAAGACGGACGGGAGACCACAGTGTCTAATCGTCATCTGGTTCCGAGTGGACGAGGTGAAGGGAAATACTAAATATACCAGGTCCATATACCAGGTAATACCAATTGTAGAAGGGCGAGTGACAGACGCATAAAAAAACTATCTTTAGTACTTTTTCTAAAAGGTTATTTTGTTTGACAAAATATCAATATAAATGTAACATGTTGGCTGTGACCTAATGCGATTTGGAATGAATGATTTTTATGCTGTTCGAAATTTGAATACATTACCAAAAAACAGTTAATCTACTGTTAAAACAGTAGGGTTGGCAACGGTGCCTACGAAACGAATTAGTTTGGCGGCCCCGTCTACCCAACGAATATAAGTTTATTGTAATGCGACGTTGCCATTTAAATAAATTCTCCCAATGTTGTAGTCTTAGCACATTTTTCAAATGCTAAAAAAGACGACAATGTCAAATCAAAACAATAATTCTGTAATAATGTCAGCTGATTCTCCCCACTCATACAAATCTTTTAAACTTGTGGGAAGGTACTTTACGAAAATAATATTGCATGTAGTTTTAAAAATGTTTGTCTCATTTCCTACCGTTTTACGCGCATACAGACCTTAATTTTTTTCCTATACAGTATATAGTCTATATATTTTAAGTTTAAAAGGAAAAAATTTGATACTCACTTGAAGGTTTGGATCTGCAAATTGGTTTCTAGCATATCGAGTAAGCATGTTCACAATTGTCACCTGGCCCCATTCGTCCACATCTACCAACAAGGCACATAATTTTCTAAACACTTGATGAATCAGATCCACCCTTTCTGGACATACTTCAGTAAAAGCCATTACTGCTGAACCTATTACTAAAACAGTTTTGTCTGCAAGTAACTTCTGGATGATTGTGATAAGTTCAGGTTTCATATCAGGATCTAAACTAAAAAATGAAATATATGTTTTACTGAAGTAATTTGCAATTTAGATAATAAAAAGAGAGAACAGTTATTTTAACAGCAATATAACCAACTGAATACAGGCAAAACCAATGTGAACATCATATGTGACTACGAACCACAGGTAGGATGTGAAGGACAGGAAAAGAAAGAATTTTGGAGAGCTGTCTATAAAAATACCAAAAGAAGTTAGAACTGTTAGAAGACTAGAACTGTTAGAAGTTAGTGGAAGGAGTGGTAGAGGAAAACTCAGGAGAAGATGGAAGAACTGTGCGACAGAGGACTTAAGAGAGAAAGATTTAGGTGAAGAAGACCCGGTGGACAGAAATAAGTGGCGGCGAAGATTAAGGAACAACAATCTCTGACAAGGGAAAAGCTGAGGAAGAAGAAAATAACAGAGAAGTATTATTTCTTGGGTCTGTAGTATAGAAGAAAGGTAACAGCTCCAGTGCTATAACTTATATGCCAATATTTATACCAATTAATACCTCTATTTTTACTAGATTATGGATAATTTTACCCAAGGTTTACTCATTTTAATCTTTTAATTAATTTAGTTCAATGATATATAATTGGACTAGAGTTTTCGAATATTGTTTAAAATATTTTACGCTTTTGTTGCAAGGGAACAGGGGAGTCAACTCGGACCTTCCAATTGATAGTTAAACATCCTACCTTTTGAGCTACCAATCTACCACATCTTTTTTATTCAATACAACAAATATTCCCTTACCTGTTCAGTTTTGGAATTGCATGGGCAGCAGTCTTTCTCACATAAGGAGACATATCAGAAGAGGCATCTTTAATCGCTAACATTACTATTGGTGATATCATTTTTACTCTTACACTTGACAAAACTCTTAATGCCCCTGCTCGTATTAACTGATTTGGTTCCTAAAATGTGTATGAAGGAAAAATTATACACTAATATATATGAATTATTACACACTATTAAAAATGGATGTATTGAGTGATGTACAAGCATTTATTTTTAATCCATACTCCTTTGCGCCTGTTTCTAGAAATATTCAAATAGTTCATTTAATTATTTTTCTGATCTTGTTCATAAGACTAACTCTTATGAATATGCTATACACTCATATTCATTATGAAGTATATATATATTCATATTATATATATATATATTATATATTATATATTTATATATATATATATATTAGCCTGGGTAGTATTTGGGCACCTAGAAACAATCTTTAAATCAACTAAAATACAAAACTTCAGCATAATTCATAAATTGCAAGTAATTCAAGGTGTATGGAATGTAGAACACTGAATATTAAACTCAGCGATCATATACCTAATGGGAAAATAACAATATCAAAGGTAATAAATGTAATGCATGTAGATGCAGCGAATTGTTTAATGGTGACCAAGAAATGCAAGAGAACCAGAGGCAGAGCTCAACAAAATTTTGAACACTGACCAAGAAAACACTAGAGAACAGGCGGCAGACCTCAAACCAGATGGAATAATGAAATCAAATTAATAGCTGGTCATATAGACACATCTAAGAGAGACTTACATCTGACGATGGATGGAATAGCTGATGATGATATTTTCTTATAATCTTCATTGCATGAATTCTCTCCTGAGAGTTTTTTCAGCTTTCCCTAAGACTTCTGCTATATTCTCATCTCTATTCTTTTTGATCATCGTTAATAAAGATCCACTTGTAATTTTTTTATATAAGACTTATCCTGTATCACTTGTTTCTTAAATGTTCTCTCTGTTCATCTTTTTATGCTTTTCCCACTTTGATTTTGATATTCAAATGCTCAATATACATAAATAATTTTTGTAATATATTTATCCCTTTACAGTCCGAAATTCGAATTAAATATAGGTGAAAAATTTAGTACCACGTTCACACTCACTAACAAATTACCACTCCATACATACTTAACCAATATAAAAAATATTACTCTCTATAAATAATATCTTACCTTTAAAGCTCTTTGGAATGTAGATATGGAAAGTAAAGCTAAATCTTGTTGTTCTTCAGCATATCTTTCTAAGTAAACATAAACCAACTTTTTAACTTCAATATTTTTAGATACCACATTTTTTACAACAGCAGGAAAGAGTACAGAAGCATCACGTCCCTTTGCTACCATCTAAAATTCAAGAAATTTGGCAAATAAAAAGATTTAATTTGTTCTAATTTCATTCAATATAAATTATACAGGATGCTCCAAAAAAGAGTGATATATAAAAATTATATTTTTTCTTATGGAATAGACTACATTTGATAACATTTTTTAATTGTCCTTAAAAAATAAGCTATACATTTACAAGGGTTCCCTGTACCGAAATACAGGGTGTTTTGATGTATTTCGATTTTTCTAAAAATGTAATGTTTTAGGAAAAAATTAAATATCTGTGAATCTAAGAATCGGAGACAATTTTTTCTTGGACATTAATAATAAACTATTTGTCATATTAAACAGATGTTTATTATAACAAAAAAAATTACAGGGTGGTCAAAATATTAGATTGTTCTATTAGCAAATTTAAGCTGTATTAACATACTTATTTTAATGAAACCATCATGTGGAAAATTTACTAAGCTTTCAATCTATATTGTGGTCTTCCTACTTTTGAAATATTTTCACATTTCCTAGTTTGTAAGATTTAACAATTATAATCAGGTATGTTGTGGTTATGTACAACAAATCACCAAACACCATCATATACCTAGCCAAGATACTGTCATCAATATGATTCAAATTTTTGTTATTTATTCACATAGGATAATTTATTATTTTAGTTGAATTTGGATTATATGGTATACTAAATAATATTCCTATTTTAAAAGGAATACCCTATATTATATACCATATACTAGAAGACATTTAGTTTATCCTTCATTCTGTATGGACAACGTTATGCATCACTAGACCAAACGCCAAAAATTGATTTTGACATATTTCACTTCAAAGTTATTTACTCTATTAAAATTCAGTATATGTTACAATAGTCATAATTTTTTGTTTTCGAAAAAACGAAAAAAAAAAAAAATAAATAAAAAAGGCTTTTGGTCAACTTACGATTTTCGACACATTGTGTATTCTTTTTTTTTCATTCTGTGAACTACTAGTGGGTTCTTCTTATGGGATTTCTTCATCACATTTAGATAATGATCAACGGTATATAAATATTGTTGAAATTTTATGGCATTTTCAATATCTTGAAAATCAATATCAGTGGGTAAAAAACTATGACCAGGAAAGAGATAGCGTAATATAATTTTTTCAATTGTAAGATGAGTTTCTAAAATCGATTTCAGAATCAAAACTATTTTGATGTTGCAGTCTTGGCCGCCACAAGAGTCTGACCCAAAAATTACATGTTTTGCAGAAGTAACATTTTCTTCAATGTGTTTCTTAAGACAACTGCCTACTTCCTGGGCTCCCCAACCAGCTTCACCTTCTAACCAAACATAACAATAACCTTTGATATCCTTGCCGCTATAGATACCAAGGTTGTAAATACATAATTGACGCTTATAATATACGATATTTGTTGGAATTCTCGGAAGGGTAAGAGTTTTTTCTAAATCAAAACAAAAGTTTTCCACTTCTGGTTGATCGTTGCTCATCTTCATGTCTAGATTGCATCTAGATTGTGCATTTTCAGCTTCTTCTAAGTGCACATTCTTTTCTTCCTTTATCCTGTGCAATTTTTAATTACAGGTTATTTTATAGAAAAATTTAAGCAATAACTGACACTACTTCTTAACCTAAACGCCTCAACAAGTTATTGTCAACAACATTTATGTATGTATGTTGCCAAATATTCGATTTACAATCATTACAACACTCACAAGAGGTTCTTGGTCTACTGATTCAAAACTAATACACAAAATTAGTCGCTTGGTCTAGTTATGTAAAATTCAAAATCCAGAATAAAAAGAAAGGCACTTGGTCTTTTTAAATATGTCTGGTTAACCGTTACTAACAGACTAATGGGATTTGTTCTGTAGATTGTTTATGTTATTTCCCACTAGAAAGCGCCATATCCACAATTTGAGAAAATGGTGCTTGGTCTAGTGATGCATAATACCTAAAACCAGCGGTTATTAAGTAACTATAAAAACACAACTTTTATTTGAGGTCCTTTAAAAGGCAAAAGAGACTGAAACTTACAAAAATGAGTAACATCTAAATTAAAATACTTAGTTTAATATATCCCAGAACACAGGTGTATCTTAAAAAAGTCTGTCTCGAAACTTAATTGCCAGAACTTGTCACATAATGTGCATCTATAAGGATTTATTTTCATATGATTTATTGTATTAGAATTCTACTTCTCAAACTTGTTCATTTTCTTATAGATGGATCTTTAAACATTATTTTTGAACAGTTACTGACATAAACATGAATAGGCGTTTAAACTTGTAAGATTTTAATTAGAATATTTCACGTTTAGAGCCAATGGAGTAAATGAATAACAGACCTACTCAACAATAGTATTCCAAATATCTTGACTCATCACAAATATGAGAATTACTTTGATCTTCTATGAGACATATTATTAATCTGTTAGAAAATTATTTATCTGGTACATTATTAATCTGTTAACCTGTATATAAAGTAATTATATTGTTGGCTTTTATATTATAAATTTTGAAAATGAAAACACACGCTATGGAGATCAGTAATTCATCTTTTCACATTTCAATCAGTTCACTTTTTAAATTTTTTCTGTTAAAGGCAGATACTATACTGGCTCCTGTGGCCATTTATACTAGGACTTATGCATTTAAACAGGTAAATTATTATTATTATTTGTCATTGTTTCACGAATGTTATAATAATCAAATAAATCTTACCCCAATTATTCTCTTCATAGCTTCTAATTTCAAACTATCTTTATTAGAATCCAGCATCTCTTTAAGATCGTCATGCCTAAAAATTGAATATGATATGATAACGTTTTCAAAAATATTTTAATAGCAGATCACCTACTTTTTGAAGTCAGAATGAAAAAAGCCTCCTGAGGCAGGATCCACAGCATATTCTGCTTCAAAACTTGAACCTCGATCGTTTGAATAACTATTGTTGGTCATGCTGTTTGAAGGGGATGACAACATTTTCAAATTCAGGATATTATCAAATTAAAATTAAATATTTCATCTATCAAGAGAATAAATAAAAGACCATCTAAAATTACTATTCTTATTTGATTTCACTGCCGTCGTATAGACACATCTTATTTTCAAATCTTCATCTTTTTCCTGTCGATTCAACCTTTCTCTATATGGTTATTCAACCACATCAAGTTAGTATTCATTATTCGTAAACACGAGCTTTCTTTACCGTTCGATTTCCAAAATTTCCAACCTTGAATTCTTCAAAAACAAAAAATCAAAAACAAAACAGAAAGTTAATTGTAATTTATTGTCATGTATAAATAAAAAGTGATTCCATGTTCAAAATGAGATTCCTTAAATCTATGCAACACATCATATAATGTATCTGTCATAGTACCTACGTGTTGAGTGTGTTAAAATTTTGAAAAAGAAAATGTACGGTTTGTAAAAGTAACAATAACAATTTTATTAAACGTTTTTCTTGGTTTAACTAATATTGTTTTAGTTAGTGAGTTAAGGCCGGTTGAAAATATTCGTTTGTTCGTGCGTGTCAATAAGACATTAATGAAATATGAAAATCTACATAAGCCGAAAAAACTGTAATTTATGTAAGTACTTATAAGTTATTTTGTGATTTTTGTTAATATTGTAAAGAGAAGCTGTTACTAAGTTTAGTACTGTTCATTTGTGTGGAATGTATTTCTGTGTACAAATCTCACACCTATTATCACAAAAATATTATATGTACATATAAATAAGATATTATCAAGTGATTCCCACATAAATAATAGAATTGGTTATATAGCTGAAAAACAAAATTTTCTGAAAACAATTTGTACTTTTATAACAATTTAATTGTTAAAATTGTCAACACATTATACTTATAACAATTGATAAATATATGAGTGTGGTAATTTGAGATAATGTGTAAGTGAACTTTCTCATATATTTGTCAAGTTGATATAATATAATAGGACACTGCCTTCAAATGGAAGTAGCTCCCTGTAGTCTGAAATGTAATGAGTGAGTTAACTACAGAAGATTTTTAAATCTCAAAGACTGGATTATACTGCAACTGGAACCTTGATTATAAGTATTTATGTTTCAGATACCACAAATGTAATTATTTATTGAATAGTACCTATAAGTATCTCTTTAATATAACCTATAAGTATCTTTTTAATAACTTATAAGTATCTCTTTAATACAATAATCTTTACTTTTTGTGTACTTATTGGTTACTTTCTTAAGTTTCTTTTTAGTTTAATGGAGTGCTTTTTATTTTACCTAGTAAACTTTTTCTGATTATTTCTTTTAAATTATGTCTTTTTAAAACATTATTATCTGTCCAATCCATTTTAATGTATGTCATTTGTTTTCTATTCCAATGTATGGTAAAAATGCAATTCCATGTTTCAGAATAGGATTTCTTAACCCGTAACCGGTGACGTGGAGTCTGAGAGACTCTTGCGAAATTAAAAACCGGTTTAAAATATTGAAGCGGACGACTCTGGATGGCCTGCGGCTAAGTACCTTTCTAAAAATAGTTCATAAACCAAGCGTTTTTGTTTGATTAGTTTACGTTTAGCCGTTTGCGAGAACAGACGTTATTGGAGTCAGCGAGACTCAACGTCACCGTTAGTTACTTTTTATCGAGTGTTTTATATTTCTTCATATAAACTATAATGGATCATCTACCAAGTACGTCACGATCGGTTAGTGTTACAGATCCGAAATTTGAAGAGAAAGTGTTAAATTGGTTCAATGATTTGGACTCTGAATATAGTGATATTGATGATATTGACAGTGATGCGGTAATAGAAAGCAGTCATGAGTCGGCATCTGAGCAGTCTGATAGTGAATCTGATCCAGAAGGCAATATTCCAGAAACTTTAAATCAAGACTCGTCCAGTGATGATGAAAATAATAGTATATTGGCGTCAAGATCTTCAAACTACTTTTATGGTAAAAACAGATTTAAGTGGTCAGCTAGTGCACCAAAAAATATTCGTACTCAAAACCATAATATTGTACATTTACCGGGGCTGCAAGGAAAGGCTCGGTCTCTTGGTCTTTCGGCACCTCCAAAGGAAATTTGGAACTGTTTATCAATTGCAAATCAAATGTTAAATGTTGTAGTCGAATGGACAAATGTAAAATTGGCGAGTGTTAGAGTCAAATACAAAAATGAAAAGAGGCCGGAATTAAAAAATGTCGACCAGGTCGAAATGGAAGCATTTTTAGGCTTACTAATTTACACCTCAGTATTTAAGTCCAATGATGAAGACATAGAATGTCTATTTCTGCTACAGATGGAACGGGCAGAGAAATTTTTCGGTCCGTAATGAGTGCCAAGAGATTTGCAGTTTTATTGACTTGTTTACGTTTTGATGACCCTTCCACGAGAGAACAACGAAAAGCGGTAAATCCACTAGCACCAATTCAACTATTTGAATCTTTTATTCAAAACTGTCAAACGGAGTTTTCTGTTGGTGAATATGTATGCATTGATGAAATGTTAGTTGGTTTCCGGGTTAGATCACGCTTTAGAATGTATATTCTAAACAAACCACGAAAATATAGACTTAAAATTATGATATTAACAGATGCAAGAAACAACTATGTGTACAATGCGTATGTATATACACACCAAGATTCCGACGGAATGGGCCTTTCAGTAACTGAGAAAAAGCTTGCTAAACCTACTCAATCTGTGTACGTTCTAAGCATTATATGTGACAGTAATCGTAATGTGACAGCTGACAATTGGTTCACGTATATAGAACTAGTTCAGTTGTTGAAATCTAATGGCCTAACATATGTGGGAACTATGAAAAAGGTTAAAAGACATATTCCTCCTGAGTTTCTTCCTCAAAGGCATAGAGATTGGTCATTAGATAGGTTTACAAGACTTGATTCTAGTCTACAGTATCTAGCTCATATATAGCCATAGATGAAAAAACACAAAAACCAGAAATAATTAGTCTGTATAATATGACGAAAGGCGGCGTTGATGCTTTGGATAAAAAATGTACGGTTTACAGTTCGTCCAGAAGAACGCAACGTTGGCCAATGGCTATATTTTACAAAATACTAGATATGAGTACAGTTAACGCTTTCGTTATGTATCAGTGTTATAGAGAATCCAAACCCTTAGACAGGAAAGATTTTATGAAGGTACTGGCTAAAAGCTTAATTGAAGCACACATGAAACAACGAATGTATAACAGCAGAATCCCGACAGAAATAAGAGAAAACATAAAGCGAATACTGTGCGTGGTTGAACCTCCTTCTATTCAAGAAGATCGGTTAGCAGTTCGAAAGTATTGCTACATTTGCCCATCAAAACTTCATAGGAAGACATCTTATTTATGCGTCTGTTGTAAAAAACCAATTTGCTTGATTTGTTCTCATAAAATATGCAGAAACTGTAACGTTCAAAAAGAATAAAAAAAAATAATCCCATTTTTTTGTCCTTATTTACCCCCTGCACGTTCCGTTACGTTTAGACTACTGATGATAATTTTTATTACCATAGATTATTCAATATTTGTTATACCTAATATTAAAACCATTTGTACATACCAAATTTAGAAATATTAAAAAAAATTAAGTTTTCCGACGTAACACCGTACTTTATTTATTTGCAACTTTTGACAAAAATGTTAATAATAAGAATAGTCAGTAACAGAAAGAACTAAAAAGGCAATAGGATATTGCAAAAGTGCCTAAAGAACAGATTATTATAAACAATGTGATAAAATAATTATTTAAATTTGAATGAGACCAGCATATTTATGATGAGTCCCGGAGACTCCACGTCACCGGTTATGTTCCTAAAATCGGACGTCACTGGTTACGGGTTAAATATATTAAACATATCCATAACATGTATTACTCCAGTCCTCAGAGGAGGACTGCCACTGAATCTCTAAAAATCATAGGAACAAGCTGAATTTTGCTGAGAATACCAATTTTGGAATCCCAAAAAAGTTTCAAAAGTTTAAAACCTCTTCGTAGAAGGGGGATAAACGGAAACATTCATTTATCAGATCTGTATGCCCTAGAAAAAGAATTTTAAACAAGAAATGTAGCTTGGAAAATTTTGAACAAAAATGTTTATTAGCACCATTTTTATAGCATGAACCGTTCTCTTAGAAACAACGTTTGAAGAGACCGGCGATTTTAAATTACAATTACGCGCGCGAAATTTATTTTTTAAATAAAATTTGTATCAACTCGACGGTGAAATTTCGATGCCTTTTGATCAGTATGTCCTATTAGCCGAGTCTGGTTAAAAAAACAGGTCGAAAAATGTTTCGCAGATATCTGAAGCTTTTAAGACACAGGTGGGGGTTACTAGATGACGACTAGATGAAAAGGTACTCGTATTTTTACCTTCCGTTTTTTTAAACAATAATTTATGGTCACAATTTGATTTTTTGTCTGTAAGTTTTTCCCTTAATATTTTAAATAAACAATATTTATATCATTTTTTTATATCAAGAATATCTTTATTTTCCCGTTTTTTAAATTAAAATTGATAAATAATTTACGGAGATATTTGCAAAAAAGCAGTTTTTTGCACTAATTTATAAATTTTATTAATTTTTTTATTAACAAAATAAAATGTTATTAATACATTTTGAACATCGAGAATTACCGTCTTTTAAATTTGTGCGAAATTTCTTCCCGATCGGTCAAATAGTTTAAAAGTTATTTAATTTATTTTTCCCTGAGGCTAATTATTTAAACTATTAACTTGCCCATGAATGATGCTAGACACATTTAGCAAATGTCATAGGATTCTTTAAGACTTAAACTATCTCAGAAGTTAAATGCATATTGCGTTTTCATCGAAATTATTTACAACGTTTGAAAAAGGAGTATGTTTTTTACTTATAAACAATTGTAATAACTTCTATATTTTTCAAGTTACAGACTTGTACGTACAACCGTTGAATAGCTGGTAAAAAAACTCACATTAACTCACATTAATAACAAAAAAAAACCTTCTATGACCAATAAAAACGAAGTTAGCGACTATTTTTAAAAAAATCATATCTCTATTTTTTATAAACATTAAGAAGTAAAATGTGCACATATTTTGAATGAAAATCTAAACTTTATATTAAAACTTATAGCTATGAAATTCATCCAATTTTTCGAAACTTACAGCCCTTGGAAACGAAGGTACTTTCGAAAGATCGACATAGGAAAGTGGAGGAAATAACTGTTTCAGCTCCGTTTTTTTTCGACATCGGAACTTCAAATTGGAACACGTAGGAAAAATCTGCTTCTTTTTGGCGTTTTGTCCTAGTATTCGTTCAATTTTTTTTTGAACCTATTCTCTATCCTTCCATTGTTGGATATAGGTCTCCCCCAGTTCTTTCCATCTTTCCCTATCTTGAGCTGTTCTCTGCCATGTGGGACCTCCTTGTTTCCTGATGTCATCTTTCCACCTCATCTGTGGTCTGCCTCTTGATCTCTTTGCATTGTATGGACGCCACTTTCCGATGGCATTGTTCCATCGTCCGTCTTGGAGACGTTCATTGTGTCCAGCCCATTTCCATTTCAGTTTTGCTGCTTGTTCTATCGCGTCTACTGTCTTTTTTCTGGTTCTGATCCACTGGTTACGTTTTCTATCTCTAAGTGATACACCCAACATTTGTCTCTCCATCGCTCTTTGTGCCTTCCTTATCCTATCCAAATTGGCCTGTGTAAATGTCCATGTATGTGCTCCGTAGGTGAGCACCGGTATTATGCAGGAGTTATATATCTTGCTTCGTAAGTATAGAGGGATTGTTTGATTTTTTAGAAGGTAAGAAAGTTTGCCGAACGCTGCCCATCGCATTCTTACTCGTCTCGATATTTCAGCTTTCGTTCAATACCACATAATAATTCTCTCGGGATTCTGGGATTTTTGAGTCTTCTTTGTAGATGAGGTAAAACTAATTATTTCGCCAACTCCTTTGTGTAATTTAGCCTTTCCATATTATCTTCTTGTAGTGATTGGTACACAACATGCGAATTAACAGCAGCTATATCAATGATGCGGTAAAAAATAGTAAGTGGCTATAGGCGTGAACGACGTTTTACAGAATATTTGGCACACTTGGCATCTATATTATCGATTTGTACGATTATAATGAGCTATAATTTCTGGTTTTCCAGTAATCTGATCCATGCCTATTGAATGGTGCATCGAAGAAATAAGTAAAACAGCCCTCGATTTTTTTTGGCACATGGGAAATTAGGGATAAACTTTTCGTAAATCCGTAAGTAGTTGAATTTACTTGCCTACATCGGTGTGGCTGAAATTCCGGAGGGATTTCCCGTTTATTTTTCTTGAGGGTTCCCACATACGTTAACTTCTTTACTTCTAACTGCTTTACTAATTCTATAGAAGTAAACCAATTATCAGCTGTGATATTACTGTTAGTTCCATAAATAGGTTTAGCAAGCCGAAGAACAGATTGAGTTGGTTTATTCATCTTCTTTTCTTCCTCAGATAACCCAGTTCCGTCAGTGTCCTTGCCTCCATATATATAGACATTGTATAAGTAACTTGTTCGTGCATCAGTAAGGCACATTATTTTAATTCCATATTTCACAGGCTTATTAGGCATATACATTTTAAACCTACACCTTTCACTAAAGCCGACCAACATTTCATCAATACAAACACATGTGCCTACGGAATACAGTTTTTGACAGTTTGATATGAATATATTAAATATGTTACTAATGGCTGCTGTTAGATCTATCTTTTTTCTTTCTTATCTATCCAGAGGGTTATCAAAACGTAAAAATTTTAGAAATATTGCAAATCTTTCTTTTGACATAACACATCTGAATACATCTCTACCAGTGTCATCTGTAGCAAATATAGAATTTATCTTCGTCATTGGATTTGAAAGCTGATGAGTATAAAAGCAATCCCAAAAAGGCTTTTTGTTCTATTTCATCAATTTCATTTAGTTCTGGTCTATTCATTCTTTTATAGTTTTCACGAATTGTACGTAATTTATTATTTGCCCACTTACGTATTTCTTGTATTATATCCTCAGAAATAAGAAAATTAAAAAAAAATGATGAAATTTCGTTTCTTACATCTCTGGACCGCACAGCTGGTACTTTTGTTACAAGGTTGTGTAACGGAGTTCTTACATTTTTCGAGGGTGCTGTCTTAACGATTTTTGCCATAAAAATATTACTTACCATTATCATTTAAATGATATTCGTCTTCAGAACTTTCCGACTGCTCACTTCCGGTGTCGTGTGAACTTTCAATACATACTTCTTCGCTTGCATCGTCAACATCTCTATCACTAAAATATTCTAAATCACTAGGTACTTCGTCAGCCCATTGAGATAAAACAGCCTCAAAATCATCTGAATGCTTTACAGTTTTGCGGCTAAATTTAGAACAACTGGATGAACTTGCTGCCATACTAACAGCAAAAGAATACACTACACTGCTTTTAACTATAAAAACGTAAATACTGACATGCGGTACTTGATACCGCAAGAAAACTTTATGTCAACGTAGCTCAAAGACTAAACGTGTACTAAAACTGCAGCAGTTGAGAGCAGGTACAATTAAACCCCACTTGAAGGTACACATATGGTGTTCTAAGAATCTTTTATAAAACACGTTTTACAACAAAATATATTTTCGGCTCGGTATGGCATACCGCATGTCAGTGGTTAAGGGTTAAGCTTATAATTCTGTAATCAAAGCATTTGGTGGCATTTGCCTTTTTGGGGCGAGGGATGAAGGTGGAAACTAGCCAATCTGTAGAAAATTCTGCAGTTTCATAGATTTGGTTCAGTAGACTCGTTAGGAGTTTGAGTTGGTTGTTTTCAAATAGTTTCAATATTTCAGCTTGTATGTTATCAGGTCCAGGTGCTTCGTTGATTTTTAGTCTTTTTATTGCATATGTTACTTCACTGAGCGTTATTTCTGATCCTAAACATTCAGAAACACTGACTTCTGTCTCTTGCTCTTTCTTTGAATAATTCTTCCATGTATTGCCTACATCTTTCAAGTATTCTCTCATTTTAGTAGAGCAGATTGTTGTGCTCGTCTAGTATTAAGTTATGACTTCGTGATTCGTTTCCTCCCGTTAAGTTTTTGATCTTCGACGCTCTATTGTAACACTGTACATCGGGAACACTGGTGTGTTGGTTGACTTCGAGTAATTCCGTCAGTTTTGTTTTCATCTTCGCTTTACAGTTGGGTGACATTCTTTTACACATGCCCAAGTTACAGAATCTTCCTTATTCTGCCTATATTTTCGATACTGATATCCAGCGTGAAGAGCAGATGGTTTTCCCTAGGTGGTTTCAATCACTTCAAAATTTTCCATTATTAAAAGTTGTTACGTACTGCACTAAAGAATCTCTCAACTTAACAATATACAAGCAAGCAAGTAATTTAATTGAAACCAGCCTATGAGAAATGTTCACCCCTATGAATTACGATCGGGTGTAACAATTCATTGGAGCAAGGTGTGTTAACTCGAGTATAAACAGGAGCCGCTCCACCGTGCTCCAATGCTCTAGACCATCCCTTTCCCCCCTATAGCACTCTGATGCGCTATAGAGGCACAACAATCAGCCAAATGCTCTTCATGTGGAGGTCCTGGGTAATAGAACCCCAACATGGTTTCCTAACCGATTTGCAAAAACTCAGGACAGCGCATTTTCGCTATATTCCTGTTATCTTAATGTGGCTTATCCGCGAACTAAAATTGCTTACTTGGGCCTCAAGTCTCCGCTCTGAGCCCCGGCTCAGTTCGGCGACTTGGTGCTCAAGGGGTTGGGCCCTACGTGCCCGGGCTAACAATATACAAATAATATGCATTTGTTTTTATAGTTAGTTTTTGGTAATTCTCCCCCCAAACTTTATAATTAGGCAAATACAAACTTTCCAAAAATCCGTAATGAGGGGATTATTGTGGTTTAGTCATTACTGTTTTCATTACCTATTGTTCGAAATATAGATAAGAGGATTAAAATAATTCAAATAGGGTCGACCGGGCCTGCTAATAACTCAGGTGGTTACTAATTTACGACCTTCTTAGATTTCTAGCTTTTATAGTGTATTTTTATGTATGAGAGAGTAATAAAACAATAAATTATGTATGCAAATCCCTAAACTGTTGATACGGGTGACTCAATGAAAAACAGATATTTGTCAACAAGTTTACAGAAGTATATAGGAAAACAATTTTAAATTGAGTATGACCACCAGGTATAAAGGTTGGAGCAGAATAGAATACAATAGTTGTGATGATTACTAATCCCTAAATAAGGTTGCCAGTGACGGAGTGATGGAGGTTAACAGGTACTAATGAATTTGCAAGAAATGTAAGATGTTTATTTTATTGGTTATATATAACCAATAAAAGTTTAATAAGTACCTACCTATTTGCAAAATAAAGTTTAATTCTTTAGATAAAATAAAACGTTTTATTTTATCTGAAATGAGTGCATTCCACGAAGTAAGAGTTTCAACAATCAAACATTTAATTCTTTAATTCCAGGAATCTACGACAGTAATTGACTAGATAATTACCTTCTAAACTTATTCCACAGAAAATGTGATAGTGGGTTTTTCCATTTTGTAGGAAGGTCCAAGTGGCGTATTCAAAATTCTTAACAGTTCACTAAAAGTAGGTACTTCAGTTGCAAGGTGCAGTTTATTGTGTATACTAGTGTTATGGAAAATTTTGAAGTGCCGTGTAAACGCCGAAAAATTGGTCCTTTAACAGTTAATGAAAAAACATTAATATTTAATTGTTTTAAATCATTTACAGACAAACGTTTATGTGAAAGTGTTGATGAGACCGTTGAGTTAGTTAGCAGTACACTTGGTGTTGGGAAATCTACGATTTACAGAGTTATTAAAGAAGAGAGATGTGGTAGTTTTCAAATGCCACGTAAACTCCAGGGAAACCAAAATTTGAAATAGAATATCATTTTAAAGAAGGACTTCGACGGAAAGGGCATGCATTCTTCTTTAGACAAGAATTTCCAACATTGGATAAAGTTCTTGTCTCAGTTCGAGATGATAAGGATTACCCAGAAATGAGTCGAAGTACGTTATGGAAACTTTTAAAAGAAATAGGCTTCCGCTGGAAAAAGAATCCCAGAAAGTCTATTTTATTAGACAGAAGCGACATTTTCTAAGAACCATAAAGGAAATGAGAAACCAAAAAAGAAAAATATTTTATCTTGATGAAACATGGATCAACGAGGGTCATATACCAAATAAATTTTGGCAGGATGAAACTGTTACAAGTCAAAGGCACGCTTTTGTAAATAACTTATCTACTGGTTTAAACCCACCATCAGGAAAGGGACGCAGGCTGATAATAGTACACATTGGCAGTTCAGACGGTTTTGTTGAAGGTGGTTTATTAACTTTTGAATCAACTCGTACCGGTGACTACCATGAAGACATGAACGCTGATGTCTTTCAAGAATGGTTCGAACAAATGATAGATCTTCTTCCTAAGAACTGTGTAATAGTAATGGATAATGCAAGTTATCACTCCAGACTTATAGAAGGACTGCCCACAACCATGTGGTTAAAAAAAGACTTGCAGAATTGGCTGAGTTCAAAAAATATTACGTACCATCCCGGATCTATAAGAAAGGAACTTTATTCGTTGTGTGCCCTTCATAAAGAAAAATTTAAAAAATACGAAATTGATGAAATTGCCAAAAATCGTGGAATGATAGTACTTAGATCCCCACCATATCATTGTGAATTAATCCCGATTGAACTTCTATGGGCACAGATAAAGAGTGAAGTTTCAAGAAAAAATACCACTTTTAAAATTCATGATCTTACAGTTGTTTTTGGAGGCCGTAAATAATGTAAAACCTGAAAACTGGGAAAAGGCAGTAAATCACACTATTAAGGAAGAGGAAAAAATGTGGAAGCTGGACAATATTACTGATAAAATGATCGAGCCAGTTATTATAAATCTTGGTTCTGAAAGTTCATCTTCTGAATCTGATTTGGATTTGTAACAAGTAGCTGTAAGTTTTATATTAATATTTTTATTCATCTATTTAACATACCTTAGACGGTTTTAAAAACTCTTTTTCTCTTTTGTAATTTTTAAAAATTAAAAAAAATGTGAATTTTTTAAAACTCTTTTTAATGTAGGCCAGTCAGTTCTAATATAGTGTGTGATAAAAGAGGTCACTTTTGTTTACATACACATAACACTTTATAACACTGAAATAATTCATTTATTTTTTACAATTATTCAAAGTAATTTTTCAATTAATCTTGAGCACGCCCATGGAGTGGTCGAAGGTACCAGTTAAAATTATGCTAATTACTCTCTCCTTCATAAAAATAAACTATAATTTACAACCTTCTTAGATTTCTAGCTTTTGGTCCAGTCGCGAATGTTTTTAATCAGGGTATTTGTCGTATACCAGGACCCCTTTTTCCTTCGATATTACCCTTCATAATCAGCTGCAACAACTCTTACTTTTAATTTCTAAGTATGTGCCACAAATATGCCGTCTCTCACCCACACACTAACTGAATGTATTGTTTTACTAAATTTTTGTTTTCATGCCCTTTATTACAGAGAAAGTTATTGATATATTTATTTTTTTTAAGGAATATTTTTTTGCTTCTTTGCAACAGTAGACTTTTCTTTTATGTAGTTTAGGGATGTATTCTTCACATTTTTCTTTGATTACTTATTATAGGAAATTATGAGCAGATTTGTTTTTATATATGTTGTAAGAACATATTTTTGTTTCCTGTAAATAAAAAAGGTAGAATAGGAATTAAAAAAAGGCTGCAAGAGTTGATATTTCATATGTATTTATAAAAAAACATAAAAAGTCTGAATTCTAACAAAAATAGTAAACGAGGAACTTCCCAAGAAGTTGTACAAACCTTACCTCAAATTGACTAACAAACATATAAAAGTGTATAAAATAATTATAAAAACAATTTAAATATTTTTAAAAACACAGATACAAAAAATAACGAAATAATAATCTACTTTGGTTATTAGTCGAGCCAATAGACTGAACGGACAAAAACCGAAAAACCAATGGCTAACAATAAGATTATTAAAAAAATTGACTATTCCTAGGTGGGCTAAATCCACAGTAGGCACAGCCCGAATATATTGCACTAATGGTAACTACGTAATAAAGTAATACCTATGATATTGGTATTTACTTACATATGGTGACGGGCTGTTTGGTCAAACTAATGTTTACTTACCCTCCACACTGAAAACAACTCTCTGACCAGTAAACCTCTATCAAGCATAAATCAGGAGTACACAATATTTTTATGTAAATTTTAAGCTGACTGTAATAGAAACTTCGTTAGTGTTAATCTGGCTGATATTTGTTAAGATTTTCTAACAAATATTTAAAGAAATATACCTATAGATCACTAAAATATTGACTAGATGGTTGGTCGTGTTGTACTGAGAAGGCAAATAATTAAGCTAATCAGTTTAAATGTAAAATGGTACAAAAAATTTGCAATAGGTGCTCTTCTAGTAGGATAGTTAGATTAGATTAGATAGATAAATTTTTCCCCTTGTAATTGCAGATCTTTAGACTGTGCTGCACTCTTAATTACATCTTATTTATTTTCTGTTTTGTTTTTCATATCATCTATTAGATGATCTTATATACCATATGTTATCCGTACAATGTTCTACGTATGTTTAGTAATTTGAGACATTTTGCTATCTTTTAAGATGAAATAAAATGTCACACTATGTCCTACACGTATATGCAGACTATTGGCTTACATCCTTCATAATAATACTTTCATGTTGGTTCAGATGACAAAAATTATGATTGGATGAATATTGCTTTAAATAAATGATATTTGGTAAAATATTTCTTTCTTGTAAAAAGGGTGGTCACGAAGTGGTGTTACAACTAATATTTGCCAGATTTATGGAGAATTTTTTCTTACTCTGATTGTACTGAAAAACTAAATTTGTTATGCTGATAGGAATTAGTAGGCAGACAGGTTTCTAGTGTGGGGGTGATATAAACAGTGGCCGCTGATTGCCTTATCAAAGTGATTTGACTGCAATCCTGGTCCTTTCACGTAAAAATCTTCTATAAGTAAAAAAGCTCGTTTTAAAATGTTATGAAAAGTAAAAAATATACAACTTTCAAGATTTCCAATAAATACAGAGTCTAATATATTAAAAAAATGAAGTGCATGAAACCAGTTTGAAATTATTAGGTCTCACACAGTTCTAAATCTCATAAAATGGTTAAAAAGTTATATGAATAGATAAAAATTACAACGGGTCTACAGAATATGATACAAATGTTGTGTTAATCCACCATATTTATACCACTCACCCAAGCAGGGCAGGCAGGCAAATATACAAACAGTAGAAAAAGAGTGTAAATGTTTACAAATCATATCATTACTTATTTGTACCATGTTGTAAATGGTTATCCAAGCGAAAGACATACCACGAACGTAGTGTTTTCGACGCTTGGTCTATTTACAGAATTACCTAGAAACCAATATTAATTTTCGGTAAATTCTTACAACGCCCACCCCACACCCCCACAATTTCAGCAAAATCCCAAATAACAAAGATCAAGCAGTATCTTTCCCACATCTCTTTTATTATTTCTACACTGCTTGTTCGATATATAAATTCTGTTGTTTAAACATTACATTAGAAAAAAATGAAGAAAATTTGTAAACAAAAAAATACGAGGTGAAATATAACGACTTTACGTAAGTTTAACGGATATAAAAAGGATATAAAAACTTCGTAAGATGTGGTAAATATTAAGAGTACATTGGAAGAGATAGTTGTTAATAATAACGTTGATAATATCATAAATACAGTTAAAATTGAGCATACACTAATTTGTGATATCCATATTGAAAAAAAAAAACGAAATTTTTCCTTTTTTTTTTTCATTAAGACACATCTTTCATATTCTGAAGTTTTAAAAAGCAATTAGTATTCATGTTATTATGGCCATCCGTATCGCTCAACTTTTACTGATTCCAAGACACACATTACAAGGCTATCAGTGGTCTAACTTAGTCTGGAACTTTTTGTGTACGATAACTGTTACAATCAAAACAGAATTATTATCATGTGGGTAGCAAGTTATTGAAGCAAATGAGGCTATGGCTAATACGTCAAAGCTTGGACTAGCAAAGACAGAACTGAATAGAAATCTACTAGACTGAAAGACACTTTTCCTGTTCAAAAATGCAAGTGGGATGAACTTCCTCTCTTCCTCCATGTCACATTAGCAGATTATTCAGTAACTTACCCTCTATCAATTGATTAGGGGTCAATAGTCTAAACCACCTGACGATTGTAGTATAGCAAAAGTCTCTCAGACAAGCACAAATTTTTAATTTTTCGATGAGATACTACCTATATATCGTTTTGTAAGTTAATTGCTGTATTCTAGATCAAATCAGAGTACTAATTGTGTTTTTTATATACAACTAGAAGTGAACTATTATTAATTTGGGAATTTGCTGAAAGCTTTAAGAAGAGTGAGTCGAGGAGTTTTTAACAACAATCTTTAGTGTGTTATAAAGATAAAACTCTACTCATCATCGAAACGTTTTTTTTTGCGATTTTCCGCTTCCATTCGATTATTTCACACATCAAAACTGTTCTAGTCATAGTCACCATTTATAACAGTTTAGTATAAAAATTCAAATTTAAAAAATACAAAGTCTTAAAATAGCTGATACTATATATAATATATACTACTATACATATCCATGCAATTTTTTTAATACATTTAAGACGTTATCAGTATCACACATGATATAGGGATGATAATATCTGATTTCTTCCCCAAACACACAAAATAACACATTACACATTAGATAAAGGTTCAGTTTCGTTAATTCTTCAGATTGATGCAGGTTATGAGTAAGTAAATTAATACCCTGAAGAAGTAAAAATGGATAAATCATACACAACTATAATTAATGAGATTGAAAATGTATATGATGGAGAAAAATGTAATACAGTAATTGGTTCGTATCGTCCAGGTATGAAAATGAGAATCTCAACTGGTTTCTTCTAGATGGAGCATACTGCACCCCTGTATATATATAGTTATAGTCACTTTCGTGAAACACCCCAGAATAAGTTTTAAGAGGTCACCCATGCTAACAGTGGTCCTAATTTATTTAGACAACATTTAAATATTTAGAAACATTTAAAAAATTACAATAACTTTCGTAGATGAAATATTTTTTTAATTTGTAGGTAATTTGTTTATAATAATTAAGAAACGTAATTAGTCTCATTTTAAAGATAAAGACAATACAGTTTTAGATTTATAGATAAAGCTTTATTATGATCAGCTTGATCTAAATAACTTAAAAAATATACGAAAACGGTTGCGTTTCGATTTAATTTGGGTCTCTTACCACTCCCTAACACGTGTTTCTGGGTCTACCCGTCATCAGAGGGAGTTTGTAAGAAGACTCAAACCAAATCAAAACGCACCGTACTCTGGCAATTATAGGAAAAATAATTACTAGAGTATGCATGCTACTAGAGACCTCTAGTGAGGAAAGATGTAATTAAATGTGTTAACATATTTAACTTCAACTTAAAAAACAATTGTTCGAGCCGAAGTTGATTTCTACAATTTGTTTAAATAAATTAGGACCACTTTTCGCATAGGCGAGTTCTTGAACCATATTCTGGGGTGTCTCATGAAAGTGATTATGCAAAAATATCTTATAGGAATATTTTTTTGGAACGAACTAGAGTTTATCCCCTTGTCTATTATACTATCGGCATATTTAAGGACAAAGACGATAAAATATGAAAAAAAAAAATAGAAGTAATAAACTACAAAATTGTATATTACTCAAAAGCCTTAAGATTTGAATTTGGTATTGAATTGAAAGAAAACTTTTAGAGGCAGTGGAAGAGTAAATCATTAAATGTATTCAGGCGATGTGCCACCTCAAAACTAAGAACATAGCTCAACTAAAACCATTAAATGGTATACGAGGCAGAGTAAAATTTCAATCAAACTGTTTATAGAGAGATAAATATATATAGGGATATCATGATGTCTTCAGTGAGATTAAAAAAAATAAATTGATGGCGAACGCGAAACAATAAATAAAAAAAAATCAGGCTTTATTGGAAAAAAGATCAGCACTTAATAGATTGAAAAAGAAGATATAGAAAAAAAAGCGTATATACGTATTAGTATATCAAATGATCAGTCGAAATATCAAGTTCTCTATTCGAATAGGTGGAATAGTGTGCTAAAATCTATATTAAGGTTATAGACCAGTTTCGAAGCCTTTAAAAAAGGTAAATAGTCAAATAAAATTATAGTAGAATGAAACCTATTGGAAAAGGAAGAGAATATGCTAAAAATAGAAGAAAAAATAAATTCCACTCTATCCGAGGTCGGGAAGTGGTAGGGGGAGGTTTTAAGTGTAAAAAATCGGTTTATCGCGATTTTCGGCGAAACTACAAGTGCTATGGAAAAAAGTTAAATGGCAAAGTTGTAAGTAACAAACAGATCTACAACTTCTGTATTTACACTTTTTTCACATAACCTCAAAATTTTTGTGGAAAATTAAAAAAACTAAATTTTTGATTTTTATTTATCTTTTACAAAAAAAATTTTTTTTACGAAATTTGGGGAAAACTTGCCTTAGTATGTACTAAACACACTGTAATTTTTTGGAATTGAAAAATTTATTTTTTTACTTAATATTGATTTAATATCGAAACAGCACCCTAATTTTCAATCGAAAATTCACGCGTCAAAATATCAGCTTTTTTTTAAAAAGTCGGTGGGCTTTTGTTCTTTGAAATCTCTATTTTCCGATAGTGTAAAAAAATATACATTACTATGGGAAATGTTCTCAAAAAACGCAAAAAACGAAGAAAACTCGAATCGAATTTTTTTTTCACCATTATGTACATTTTGAGATATTTATTAAAATTAACACTGCAATTACTCATGTTAATGTAATTACGCACAAAGTAATTTGGCAGAAAATGAAACGGTGGAAGAGTCATGAATGTATATTTGCGCTATGTCGAAAAACATTATGCAGCAGGCAGCCATTTCGTTTTTGACGGCTATCCCGAAATTGAAAAATCAGTAACTGTGTCACCAGCACCAGCAGCTCATTCAACTAAAAAAAGGAGAAAGTAGTCGTAGAAAAACCTTAGACAATATTCCAGAGTTTCACTATCAAAACCAATAAAATACCATTTTTGCAGGAAAAATTTTTATCAAACGAGAAAAAACAAAGACAAAATAATCAAAATGTTAATAGAAATATTAGTCACAAGAATTTTTCTGTAAACAAGCAGAAGGAGATGTTGATACTGATCTAATTAAGACTTCGATAGAAATTGCCAGAGATACAAATAAAACTGTCATTGTTGTGGGTCAAGATATTGATCTTTTGGTCCTTAATGGATTCAATTAAATGAAAATAATAATGACATTTATCTTCTTAAACCAGGTTCTGGACTTAGATTAACGAAACCGTTTCTGGTTTCTTTAATCTAAGATTCTGGAACTGTAAAAGATCAATTTTTAACGTCGAATAGTTTCAAATATGAATCTTGCAAAAATATCATTGCATTTCTGCATTGTTTTTCAGGTTGCGATACAAGATACAACATCTGAATTTGCTGGGAAAGAAAAGAAAAGTATCGTAAATTCATTATTAGACGCTAAAAAATTTTCTAGTTTGGCTAACATTTTTTATGAAAAAGATGCAAATAAACAAGATATCGCAAAAAATGGATTACAATTAATCAAATCTATTTTTATAAGTGCAAAAATGATAAGCTAGCGCTGAATCAATTAATTACGATTTCAAAAAGATCAATTGGAAAAAATCAAATCATCTTTCGTATTGACAAATCTCCCACCCACAGAAGGTGCAGCAGAACAACATTGTTACAGAGCATATTATCAGCTTCAAACATGACTGGGCAACGAACTGACAGCAACAGATTGGGGCTGGAAACAACATCAACGAGGCATTATGCCCAAATTTACAGAAAAGGAATTGATCCCGGAAATACTGCTCAAAACTATTTGCTGCAGCTGTGAAACTGGATGTAACAATTTAAAATGTGGTTGCCGAAAACATGGTTTGAAATGCACAATTTTATGTTCAAGTTGTCACGGCTCAGAAAAATGCTCTAATGTGGAGGAAAAAGCCTACGAAGAAATTAATGATAATGATTCTGATAAAATTGTGGATGAGGAAGTAACGTAGACAGGAAACAAATATTGGAGATGAAGAAGGTTGATGGCTCTTGAAGATTTCGAAGATCTTCTAGAATCAGAAGGCGACGCAGAAATGCCATCAAAAAGGCAAAAATTAATGCCCTAAACAATATTATGATAAATATATACATCATACATCATAAATATATATATATAATATGATATAATATATATTAAATATATACATCATACATCATAAATATAATATATATATAATATATATTATATAATATATATATTAATATAAATTAATATCTGTAAGATTGCCCATGACAAAAATGTAATTAAACATTAATAAACCAGCTTTTTAATTGTAAAAAAAAAATCGTATAGCAGTCACATTTTTTGATGAAATTCCCTTTAAATCTTATCTTGAATATTTTTAACAGCTATTTTCACATGTCTTTTTGCAATCTTAATGTTTTGTGGATTATATAATTTTTTTGTTTATCAATGTATCATGAAATCTTAAGCTACATGACTAATTACAGTATTAATTATAAGAAATATCTCAAATTGTACATAATGATGAAAAAATATTTTTCGATTTGTTTTTTTTTTGTTTTTTGCTTTTCTTGAAAACATTTGCCCTAGTAATGTATATTTTTTTACACTATCGGAAAGTAGAGATTTCAACAAACAAAAAGCCCACCGACTTTTTTACAAAAGCTGATATTTTGACGCGTGAATTTTCGATTGAAAATTAGGGTGCTTTTTCGATATTAAATCAATATCAGGTAAAAAAATAAATTTTTCAATTCCAAAAAATTACAGTGTGTTTGGTACATACTAAGGCAAGTTTTCACAAATTTCGTAAAAAAAAATTTTTTGTAAAAGATAAAAAAATTAAAAAACCAAAAACTTAGTTTTTTGAATTTTCCACAAAAATTTTGAGGTTATATGAAAAAAGTGTAAACACAAAAGTTGTTGATCTTTTTGTTACCTACAACTTTGCCATTTAAATTTTTTCCATAGCACTTGTACTTTCGTCGAAAATCGCGATAAACCGATTTTGACCCTTAAAAACTCACCCCCTTCTACTTCTTGACCTCGGATGAAGTGGAATTAATTTTTTGTTCCATGTTTGGCATAATCTCTTCCTTTTCCAATAGGTTTCATTCTACTATAATTTTTTTTGGTTTTAAAAATTATTGACCCTGATCTATTACTGTTACTCTTACTTAAGGAAACTGTCCACTTTTATTCCATTATATGGCTTGCGTTGAATAGTTTTAATGTGTTTTGTTTTTGTGGTATACAGAAGAAATCACGAAGTATGAAGGATGTGACACGGTTAGCGGACACTAAGCAGGAAGCAATTTAAGTTGAAAATAACATGATCCTTTAATTTGACATATCTTCCAACTCGAAATTTACTAACTGAGCAAATATTACCCACAAATTTCATTTACCTGGTCATATTATTTATAAGATTACATTTACACATCAACAATATAGAAACATGTAACATCTTTGGTACCTACATATGTACAAGTCAAAATAGAAAAATAATTTATAAAAATTCCTAACGTGAATTGTTTTTCAAACAACGTTTACTGCCCGTCAAGTTTCTAGCACATCACATAATTCTATGATAATTCTCACTGCTGTTTTTCAGAAATAAAATGCCCACAAATCCACATATAGACAAGGTTTACATATATGTTCTATACGTCACATCAAATCGTTTATATTATTTACTTGGTGTTTTCTCAATAACCCTGAGTAGATTTATGTTCCTATCTATGAGGGACATTACAACTAACACTCCAAAAAAAAAAACAATAAGTGTATACGCGTTACTATGATAGTGTCTTACTAGATACTTCCATAGGTATATAATTTTAAATTACTTGTAAATAATTTTAAATGAACTTCGAAAATTAATTCATAACAAAGGCAAAACTCATCTGAAATGTATATTAGGATTTGCTTTGGCATTATGTCATGTCCCACTTTTCCAAACAACGAAAACCATTCTGTTTACATATTTAACCAAAGAAAAACTTCTAATCAACATGGTTTTTCCAAAATCTGCTAGATCTGTGCAGTACAATTTTTAAAATATGTTAATAATCCCAATTTAACTATAAAAATTTAAATTAATTTCTAAAATTCTATCACACGAAAACAATATTATCACTTTGAAAATATTTACAAAGATTTAGGGTGGTCAAACTTTTCTTCTTCATCAATTGAAAGCGAAATTTACAGTTTTTTGGGATTATACTCGTATATTTGTATTATCCCGTTTTCTCGATACCCATCCTTAAAGGGGAATAAACACATTTGAGGTTTTTAAGACCTATCAGATAGAAATATCTAAAAAATTGTAATAAAAGTCATAAAGAAAAGGACTTATATAAGATTTAACAACAAGAAAATAAAATATGAGGCAATATTATTTCGAAAATAAAACCGGAAAGAAGTCACATGCACTAAAATGTGCACACGCACATCTCTTCATAGATTTTAAAAGTGCTTATGACAGTGTAGACAGAAGCGCCCTTTATAATGCCATGGCAGAACTAGATATTCCGTCGCACCTACTAACATTGGTAAAGGCAACTCTTTCGAAAGTTGCGTGCAAAGTCAAGGTACAAAACAGAGTGTCAAGGTCTTTTCAAACACATACTGGACTACGCCAGGAAGACAGTCTATCGTGTCTATTGTTTAACATCGCGCTAGAAAGAGCCATAGAGAAATCGGGCATAACAACCAGAGGTACGATCATCAATATAAGTGTACAGATATTGGCCTACGCAGATGACATTGACATAGTAACACGGACAAAACGAGACCTGATACAGGCTTTTGAAACATTAGAAAAAGCCGCGAAGACAATGGGACTGCAGGTTAACGTATCCAAAACAAAATACATGAAGATCACGAACAGCACACAAACAGCGGCACCACAAGATCTGGTGACAGAAGCACACACATTCGAAGGGGTCTCGGAGTTTATATATCTTGGAACACAACTAAATAACAGCAACCTAGTAAGCGTAGAAATTAAGAGAAGAATATAACTGGCGAACAGAGCTTACTTTGGACTAAAGCAGTTTTTAACATCACACATAATTAGCAGAAAAACCAAGATACTAATATATGAAACTCTTATTAAACCTGTCCTGACATACGCGTCAGAGACATGGACTATGGTAAAAAGCGACGAAGAACGTTAGCCGCTTGAAGATGAATTTACACATACGAGGAGTACAGAACTGGGATATGGCGCGCCACAATTTTGAGTTGTATCAATGGCTATGAAAAATGCAACATCGTCCGGTCTATTACAATTAATAGACTAAGGTGGCTAGGACACCTTGAAAGAATGGACACTGGAGACCCCCAAAGACAGATATTCTATCAAGAGCCAGTAGGAACCAGGAAGAGAGGCAGGCCAAGATCTAGATTCCAAACTCAAGTCGAAGATGACTTGAGGAATCTAGGGGTCAGAAATTGGAAAGCCAGCGCGAAAGATAGGGGGAATGGAGACTAATTCTTGAACAGGCTAAGACCCAGGGTTGTAGAGCCAAAGATGATGATGCAGTACAATTGTATAAAATAGAAAACTATTATACATCATCGGAATATATAGAAAACAGCAAAAAAAAGTATGAGTGCACTTTATCACTACTCTTACTGTATAGTGCTAGTGAGAGAATGCAGCGTATAATATTTAGTGTAATTTTGAAGTCTTGGGAGTTTAAAACCCAGGAATATGCCCCTGATGAATACTCTAGAGATGTAGCCCAATAAGACGCGATTTAGTCGATATAAAGAACTTACAAGGATGGAAAAGCGGAATGACGATAGGTGGCATAAGAATAACTAACCGTATATATGTGCACGATAGTTTATTTTTTGCGTGCACAGAAAAGAAGCTGGTCTAAATAATGAGCAACATGAAAGATGTCTTTGAAATGTGGACTGTGGCGAATACCGTACACAGAGCATTATACGAATATTTAAATTAAACCAACTGAAGGTCAATACAAGATTGTCAACAAATATAAATTGGCCCTACCTTACTTACTTCGGATACACAGTGATACAAAGGCTTAGAAAAAAAAATAAGTGGATCAAGTTAGAAGAATTGTTGGCCATATGGTATACGAAGCTTTCCTAATCCGCGATTCGAGCGATCCAGATAATATTTCCGGGAGTCAACAGACAAAAGTAGAAATTAGTACTATATATGACGACGTTTATTAAGGAAAATTATTAAACTTCGCTGACGATATCGTTTTCATACCATACAATCAAAATAAGCCCAAGAGTTGTTGAATAATTTAACTCTGTATGAAAAGAAGTATGCTTACCAATTAACCTTATGTCAAAGGGGGACAAAATTAGTCCCCAGCTGCAATATAACCGTAAACGACGTGAATATCGAACATGTAACACTAAAATGTTTAGGTCTCGGAATTAGGATAGGTCGAGAAATTACCTTGGGCGGCTTTTGACAAGCTGAGACATTTATTAAAAAATCTTTGGAAAAAATCAGAGTATCTCAGCGAATCATGGAGCGATCGATGTTATGTAGGTTAACATTAAGAGATATAGTCCTAAATGTAATTATAATAGGCGCAACAGGAATCAAATATGCTGTTGAAGAATAGCATACCTGAAGTGGAATTGGGCTGGACACGTGGCGAGAATGAACGACGGTAGGTGGACTAAACACATGGTAGTGACGTTATAGTTTTGATGCAAATAGAAGAGGAAGTACGTAACAAGCTGGGGCAATGACGTTAAGAGAGTTCACAACAAACTGGATGCATACGGTACAAGATTGACAGTACCAGAAACGACTGAAGGAGGCTTATGTTAACCAATGGACACTAAAGGCTGCGTAATTGATGAAGGGAGGTAGCATCTGTCGAAAGACCATACGTTAAGATGATTGAGGTGTCCAATATGAACAGTTGCTGGGTGTTAAGTCCCTGGCATGAAAAGAAGAAAGAAGACCAAAAAGATATGGTTGGATATTAACGATACGTGTCTGTGCAGGGATTCATATATTATGAACCAATATAAATGCATTTTTTCGCATTTTCCTTGTTATTAACCAGAATATCACCGATTTGTGACGAGTTGTAATTAATTATTCGAGAACACTTTAATATAGTTTAAACGATGAATCGGTTGGACATGTGAATTCATTTCAAAGGGTTAAAGAAATAATTATTAGACTTACCGTCAATTTATTGTACCTTATACGACCCGTTTTGAACACTAAAATTTGCTGTTCATCGTCAGGTCTCCGGCAAGGTTACTTAAATGCTAAAAAGTACAAATTTTAACTGTTAGGGTTCTATCAGGTATACTATGAAGTATGCCAATATTATGCATTCATAATTTGAAAGATTATATAAATGGTACTTACATTATAATACATTCCTTATTTGATGCATTTCAAAAGTTATATACTCTTTGAAAATATGCCTACGTGATACTGGCAGAATTTATAGGACCCTAACAGTTATAATTTGTAATTTTTAGCATTTACTTAACCTTTCCGGAGAACTGACGATGAACAGCAAAATTTAGTATTCCAAACCGGTGGTCCAAGGTAGAATAAACTGATTGTAAGTCTAATATTTATTTCTATAACCTTTAAATATTGTTTAGTTTGTTTGTTAGCGATTTTTTTCGCACAATTGACGTAAAAATTTAATAGAAAAGTTTAAGCACCATATTTTTCATGTAGAGGTGTAAAAATTACAAGCATGTATAATATAATGAATTAAGAATTCTTTAATAAGTTGTTCAACAACTAAAGAAATAAAAATCGAAGCTACAATTTTAGCAGTTTTCATAATAAATAAGAAAAATAGAATTAAGGAACGCAATAAATTAAGTACATTTCTGTACATTTGCAATATTTATACACCATTTTTAATTAATTATATTGATTAGTTTCACTAGTAGCACTAATTTTGAATTCTGCTACATTTTGAAAATCCATAATTTTCTTACGATACATATTTTCTAAAAGAATCAAGGAAATAGACTCGATAGCCAGCAAAGTCTATTTATTTTGAATATTTAATTAATAATTAAGCTACATTCACGTTTTTATATAAAAAAAGACTATAAATGTTTCAATTATTTGATTAAAATCAATTTGAAATACTAAATTACCTACCAACAATAAAATTTTTCTAAAATAATAAAATGCCGTTCAAATTTATTGCACAAATTGAAAACCCTGTTTGTCTATTTTTATACCATTCTGTTAATTCTGAGACGGCGTAAAAAATCAATGTGAAATAGTTGTTAGAATTTATCTAGAATTGAGATTTCAAAATTGTACTCAACCATTTGATATGAATTGATTAGTTTAATGTATTTATTTACAACATTTTACTAAAACAATAACTTTTCACTAATCAGTTGTAAAAAAATTGGCGAATTCATTTAGTCTATAAAAAGTTACGTTTAAGTTATCAAAAAGGTACTAATTTTTTAAATATGCAGTATATAATCTCGCATGCTTGGGTAACATACCACCTTGAGATCTTATCTCACTTGTCACCTTTACATAGTTACACATATTTAACGAAAATCAACTAAGCTATAGAAATGGTATTACTATATACAAAAATGTTATTATATTAGACTTATTTAGTCCATTCTTTGCTTAATGTAGCCTTAGTGTAGATCAAAATGATGGAACACTCAATATCCTGTGTATTTTCTTTACTGTTGGTTTCTTTTATGCCTGTACTCATGTACAAAAATTCATTTATAAATTGGGTCAAACATTTGCTTATATTCAATCAAACTTCTTTTTTCTTTAGCTGTTAGTAGTCTCCTAGAATACCAAGTCATATTCAGACATTGCAGATTTCTAGTGTATATGCTTTGAATTCGTATAAAAATATTAAAAAAGCTTAAAAATAGTGTTTTCGTAATGTTGTAAAATTAATTTGTTGCTCTACAAACGGCAAAATAAGGATATATTTGTCTATTTTATATTGTACCATGTCACAGTTTTTCCTATGGCTCTATTTTAATTTATGTTAATTTTTTTCAAATCGATCTGGGCACTACCTAACCACCTGTTACCTGATCGGCCCTTTTTTTCTGCGGGTCTTCTATTGATCATGTGGTCTTTTTATATAGCGACTCTATTTCTCATTATTCGTAGTAATATCGTAGTATTTTTTCCCCTCTCTCTCTCTCTACAATGGCGCTACAGCCCAAATCGAGCCTTGGTTTCCTTGAGACTATGCCTCCAACCTTGCTGGTCCCGCGCCGATCCTCTCCAGGTTCTCACGTCTAGCAAATTTTGCGCGTCTGCGGCCACATCATCTTCCTATCCTTTCCGTGACCTTCCTTTTGGCCTTGCGCCCTGCATTTTACTATATAGGGCTCTTTTTGGCAATCTTTCGGTCTCCATTCTTACTACATGAACAGCCCATCGAAGTCTCTGGAGTTTAAATATTTCTGAGATCGAAGCCTCTTTGAACAGTTAGTAGAGTTTATGGTTGTACCTGGATCTCCATAATACGTTTTGATTAATAGTTTCAAATATCTTCTTAAGGACTTTTCTTTCAAAGACTTCCAGCTTTCGTTTTGCGTCTTCTGTCATTACCCATGTTGCGCATTCATAACTTCCGCATTCATGATTTTCGATCTCCAGTGTGTGTTTGGAGCGGAACCCATGGGCAAGTGTCAAGTAACCTTTGTTTCTCTTTACTATTCTTCTTCGACTTTCTGGTTCTTCGGTTCCATCCGTGTTTAATGCAACTTCCTGATATATGAAACTTTCTACATATAATATCGTCCTCTAATTCAACTTAAGTCTTTTTGCTGGTCTTACTTGAGCTCCTTAATTCGATTCTCGCGATTTCTTCGTTTTCTTATCGTGCCCATACTTCTTCTGAGGATTTTCTTTTCAAATATTCGTAATCTTTCTTTATCTTTATCTATGAGACACATTGTTTCAGCTGGCATATGTAACCACTGCTCTGATTAACAACTCTGTGCATTTTTAGTTTTGTTTTTCTGTGATAAGTTTTTGTCCTTCATTAGTCTATGATATCTCCAGTATGTTCTGTTGCTTGCTAGTATTCGCTCCGTTACTCCTTCACTTCTTTTATTTTTACCTTTTTTATTTATAGGATCTATCATCTGGTCTTCCCAAAATTTCCATCTTCCCAGATCTCCTTAATAAGCAAATTTATTAGCAGCTCTTCTGCATCTTTTATCATTTTAGCAGTTTTTTATCTATCCCTTCTATCTCCTGTGCCGTATCCTCCAGTGCTATTTAATAAACCGTGGAAGTAGGACTATCACCTTTCCAGTACCTTCGATGTCCCACTTATTAGCAATTCCTTTTTCACTTTTGATAATATACTTTGATTCTGATTAGTCTGGCTCTTCTTGCTGAATCTGCTGCTTTTTCATATTCTCTATCATACCTTAACTTTTTCTTTCTTCTATGTGTTGCCCAATAACTTCTTAGTTTGCTTTTATTATTACATTTTCATGCGTTCTTATATTTTGTCAGTTTCTGATTGTAGCCAACTCAGTTTCCATGTTTTCTCTATATTTATTTTTTATATTGCTCGTTTTTGAAGAGATATTAAACCTTGTAAAAATCAACCACCACATATCAAAACTTTGCAATACAACGCGATATCAAATGTGTAGGTTCACGTTAAAAAGACTTTTTTTAATCAATAATTAAGGATTTTGCAGTTTTCGGAGCAACAAATTAATTTTACAACTTTTAGAAAGCCATTTTGAAGCTTTTGCAATGTTTTAAAAGACGAAATTTTGAAATTTTATTTTAAATACTTACCTTTTTAAGATAAATTTTAAGCAAAAATTCGAAAAAATTGGAAAACATAAATTTTTTTATTATTAACTAAATAAACGTGCTAGATACCCTTTAAGTCTCAAAGTTCCTTCTCTGGAGTACTTAATTGTTTATTGAAAAATATAAGAATAAAGAAAGAATGGACTAAATAAGTCATTTATTGAGGACTTCGTTTTAGTAAACTCTTTGGTTTTACTGCTGTAATAATTCCTAAATTACACTACAATTAAATGTCAGTGAAAGTGACATCAATGTAAAAAATAGTAAAAAATCCATCATATGGCATAGTAAAAAAGACACTCAAGTAGAAAGATATAGCAAAATCACATAAAAAGTTTCGGACCATGTTCTAAGAGTTGAAAGATAATATGAATTTAGGTGAGTAAGCAATTTGCAGGATACAGGGTAGTCAGGTACTTGGAGCTAAGTGGTCAACACTATTCAGCGATTTTTACTCTGTCCAGCAATGGTATTCACAAAATCCCCTTAATCACACAACTACATTTTTGAAATGAAGCGTTTCAATATAATTAGAAAAAAGTTAATAGTATAATAGAAAATTTTGATTTTAGAAAAATGTAGCAATATTGAAGGTAACAGGTTGATGGGTCTTAGTACCTATAGATTAGTTGTAAACTCTTGTTCATATACTGGCCAGCCGTTTTGAAAAAGGACCACTGTCTGTTAAAATCTACATTCTGTATCAAACCCAAAAACCTATCAGGAGATTTCATGTTTGCAATTAGACTAGTATTTACAATACCCTGAAGTAACTGACTAGGTCGTGCTACAGGTAATAATTAACTAATAACTATCGTTTTCAATGTAGCACGCCGTCTCTGTGGCCAGACCAATGCTGTGACAGTGGAAACAAGTTCGCTACCACCAGGCGCCATAAAGATATTTTGGTTATATGTATTATGAGATTTTGAATGTTGTCCAAAGGCCATCGTACCTCCCGTCCACTAGACAGAAATCGAATTGAAAGGTAAGTGCACTACAAAAATACTCTCATTTATAAAATTACCACTACCAGTCGTTTATGTGTCACCAAAATACTGTTATAATGTCAAATTTACAAATAATATTATAGTCTAAGAGCCAGTGGGCGGCTACCTATATGTATTTGACGATACCTGGATTTCTGTACAGTGAGACCCCTATACCTACTGTACATGAGATGGAGAGTCACTAAGCTCCAGGTGGCCGACTTGGCGGTCGCTCAGGTAAGACAGGTATCGATTTTTGGCCAATTTTATAAGTATTTGACGACGTCTGCCGCTTTGAAATTTGAAAATATATTAATATTATTATCGGAAAATAACAATGGCAGACCATTATCGCGCGGTTTTCATTGCGGCAGACAATTTTGAAAGTGCTCAAAAAAATAAAATTTTCAAAGTAATTGACCAGATCTGCCATTAATATATTTCATTTATTAGGGTCTTAAAAACTTATATTGATCATGGCAGACGTCTTCATAGTGGACATACTTCAGTAGACAAGAAAATCTTAGCTATTATCCGGTCAGAAGTATGCATAGACTGTCTATAGCTATCTTTCTTTTATTCTCTATGAATCACTATTGTACTCATTCTAGCTTATACTTCGTTCTGGAAATCTTACGGAGTGACGTATTTTTAAAGTATAGATAGTTACGGTGTCGAGCGGAAGGACTTGAGGAAGATCATAGGGTCGAGGTTTTTGGATAAATATTTACCGCAATTTTATTAATATTAATATTTAATTTTGTAAGTACCTCAAAAATATTTTTAAAATAGATTGGTGATTTCCAATTATATCTTGACACCTTACCAAAAATAACTTAATTTATTCTTTGTACTTAACCATCAAAATTATGCAAAATGGGCAGTCCAATATCATTATAATTTGGTAAAAGTTCCGACTACTCATCCCGGTTTAGAGCAAGATTTTCAAAATGGATTTTTCGGAATCAAACGGACCGATAAGCCGTTTTCAGGGCAACCTATTGATCTTACATTAGAGCAGACCACAGACCATTAATGCAGATGCTGCGAGAACACTTACTGGTATCTCACATCTCACTCACTCGATTTCAGCTCGTCAACGGTGGGCGAGAAGTCACGATATCCGCTCAAGTATAATTACACACGTATTGGATAAGTTAGGAATTACCAAGAAGCAAGATATTTCACCTGAGTTACAACCACATAACATTTAGAACAGTTGTCAACAACTTGAAAAATTTATTAACGCATTTGATCAATATGTGAATCCCTTCGGCTTAGATTTATCACCCGATCAATTATTCAACATAGGTTCCGGAAAAGCTGCGTCATCTCAAGTGGAAGAGTTCCTCTTAAACATCCAAAAAATGGCGGAGAGCTACGAACAAATTTCATCTCGGAATGTGCATCTGATTCGAAAAGATTTGAAAAGGCCATCAAAAAGACTCCGATACACAACTTTTCCAGTCTACTTTTAAAAAAGAAATCTGTAAAAATCGGAGGTAAGCAGCAAGAGATCAAGCTACAGCGAGATTTATTTGGACGTTTGTTCGGAATTTCAATGGACCATCAAATTGATGTTCTCAAAATTTTAGCGTATCCAATATCTCCTGTACCTCTTGCTTTATGTCATCTCGATGGTGGCTTCTGAAAAACTGATAAATCCGTTCTTCTAAAATGCCTTGAACCAAATGTTGATCAAGAACCACCACGTAATACAGACGTATTTTTAATCGATGGATTTTTTATTCTCCATTCAATGAAAGAAGTCCCCAAAACATTCGGGAGTATTTCAAAGAAATTTCTGCAAATGGTTTCGAAATATTCCACACGAAGAATTGATGTAATCTTTGACCAATATATATTTCCATCAATAAAAGATAGTGAAAGATGTTTACGACATGAAGCGTCGTTGATTGATTACACAATTTCGGGGCCTGAACAGGTGCGACTGTCAGATTTTTCAAAAGAATTGAAGAATACTAAATTCAAGGAAGCTTTGGTAGATTTTATTACAAAACACTGGTCTAGTGAGGAAATGAAATCATTTTTGGGTAACCGACAAATTTTCATAAATTTCCGAACTTGTCAATCATATCAAATTGTAGATGACAAGATCCAATCAAGTGTAGTTGAAAGTTTATGTTGTACCTCACATGAAGAAGCTGATACTAAGATTGTCTATCATGCTTGCAATATCACAGAGCAGTCAAATATTGTTATTAGTGCCTCTGATACTGATATTTTAATTATAATGATTGGTAATATGACACGATTACAACATGCCAATTCTAATGTTTGGATGCTCAATGGTACCGGAAATAAGGAAAGGTATATTCACATCACAAAAATTTACAAAGAGCTTGGTGAATTGCTAGCCAAAAGCTTAATCGGCTTCCATGCGTTCACAGGATGTGATTTCAATCCGGCTTTTTTTAATAAAGGGAAAAGAAGACCTTTTACCTTATTGAAGAAAAATACAGAAGTTTAAGAAGCATTTGCTACTCTTGGTGAAGAAAATTTGACAGAGGACTAGTTACAACAGGTATTTGACAGCATTCAAAAGTTTACCTGCCAACTTAATAATGCAAAAAAATCTGTTGACGTTGATGATGGAAGATACCAACTTTTCGTCAATAATTATAAGGCTTCCGATGTCAATGAAAATTTCAGCAAAAAAATTTCGAATTTTGATGCAAGCTCAATACCACCATGTAAAAGTGAGCTTTATCAACAACTTCTGAGAGCGCATTATATTTCTACAATTTGTAAAAATGCTTACAAAAAAGAACCTACGACATTGGATCCATTAGAGTTTGGTTGGATAGAGCAAGACGAGAAATTTACATTCAAATGGTTTGAAGGAGATCAACTCACAACTTCTGTCAGTGATTTAATCACCCAAGTTCCTGGTAAGTTCATAATAATTAATTCTTTACCGAATGTGTTCAGATCAATTTACGATTGACTTTTATTTAATAATTTATGCTTTATTTTTACAGATTCCGAATCACAGGATGATGAAGAGGAGTCCCACCTGGAGACAAATGATTCCGATGAAGATGAATAAAAATTCAAATCAATAAAAGAAAATATTTTTTGTAATTCATGATTCATTTTTTTCAATTTTGTTGTGAATAAATTTAAAAAAAAAATCAAATAAATTGACTATTTTATCATCAAATTTCTAAATTTTAGTCCATAATTTGCAAAATGAAGTATTAATTGCTATGAATACAGTAAGAACGTAAATGATATTGATATGAAACAGGGAACGTCATACAAATACATCTGACCGGATTATAGCTAAGATTTTCTTGTCTACTGAAGTATGTCCACCATGAAGACGTCTGCCATGATCAATATAAGTTTTTAAGACCCTAATAAATGAAATATATTAATGGCAGATCTGGTCAATTACTTTGAAAATTTTATTTTTTTGAGCACTTTCAAAATTGTCTGCCGCAATGAAAACCGCGCGATAATGGTCTGCCATTGTTATTTTCCGATAATAATATTAATATATTTTCAAATTTCAAAGCGGCAGACGTCGTCAAATACTTATAAAATTGGCCAAAAATCGATACCTGTCTTACCTGAGCGCCCGCCAAGTCGGCCACCTGGAGCTTAGTGACTCTCCATCTCATGTATAGTAGGTATAGGGGTCTCACTGTACAAAAATCCAGGTATCGTCAAATACATATAGGTAGCCGCCCACTGGCTCTTAGACTATTATGTAAAGACAAAATTATTTGATTTAAATCGCTATTTTTAATAATATTTGTATGTTTTTTTTCATTTATTCATATCCTTTGGATTTAATGACGATATAACAATTTTACAAAAAAAGCTGAGAACAACAATCTCATCCCTCAAGTTAAGATGTTCATAAACTAGTTAATACTCTTGCTGTAATGGTAAATTTATAGATAACAAGTTTATTGTGATAATATATGTAGTAATATAACCTTCCAATTATTATTTAGCAAATATTCTATATAAGTGACTAGCAAGTTTACTAAATTACGTTATTATACACACATTAATTTATTTTATGACTATATGGCAAATATTTAATTATACTATATTAGTGTGACTGTGTCACATCTAAAATAATTATTGTTAAAAAGTGTGTGATTCCCTATGTTGCCAAAAAGATACCAAACGTCATCTATCTTCATTAAAAACGACAAAGTATTTAGGGATTGCAAAATAAGTAATGTAAGTTAACGTTACATGCCCAATTTGCTAAAACAGGTACATTCTAATTTTCCATTACCCCCTTTTTATACTACACAATTATTTAAGGACTGTTTGAAGCTTTTTAAACGTAAATTTTAACTAAATAATGAATTAAATATATTTAAATGGGGTTTGTAAACGGTAGTTGCAGTAGTAGTAGTAGTAGAAGTCGTTCAATTTTTTGAGCATGAACAGACCCGAACGATTGAAAGTGATATTTCTGTTATTTCCTTTTTACGGCTTCTTTTTTTTTCTGGAACCCTTCTGTTACAAACCGGTTGTACAGCAGCCAATTGGCTTATTCCATATCTTCATTTTGTTCATCTTACTCATTCCAGAATTCTGGAACCCTAGATGGGTCGCCTATCTAGCTCTAGTAGATGTGTACTATATGCGTTTGGAGTTACTTGGTAGTCCCTTGAGATCTAGTGCATCAGTCTCTTTGAAACAGCATCATTATATGCAGGTATTCCTTGACTGGCACATGTCCAATATGGAAGCCTGATTCCGGCTTGTTTTCCGCAGTACTTCAGCCCATGCCATTAGCGCATGTCTTGCTTGCTTCATCAATATATATTTTTATTGCCAGTTATGTGCTTATTTCCACAGTTGAATGTTTGATACCTATGTTGAAGGTTAGGTCCACTGTTTTTCTAAGGCTCTTGGCAACAAAAATGTTACACCTTATCTACTTCATCTCTGAGCAATGTTTAAAGTTTTCCTCCGTTTCTTCTTCCTATCGGACTCCATTATGTAATTTTGTTTATCCTGCATCCGCTATTTTGACATGCTCTACCAGGTTTGTGTTTTTCATTTCAGTTTTCTATACAGTTCAGTGTTTGTCTTACTCTATTATTTAGAGGTGGTTCAGTTTGATATGGTGAGTATTCATATGGTTATTCAATTATATTGATTACTCAGCAAACTAGTGATTCATTTTGTCACTGTGATCTAATGTTACAATTTCTTCAATAACTCAAATTTGCCAGTATTTCTTATTTCTTCTTTAGTTTACGTGGCTGACAGTGTTATTTTTTATTTAAGCTTACTACCAACTGTAGCTGTTAATCAAATGATAGTATGTGCATACGAATATATCACATTCAGTAACGACACAATTTTGTTATTGTTTCAAGTGATAACTATCGAGTGATTTTAATCATTAATTTGCCATCTCTTAATTAGATGGCTGTATCAGCAATAAACTAAAAGAGTAATAATCTGTTGACAATTTTTTCTATTTTCTACAACAAATTTAAGCTGATAATGTGCGAGAATTAATCGATTGTTAGATTTCTTACATGAGTATTGTCAAGTTGTATAAATTTGATATTTATGTGTAGTAGTAAACTTTCTAAAGAACTTATTTTACAATCCCAGGAATAGATTTGGAAATCTCAGCTGATATGATACAAACTATTCGTATTTAAGTCAGCATTAGGTTCAGATTGAGTAGTTTTTGTGTTTTTAATGTTAACAATGCGTGTGGTAACCCTCATTTCTGTAAAAGGTTCTGGGAGGTGTTAAAGCCCCGGTTTTATAAAATCGCCTAATTGTAATCGGACTGATTCATGATCTCAAATATACTCGAAATTTGTATAATTGCTACTATTAAATTTTGGCCTAAGCAATAAACTGGAGGGTTGCTACCACAGTGGTATGGTAATAAGCTAAAAAGTGGCGCAACCCCTGGCCGCAGTACTAAGCGCTCCTGCGTTAACACCAACGGAATGGCACAGCCCTTGGCCTGTCAGCCCCCTCCTTCACCAGCGGTTTGTGGAACTCTCTGCCTGGTCTTGAGTGGATGGTGGCCCAGCAGTGTTCACAGTAGTACTAAAAATCAAGAAAATTTATTTAACTTTAATATCTAACAAATCATTATTATTGATATTATATTAAGTTAAGGATACAGAATAATAAATAATTACAAGGTAAATTGCGATAAATTTATAAAGTATGCACACCTGACTCGCGCAGACAGGATCATGCTATTTTTTTTAGGCGAATCCAGTAGCGTCCTGATGTAGTTGATTATTATAAAACAATGATGTATGAGTGGAGTGGAGAGTTTAATTAAATCATCATTTTAGAAACTATATATTACAGTTCTTCTTGCATTTAATGTCTCCTGTCTCTTAATTTTTGATTTGTTTCTTTGGTTTGTTTCCCAGAGTTCGACGCCATACAGTTCAATAGTTTCTATTATTGTTTTATAAATTCTTCTTTTATTTTCTTTTATTTTTTTATTCCATAATAGTCCGTGTAGCTGTCTGGTGACTGATCTTGCTTGGCCAATCCTGGAATGTATTTCTTCGCTACTTCCTGCTTTTGATGTTATTTGGACTCCCAAGTACTTAAAATTGTCTGTTGTTTTATAGTTCCCATTTCGATTTGTAGGCTTTCTAATTTTTCTCCTACAACTAAGTACTCAGTTTTTTGTATATTAATTGTGAGGCCCTATTTGGTGTACTCATCTTCCAGTTTTCTAAGCATGTAGCTTATATCACTTTCGTCTTCAGCTAGAATGGCTTGGTCGTCAGCGAAATGTATCGTGTACAATCTATCATCTCCGATTGGGATGCCCATATTGCAGCACTTTCTTCTCCACAGTGAGAGTGGCTCATTTAGATATATTTTGAAGAGTGTAGGTGCTATGCAGCAACCTTGCTTTAGGCCCTTACTAAAAGGAATTTCTCTAGTTAATCTATTTCCAGTTTTAATGTTTGCCGTCATATTTTTGTAGAGCTGTTGTACCGCTTGTATATTTTTTTGCTTATTCCTTGTTTTTCCATTGCTACCCAAAGCATTGAAAGTGATACACTATCGTATGCCTTTGTCAGATCTATATGAGTTGAAAGGTTGTGGGCTCTCTTGATGTTACCTTGTTTTTACAAAGACAAGGCAAAGTAAATAAACCACTTTAGGGTTAAAATAAAACAACAGGTACAGTTGAAAAGAAACTCAGCCACAGAGTCTAGGAAACAATACGCAGAGCCCCTAGAGCACTATATTCTAGGGGAGCCCGAGAAGGACTGACCTGGCTGGCTTGAAAATCACCGATATTTATAAGTGTTTTACTATTTATATGGTAGTGTCAGTTCTCAGACTATGGCACTCGATGACACTCCTTTGGATACTTCGATTTTGAGGATTTTTAATAATTGGTATTCATAGAACGAATCGAAGCCACCGGAATACACTATCGGATCCAAGTTCTTCTACTCAATTTGATAGCAGTTTCCTTTAAATTCATGTCTTTTACAGGAACTACATCTTGAACTCTCACTAAAACTTTTGCCGTTACCAACTTGGTATTGCCATATTTTCGATCATTCTTGAAGTTCCCCCTCAGCATCATCAAGTCTGGCCATCAGAATTTATTCACTATGACCGGGTTTTGTTACGTCGCATATTGTTAGTAACCGAATATCTTATTTGTCTTCGTGAAAGGGCAATTCGTCACCATTGATCTCGTGAACGCGATTTTAACATTCAATACAGACCCAACTTTTCTTAGTAAGTCCCAATATGATTTCGTCGAAGATCTCGGCAATTATTACTTGGTATTTAACTGTGGTTTATCTCCATGTGTTACTTATCTCTCCAGTTGCTGTTCTAAGCTTTACTGTTGCAGGCGATAATTTAAGATGGCCTCGTACTACTTCTGAACGTACAATAGTTCTTGTTATGTATGTTTCTACCAAAAACGAGCGTTATTGATACGACCCTCGATGTACAAGCTATAAATTCCACCGGAGGATGTAATGGTAACAGTTACTATGGGGCTAAGTTTCTCGAGGTCGGCAGTTGCCTCTTGATGTCGATCCGTTCTAGTTTTCCGACTGTTGTATCCTTTTCTTGCAATTACGCGAATGTGGCCCATTTCTCTAGGCGTTCTTTATTTTGTTCGTCACCTTCTGCTATGGTTCGTACTCGATGGCTCTGTAAAGTTTGACTACCTGTGTCGTGTTGAAAGGCTATCGCGGGCACTTCATCTAAATGTTTCAGTATTGCTGATATATTTCACTGTCTTATAATCCACTGAAAAAGATATATACATTGTTTTCTTCTCAAATATTGTCTGATGTCTCCGGATAGACCAAAAATACTGTACGAGCAACATCTGCTTCGAATGCTTGCAAATACTCTCACTTGCTTGTTGAATTCTGTTTCTAGATTGTACTTTGTAGACTTGTAGATGGGCATCTCCATACCGCATTTCTAGTCACGTGAACAAGATCTGGTAACATTTTTCTTTATCTTTAGGAATCGATCTTGGGATATCCGCAGCATCACATCGTAAAGCAGCAGTAAAAGAATAAGCCTTTTCTTGTTCGGTCCACTGATTGGATGTCACAATATCTTCAAATTAAAAAAAAATTTGTTTAAAATCCTTTATAAAAGGTATATAAAAATGCCTCAAACGGGCTATCACAAACATATTGCAAAACGTTTTCGGATTAAACAATCCATCATCAGTGCAAACGGTTGTACATGCTAGTAGCCACCAAAATATATCAACTCTTGTTGTTATCAACAGGTCCTCGTAGACACTTCGTCTCAGGACCATTTTACTCATGTAGAGTCATACGCCGCCATGTTACCTATCCAACGGTAACTTAACCATGTCAGGTAGCTGATGTCATTCCAAACCATTCACGAAAGTTTTACACCCAAAGTTTTTTAGAAAAATTGATGGTAAGACACTATGGCACAGAGCTAGAAGTACAGATTTACGACATATATGCAAGGTGGAGAACATCAAAAACTGGGTAAGAAATAGAAGAGTAGAATGGAACGATCACATAAGACGAATGACAACAAATAGAGTAGTAAAGACGGTTCTTCAATAGAAAGACGATCAGTAGGAAGACCACGAAAACGATGGAATGACAACTTACTGGAGGCACATATATAAAAAGAAGAAGAAGAAGAAGGAATCCTTGCTGTAAATAGCTTCGAAGCTATGGTTAATGATCTGATACCTCTATAATATTATGGGTCTGCTTTCTCCTTTTTTAAAGACTGGAATAGTTCTACTTTGTTTGCACTTTCTGGCTACTTTGTCTTTTTTATATACAGTGTGTAAAAGCCAAATGGAATAAATTCATTATTTAGGTTACTGTAAATATTTATAACAAATCCCGAAACACGTCAAATTTAAATTATAACTTGACATTATTTAACGTGAAAATGCAACCCCTACCTTCAACCTCCTTAGAATGACAGGTACAACCCCAATTTTTAAAATAGGAAGTATAAGCTTGTGATATATCGTTTGAAAGGTCTTTTCATTCTCCATTCAAAAATGTTGTCGCTTTCAAGTTTAAGATTAATTAAGATAAAATAAATTAAAATCATGTGGTTACCGAAATTCGCTACAATACAATCAAAAACTAAAATGTAATGCAAAACGTAATAAAATGTAGAACACGAAAAAGAACTATGAATGTTAATGAAGTAGTAGATGTTCAAAATGTTCACCGCGAACGTCTTGGCAACATCCTAATCTCAAATAAAACTGTCTTCTAACATTATTTAACATAACATGCGTGATCGACCTAATCGCAAGCGTTATTCGTTCTTTTAAGTCATTTAAATCAGAAGGTTTAGTTTTGTACACATGGCTCTTCACATATTCCCATAAAAAGAAATCTAATAATGTAAGATCAGGTGATCGCGCTGGCCATTCAATCGATCCTCGCCTCCCTATCCACCGATTGGGAAATATTGTATCGAGGTACTGCCGGACATTAAGTTGGTAATGTGGTGGTGCTCCATCCTGCTGAAACCATATCGTATTCGCTGGAACTTGAGGGTTTCCTGGATCAGGATATAAATTTGACAACGTTGGAATGACATCATTTTGAAGTAGTGCCAAATAATTGTTGCCATTCAAGTTGCCCTCAATGAAAAAGGGACCAATGATATTGTTTCCTACAATCCCTGCCCAAACATTAACCTTTTGAGGGTATTGAGTGTGTTCTTCTCTCATCCAGTGAGGATTTTCCGTGGCCCAGTAGCGGCAATTTTGCCGATTAGCATGACCGTTAAGTGAAAAAGTACACTCATCAGAAAACATAACGTCTTCTAATTGGATAATATTGTTATCCAACATGTCCATCATTTGCTCACAAAAAAAAGTTCTCTATCAAAATCGTCTTCCATGAGCTCCTGAGTAGGTATTATCTTATAGGGATGCAATTTATTTTCTTTTAATATGTTTACTATCGATGTATGGCTAGCATTGAATGTAGTGGATGCCTGTCTACTCGATGTATGTGGATTTTCCTGAAACTCAAGCAACACATCTAATTTGAGTTCATCACTCAGTGCATTGGCAGCTGCTTTTTTTATCTGCCTTACATGACCAAACTCGCGAAACTGCTTCTCTATTTTACTTATTGTTCCTTGGGATATAGGCGGTAAATTAGGAAATTTCTCATGAAATAGGCGAGTTACTTCCTGTTGTGTTCGGGTGTTATCTCCGTAACCAATCATTTGTAAAACTGTTATTTTATGCATTTCCGTTAATCTAACCATTTTTCAGAATTGAATTGAACGAACTTTTTACTTAAATTAAAATACTGACAACTTAAATAAAACAATTTACTAATGCGTGTTAAAATAACGTTGCCACGGAAATTCTTTAAGTTTTTTAATGGTTACCATCTAAAAACCACATTGCTATGGTTTTTGTTCACTTTCTCATTATCAAGACCTAAACGGGAAATAAGTTTTGAGTATATTTTAGCGAATTTCGGTAACCACATGATTTTAATTTATTTTATCTTAATTAATCTTAATAAACTTGAAAGCGACAACATTTTTGAATGGAGAATGAAAAGACCTTTCAAACGATATATCACAAGCCTATACTTCCTATTTTAAAAATTGGGGTTGTACCTGTCATTCTAAGGGGTTGAAGGTAGGGGTTGCATTTTCACGTTAAAGAATGTCAAGTTATAATTTAAATTTGACGTGTTTCGGGATTTTTTATAAATATGTACAGTAACCTAAATAATGAATTTATTCCATTTGGCTTTTACACACTGTATATTGTTAAATAGAGTTTGTATTTCATTCGTTATTGTATTACCATCGTTATTAGCAGCTCATTATTAATATTATCCAGTCCTGGAGCTTTTCTATTTTTCAGTTTGGCCACTATTAGTTATATTTTCTTTCTTGGTATCGTCTGGTTCTAATTCTACAATCTCGTCTGTGCGTGTTTCGCTATATACGTGGATATATTTCTGATATGATATATGGATATAATGTGGAAATGATTCTCCCAAGTTTCTGTTGTTATTGTCTTTATATGTACATAGCCTCTTTTAACTTGCGTACAATTCATGTTCGATATCTGTAAAGCATTTCTCCCAGAAGTGTCTTTGATTGCCTGGATTTTATTTTCTCTGCTCAATCGGTTTAATGTCTTCGTTAAACCATGATATCCTGTTTGTTTCAAGTTTCAAGGATCATTGTATGCAGATACTTGATTTATTCAGGTCCAGCAAATTGTGTGAGGACGCAAAATGCATAATACTTAAAATACTAGACATAAAAGCCCAAATAAATGACAGTTCTGCTCGACAATTTCCTAATAAGTGTGTTTAATTTCAAAATCCATAACCAAATTCTCAATAAATTAGGTATATTTATAATTAGAATACCTGTTTTGTAATTTTTTTTTAAAAGTATTGAATAATGATGGTTTGAAAGTTATTTTTTTGTTGAATTTTTTTGTTACCCACTTTATTTTCTACAATTACAATTAAAAATATTTTTCTTGACTTTTCTAATATGTTAAATTGGATGATTATTATTCCAATAACATATTATTGAACTATTAATCGTTTTATAAATTTTAATTTTCTATTTATCCTATACGATTTTGATCACTTGTGCTTTGAGCACTACAATATAATATTTCGCTCTACTTGGAGCTCATGAGATATTTGCACGTTAAACCCAAACTCGAAGACAGAAAGGCCACGTTTCCCACAAATTCTTAAATCATAATTTATTTATCTAACCATTTGCATTTTTTAAACACTCGCAATATTGTTTTTTAAATATGAAATCTACGGGTGACCTCTTTTATAGTAATCTTGTAATATCAGAAATATTATATTTTTTGTAAATAGTATGTATTGGAATTTGAATTTTATCAAATTCAATTTGATTTAATAGATTATAATTTTTATTGTAACATTTATAAACGATAGAAATTAGACCTTTCGCCTGAAGTAGACTTCCTTAGTCACAATTTGGCACATATAAACCATTCAGTAGCAGTTTTCTTATAAATAGAACTCATCCAAAATACCGAAAATAACTGGGACACAGTGGCGTTGTTAAACGGTGATATTAGATTGAAAGTATATCTAAAACATACAAAATAACTATATATTTTCCATATACTGTCACTTTCCTCACATTTTATTCTCAGTCACTCTCTATTAAATGTCTTTTGTCATGGTCGTCTGACTTTTTTGTTTCCTTTTCAGGATCTTTCTCGCAATCGGTTTCCTGTTGAATTTTTTTAATATTTTTATTGTTAAAATTGTGTTCCGTAGTCCGTAGGCATGTCCCATCTTCTGCTTTTTTTCTAAATTGGAATGCAATAATTAGTTTTTATTTTTTAGTATTAACTCAATATCTTTCAACATTTGTTTGTAATGTTTTTTACTAATTATTACACATAGACACGAAACAGGTTTTTGTTCGAAAATTGAATACAATGCCGTGTCAAAGTAAAGTTCTATTGTATTATTAATGACAATAATGTCGATAAAAACTGTACTCTGCAAAGGATACTCAACGTTTTCGTAACATCATTATATTTAAATAAGCATCATGTTTTAAGTGAATTTATATTTGAAACAATGTTGTTTTTTACTATAAAATGATATGAGAATATTTATCAGGTTGAGAAAATTGACTCTTAGACATAAAACTCTTATTTGATTCTCATTATATCAGATATTTGTCTTTTTTTTATGTGCCATATCAATATTACTTCACTTTCATGTTTATAAACCTTTACGGTGCTCTGTCATCTGAAAAAGTTGCCCTTTTGTCACTTCCGTGAAGAAAGTCTTTGATGACTTAATCTCGTTTCTATACGCACAGGGAGTAGAAGTGCAGACCTATGCGGATGATCTAGTAATTATGGTAAGAGAAAAATATAGTAATGTTCAATTCAGTACACTACAAAGAACACTAAATATCCTTACTAGGTGGTACGATAGGGAAAAACCCTTGACTTGGAACTAAATTGGTCAAAGTGACCAATTTAGTTCCAAGTGATGTTATGAGGGTAGATGGGAACGAAGTACATCAGGTCTTTAGCTATATCTATTTAGGGCATGAAATTAGAATAGGAAAAGACAATCAAACTTGTGAGATCCAGCGTCGCATAGGCTTGGGATGGGCAGCATTTGGCAAGATGCGAGATATTCTAAAAGGAACGCTACCGATTTGCTTGAAGAAAAAGGTTTACAACCAATGCATAGTGCCAGTAATAACATATGGTTCCGAAACAATAGCTTTAACCAAACATTCTGCAAATAAATTGAGAGTAACCCAAAGAAAAATGGAAAGAGCAATGTTGGGAATAACTAGAAGAGATAAGGTACCAAATAGGATAGTGAGAGAGAGAGAGAGGACTAAAGTGACAGATGTCATAGAAAAAATTGCACAAGCCAAATGGAGATGGGCTGGACATATAGCACGTTTAAATGATAATAGGTGGACCAAAAGACTCATAGAATGGAGACCTAGAGAAGACAAAAGACACCGAGGCAGACCACCAAAAAGATGGATGGACGACTTGAGAAAAACAGTCGGAAATTTGATACAGAAGGCGCAAGATAGAGAACAGTGGAAGAACATGGAGGAGACCTATATCCAACAGTGGATGCAAGAGGTTGAGGAATGATGTTGATGATGATTTTTATTCTATATGGTTATTGCATAGGCCTTATATATGCTTTCTATTGTCTTGTTAAAGATCTTGAAAAGGCCACCTCGTCTATTGTCCGCATGCAAGATGCCTTAAACCTGATAAAACATGCTGTTCCAAAAAAGAACTGTGGGTAAATCCTAAAAAACGACAAAAATTGTTTCAATAACAAATAGAACATTAATAACTCAATCTCCGGTCATGAATGGAACAACACTATCATTCTCATAAAAGGTGAAGTATCTCGGCAGGTATCCGTAATATGAAACTTATGTGGCATATTCATCTCGTAAATAGTGGCACTAAAGTAACAAGGACTCTTTGGACTTGCCTAGGCAAAACGTGGGGTCTAAAACCTGAAATGATCTATTAGTCTTATATAACGGTTTTGCAGCCTTAGAAGTAATGCGTTTCTCCTCATCTGCATATATGTAGGAGGTCGCTCTAGAAAGGGTCTTTTAGACTAACCCTGATCATCGCCTAAGACAGGTCGACTTAACTGGATATTTAGAAATTTTAAGGTCGGAACATAATCCATGAAGATGGCCACAAACATTATGTCAGCCAAAAAATGTATTACCTCCGATAGCTAAGCTGCAGTGAAGGGTCTGAAGTCTACAACTTAATAGTTTGAGACTGCAAACAGTCCCTTAAGCAACTGGCAGGGCATAACAAATTAACTTTGCTGTAATGTCACGGTATAGAGGAATTATTAGTAATGGGACTGCTGATAGTTTTGCTAAAGAAGGAGCTAATACTCATTTTATGGCTCCAGAACCATTTTGCGATGTACAAAACACTCGTATAGTCGAGAAAGTCCGAAAATGGAAAAAGAAATTAGTGTAGGCTCCTGCTAGGAAAACGTTTCATGCTTAAGACAAGCAAAAAGTTTATTACAACCGTCTACGCGATATGCAAAATTACTCTTGGAGCTTTCGAAGACTGATGCAGTGGCAGTGTGAAATACTCTACGGCTAATTGATCTCTTTGAAATCTACAATATAAAATCTTCATTATAAGTTCTTACACTTTTAGCTTCTCCATGAATTATAAAATGCTTTTTCAAAATGTACAAAGCACGTAGAAAGATTTCTGATTCCGACATTTTTGCAACAGGAAGAGCAGAGTAAACAGAGCTTGTCTAGTCGCGATTACATTTATAAAACCAACTTCGTCTCTTAAAGGGTTTCTTGGTGTTTGTATATTTTTCTCAACTTAATCTTTTTAACATTTCTAAAATCGATTTGAAAAGTTTTATCGAGTAGAAAGTTTAGTCTAAATCACAGAGGTCTTATAAATTTTATTTTCTGTAAACTAAGAAATAAAATATCATAAAAGATAATAATCTACTAATGGTATCAATCTGTTATTGAAAAGTATATAATAAAATATTGGGCATACGGGAATAAACTGGAGCACTTTTACATTACTAAAGTTTTAGAGTTCGAAGACGATACATTATCTTATCCGTATTATGAAACAAATGAAATGAAAAAACCAACAAATGGGCTACAGCTGCAGAACAGAACTGGATTATATATCAAAATAAAAATAAGAAGAAACATAGTGGAAGTATAGTTACTAGCAGGGAAGGAACTGGGCAAGGTATACTAACCGCAATAAAATTTAACGCACTAAACAATACATGGGTGGTAGTTAAAACAAAACTAAAGATATTTCGACAAATCGTCAAAACTGTTCTCTTATACCGATAAGAAACTTGAAAGACATATAAAGTACACACTAAAAAAATTTAAACAATTATTGTAAACAAATGTTTCTGAATTATATTTAATATGTTCTGTCAAAATATAATCAGAAAGGTCGACCTAGTGGTTTCTATATGGAAGACTCCATATAAAACGCAATGACAAGGGATAGGACACATATCAGGAAAATAAAAGTGGGCAGATCACAACCTAAATGAAGCAGAAGAGTATTGAAAAAGTTGGAGACAAAAAATCATGGTAACTATTATAGGGGCTAAAAATAGATAGCACAGGATCTCACCCATATATTGCACAGAAGTAACAAACCTAAAGTGTCCTTTGTTCCACGAGAAATGAAAGGATCAAGAAGAAAATCAGTAAAATATCAAAAACCGATATCTATGAAATGCCAGGCCACTGATATAATTAAAAGAACATTAAAATTAAATAGACACAACGCAGGAGCACTAAGAGAAAAGTAAAATGAATTTAGAAAGAGGTTTGTATAAACCATCTAATATCATGCACATAAAATATACCCCAAAATCATTTATAATACACTACTCAACAATTGAAGTATTAATTTTAAAATTCCTAAAATTAACATATAAAACTATTTTTAAAATAATTGCATGTACTATACTCTATATGCCATCTTTATTGCCAATATTTTTTGCATGTGGTTTTTTGCTCCCTGTTCTTATCGGCCCTTATCTCGTACAAAGAGAGAAATGTGGAACATGAATATATCATTCGTATAAAAGTGCTTGTATTGGCTTTACCAGTTGTCAATAAGTCAAGAAATCTCTTTATCACCAAAAAATAATGCCGCAAAGACGTTTAGAACTAGTGTAGCTCGAGCAATTAGTTCGTTGGATCCAACAAGGCATAACTCAACAAGAGGTTGCTATGAGGTTAAATGTGTCGCAAAGTGTGATAAGTCGTGCATGGAATCGGTATGTAGCAACTGGATCTGCAACATACAGGCATGGAGGAGGAAGAGAACAATCTACAACTGGTCGGCAAGACCGTTTTGTAGTTCTGACGGCAAGAAGAAACCCAACATTAACGGCTTCCAGAATTAACAGTATCTTCAGGCATGCTACTGTACGAGCGATTTCTAGTAAAACTGTCAGAAGACGGTTACATACATCCAATTTAAGGGCTAGACGCGCTACCCATCCACGACTAACTAGGGAGTAGCGTGCATGCAGATATCGCTGGGCTATGGAACATTCAGTGGAATTTAGAAAATTGGAGGAATTGTCTCTTTACTGACGAGTCCAGATTTCGTTTGTATACGAATGATGGTCGAATATTGGTGTGTAGGAAAGAGGACAGCGTTACAATGGAAATTTGAGAGTCCCAACCACTATTTTGGGAGGCATATGTTTTGACGGTTGCACGGACTTAAGGTCGATACATCAGTCCCGTCACAGTTTCGGCGCCGAACCGGTCCTGTTTGGTCACAGAACTATAAATTATTTGACAGCTGGGAAACTGTTCGTCAACTGATGAATGTGAATGCCGGCGGCATATTTCCATTAAAGAATATTTTGTATGACGGTATGTTCGGTTCGGCGCCAGGACTGTGACGAAACGTGACTTCCATTTTTTTGTGCAATAGGCGAACAATTTGTTCTCATTGATGATAATGCTCGCCCTCACCGTGCGAGAATTGTCAATGAGTGTATAGAAGCTCATGGTATTACAAGAATGGAGTGGCCACCATGTTCACCTGCATTGAACATGTTTTGGCCGAAATGTCTAGGCAACAAAACAGGCTCCTTCAACAGCTCCAAACCTTAGATCAGTTGGCCAATACATTACGTGCGATTTGGGAACGTATACCGCAGCAGTTTATCAATAATTTAATAAGAGGTCTTTCAAATAGAGTTAGAGCACTAAGGCGACACAAAGGTGGACCCACACACTATTCATTTTTCTTTTCGGGATATTAGACATTGAGCAGGAATAGACATTTTAGGTTGTTAATTTTACAATTTTTGTTTATTTTCTATTTTTTTTTTCTAAAAGAATTTCTTTTATTGATATCGCTCCATTTTTCTATTTGACCTTATGAACAAAAAATAAAATACACATTTTCATAATATCCACTTCAATTGTTGAGACGTGTAGATTAAATCCATATTAAAGAAGCACATAAAGGCTGATCTACTATTGACAATGTTTTAATTATAAAACAAACTATTTAAAAAAGAAGAAAATTAACATAGAGACGCATATTGTATTTATAGATTTTGAAAAGGCCTTTGACTTTGCCGATAGACACTAACCATTTAAAAGTACGGAAAAAAAAGATACCCAATACACCTGATCGAATTGCACCCTGTATATTTAACACCACACTAGAGATTGCACACAGAAACCAATTTAAACTGATAAATTATTAGTATGTGGAGCAATTTCTCTCTTGTTATTACGTACTCCGTGAAAACATTTTCAATTAGCACTCTGCTAGGAAAATAAAAAAGTTTCTACAGAAATTAATAAAAAATGATGGTCTAAGTTGGTAGGAGTTCGTAAAAAATCGATGGAATACATTCTGATAACTTTGTGCAGGAGGGCAGGCAGCTCAGGTGAATGATCTTTCCACACTTTCGCTAGCGGGGCCGCACGCAAATAACCGAATGTTGGGGTAACTGCAGCATATCGGGATAGGCTTTTCGAAAATTATAAATTCGTCATATTATTCATATTTTATAAAACATCAAAAACAATAGTCCTAGATATTCGTTTACAGGATATCTTTTTTCTCTTTACCGACTGTTTTGATTGTTATTTTTGTTTAATTTTATTAATGTTTGTACAGTGAAACCTATATAACAGAATAGGTATCATGGCCGTGAATCAATTTAACAAATTCGGTGCTGCCATACACAAACTTCTGTGTTAGACAGGATCGAGGTTCTCAGGTTTCGCTATATAATTGTGCAATGTTTTCTTCTTCCTATATCAGGCTTAGATCTTTTGTTGCCCGATCTTATGGCTGTAGTCGTATTTGTGAACTCGACTGCCAGCTATCTGGTCATCTTTTGAAGGGTCTTCCTGGTGGTCTGGAGTCTGTTAGTTTTAAAACTTAGCGCTTTCATGCCAGTTTTCTCTGTGTTCCCCATCATACAATATCCTGTATTTTTAAAAAGACGAAGTTTATGAAAATTTGTAAAAATAACCATAACACTAACGAAATCTTGATAGTAGAGGGCCAGCAGATCGAAAGAGTAAAAAGTACACTTATCTAGGAACACTTATAACAGAAAATGATGTCTACACTGTAAAAATCAAAGTCAGAATCGAAAAAGCACGTTCTAATTTTATGAAAATGAAAAAGGTCCTATGTGGCAAAGATTTAACATTAGCTCTTAAAGTACGAGTAACAAAATGTTACGTATACAGTGTACTATACAATGGAGTGGAATCGTGGACCTTAAATCTAGACACAATGAGACGACTTAACGGCTTTGAAATAGAAGAATTATGAGGGTTTCCTAGGTAGATAGAGTTACGAACAAGAATGTACTGAGAATAATATGTAAAGAGAAGGAAGTTGAACTTACAATTAAAGAAAGAAAGCTGCAGTATCTCGGACATGTGATGCGGGGCGAGAAGTATGGCATCCTGTGACTCATAATGCAAAGAAAGATAGATGGCAGAAGGAGCATCGGAAGAAGACGAATTTCATGGCTTAAAAACCTGACGTGACGTCATTACAATGGAAAAAAATAAGGTACTAGTACAGATTAGAATGCTAAAAAATGCATATTTTCCAAAAAAAATTTCTCATCTCCTTTACGAGATACGAACATGAATTTTTTTAAATATTATTTTATATTTAAGTCAAACAAAAACATTTTTTTGTTTTTAGTTCCCATGAGTAGCCCACTATCTAAAGGTCGCCTCAGTTAATATCTCAAAAAAAGGTGTCCGATGGCGGAGACGAATTCTCAGGATTGGTACATCTTCAACAAAAAATTCCAACGGGATTACTTAAAAAAAGCGCCCTTGCAGGACAATCAACCATTTTTAATCGAAAGTTAAAATCAGAAAACAAAATGGCAGCCATTTGAAGAAAAGTTCGATTTTTTACCAATTTTTGCATATCAAAATTAACTTTTCGAGTTTTTATCTAAAATGTGGTTACTTGTCTTTTAATAGGGCTTTCTCTAAGTAATCCCGTTGGAATTTTTTGTTTCAAATATGCCAATCGTGCGAATTAGTGTCCGCCATCGGACACCATTTTTTGCGACGTTAACTGAGGCGCCCTCTAGAAAACCCTCTAGCGTCTCAACGATTCCTTTTCAATTTTCCCCCATACAAAAAATCTAAGAGTGACAGCACAGGCGATATTGGAGGCCATCGGACGGGTCCGTTAGTACCAATCCGTCTGTTTAGAAGTGTGACATTAAAGTAGTTGATTACAATACCGCTGTTATGTAAGGGTGCGCCATATTGTTGTCATCCGTAACTCCTCTTTCGCGTAAAGGAACATTCTCCAGTTACAAAGATAGCATTTTTCAGAGAATTGAGATATCTCTGACCATTCATATTCTTCTATGACATAAATATTCTTCAAAAAAAATGTGGACCTATTAAACGATCATTAAATAACCCACACCAAACATTAATTCCTCATTCAGTTTGATAGCAAGTTTCCCTTAACCAGTGCGGATTTTCCACTGACCAATAATGGGAGTTATGGCGATTTACATTCCTATTTTTATGGAAATGAGCTTCATCACTCCACAAAATTCTAGTTAAAATATCATGACTGTCTTGCATCGTCACTTGCATTATGGCGATGAATGTTAGTCTTAGATCCAAATCGGTGGGCCGCAATTCATGAACCAAACACAATTTAAATGTATAGTAATGGTGGTTTTTTTAATCCATTTGAACTGTAGTTAAAAACATTCCAGTTTCTGCAGCAACGGACCTTATGGGCACATGTGGATTATTATTAATCGTTATATATGCTAAAACATTCACCAAGTTTTTTTCGGCTTGTATTGGTTTGACATTTAATATTGATTTCTATGTTTACTGTTCGGAAATGAACCTCACCGCATCTTCTCCTCAATCTTATCAAAACTTACATAAGACGGTGTTCTTCTTTGTCCGAACATTTTTCTTTGCTACTTCGTCTATTTTTTACGTTATCAGCACATCTTCCAGAAAGCGCTTTTTGGACTTCCCCCATATTCTTTGTCCCACTCTCTGTCTTCGTCTTTGCTCTTTATGATATGTCCCACCCATTTCAATCTGTTGGGACTTTTCTTTCAAAAGTTTCTTTTTCTTGTGAAGTGTAATTTTATATGAAATCGTTTACATTCCATTTGTCTATTCAGGTGTTCGATATCTTTCAGCTGTTCTTAGAAGCATGCTCTTTTTTGACCTGTGTGTTATGCGTCTTCTCCCTTCGTTTTATTCCGAAACTAATGTCTTGTACATATACTTTGGTCTGAGGATCCGATAATGGTTCCTTTAACTTCACTTGTTCAATCTGTATGTATCTCCTATATGAGTGTTAACAAGAGTTATTGTCAGTCTCCTTATCTGACTCCATGTATACTTATTTTTGTGGTCCTTCCACAATTCGCATCATCTTTATTAGTATTTGTACCGGTGCCATATCTTCTATTACCTATATATCGAGTAGTTATCCTTGGCATCAAATTTTTGCTTGAATTCTATATGCCATGACAACCTCAATCAGTTTAGTGTATTATCTCGAGTTTTTAAACAATGTTTTCTCAATAAATTTTAATATGAACGCTCCTTGGTAGTCCTATTGGGCAGAGAAGAAGAGGAAGATGCAGAGCAAGGTTCCTTGATAACATCGATAAATACTAGAGAATACCTGCTTAGTGGAGAAAGGCGATAGATACGGACAAATGAAGAAACATTCTTGAGGAGGCTAGGACTGACACAGGGTTGTAAAGCCAGTATGATGATGATGCAGTTTTATTATGATCATTCGTTTTTTTATAGATGTACATAGTTGTGTATTCTGTATTCGATAAAATCATTTTCATTATCTGTACTAAAATTGAAAAATACTTTGTCAGTTCCATTGAAAACGTTTGTTATTGAAGCGGTCTTCAAGAGTTACTGGATTGCGTTAAAACGATAGCAGAGAAATGGGTCTAAAATTAATGCTTCTCAGACAAAATTCATGATATTTAGTTGCCAACGTCACGACAATGCTCCCCTAAATATAGATCAATAAAACATTGAGAGAGATACTCGCACAAATATCTGGGATGCTACATTACAGACCAATTAGAAGATCAAATGTTATATTTAGTCAGGGTTGTTACAAGGCACTGAGACCTGGACTCTGAAGGCTGATACGATCAATCGCCTAGAGGCGTTTGAGATGTGGTCGCATAGAACAATGCTCCGAATACCCTGGACAGCTATGCAGACCAACGAAACGGTGTTAAATACAGCAAATGCAGTTCGTGAGTTATTTAAAATTGTTAAAATAACAAAAATTTTATACCTACATGGGTATGTTCTTAGATTTGACCGGTACATAATCCTTCAACTTATCATGAAAGGTAAAATCGAGGGCTATAGAGGAAGCAGATGTCATGGCTCAATAATATTCGCGATTGAACAGGAATACTCAATGCCAAACAACTATTCCTATTAGCTGAAGACCGTTCACAACTCGCCAATGTAATTGCCAACGTTATTGCAACCTAATATGGCAGCGAAAGAAGAAGAAGCTTTCTCAAACGTTCGCTAACTTTTGTAGAATAGACAGTTAAGATGTCGCAATGTCGCTTTTGAAGTTTTCCAGATATATTCCTCCAATTTTTACTAGTTGGAGTATGATTTAAAATAATTACCTTGTTTTTAATAATAAAAGGTTGCAAAGAATAAAGCAAAATTGTAAAAAATAACAACAGTAGATCAGATATTAAACATTGTCTAAATTAATGAGTTTAACTTCATTTTTAAGAGGTCAGCTGGGGTGTTTTCTGGTCTAGTTGGTTTTTTGGTTTTGACTGATTTTATTGCATGAAGAACTCTAGTTTTTAAAATTTTAGGTCCCTTTTGATTTACATTGCTGTTAAAAGGCGCGATTATTAATGGCTACAACTGCATTATCTTACTCTAACTAATAAAGCCACAATTCCAAAATCAATAGTTAAAATATAAACTGATAAGCATTAAAGAAAAATCGATCTTTAATTTTTGTATTTTATCGCTAGTAAAATTTGTGTAAGGAAAAGAGCAGATACTTAGAGTTATGACACCAGAAAGCAATAGTTTATTATGTGGTTCCGTGTATGTATGTGTAAAAATCTTATGCATTGTACTCACCTGTAAACAGGTAACGTTTGCACAGAAGAAAGGCGCAAATTTTCCACCACATCGTTGTCCTTGGCATTCATCACACATTTGGTCATCAAGAACGTACGGTTTTACTTCTACTCTCTTGTCGATATCGCCATGTTGCAGTTGTACAAAACGAGCACTGATTGCTGCTATATAACTTTGTTGATTACTAAAAGCCACTCGGCCAGCGCCTTTGGGATATTTCAACTCGGGATCAGTGTCTATTCCAGCGTAACATACGCCACCATATAGTCTATCCATTATCATTGCTAATTCAACTGAAAATAAAATGTCAGTATTCAATCAGATATGTAAGTAATAAATAACATATAATTAAGCAGGAAATAACGACTGAATGGAAAAATCAAATCCATAATTATATAGCAGAAATAATTAATTATCGTATTGACCGTAGTCTAAATATACACTGAAAACTTGTCCACCTTAATCAACGATATTCCTCAACTACAAAACAAAAAAAAAGTTCTTTAGCTATATAAAGGCTATATCGGTGTTGGTTGGAAACTATGTGGTGGGAGGAAGTTCTAAACTAAGTATCACTTCAGGCAGTACAGACTAAGTGAGGAATTTTTCATCCCCTGAGCTACAACAAAGTCATTAACAATTGGATATGATACAGTGACTCACAGATACACACACACACACACACAAACACAAAATCCACATACACACCTACATCATGCCTAATCGAAAAATGATCAAGACAGTCGTTCAACAAATGAGATATTTGATACAGTCGTTCAACAATTCTCATACCATGAAAATTGTGCTGAGACTACTGCCTTCTCAATCCCGAGATGTAACATCATGGTCCCCAGGAGATAAATTTTACAGGGGAAAAGTGTTGTCTTAGCCATGCCTCATACTGCTGGCGAACTCTGGAGGATTATAGCTTTGGCACAGTATGAGAAAACTGTCGTAACTTATAGAATTTCGTCTCAATTCTTGGAAATTAAATGGAAGCGGGGACAAAAGAAAACATAGATGGCTCAGAAGAGTGACTGTTCTAAATATAGTAAGGCCTCATAGGCCTGCCTTCCCAATTTCGAGATGTAAAACCATCGTACCGAGAAGATCCATTTTACAGGGGGAAACGTGTTGTCTAAGCGATGCCTCAAATATCCTTGGCACAGGATGGGAGCACTGTTATGCCTGACAACATTTCGTCCCAATTCTTGTAAATAAAATGGACGCGGAGATAAAATAGAAAAGAGATGGCTCAGAAGAGGCACTGTTCTGAATATAGTAAAGGGACAAGTAGAGAGACGACCCAGAATCATCACTGCTAGTACTGTGGGAGAATCTGTGACTGTGACAGCAGTAAAGGGGCCCTCAAATGGGAGTACTATAGCCATTGCTGTGGTATCTGATCGTGGATCAGCTCTTCACTAAGTTGCATGATTTTGGTTTTTCACCCAAGCAAGCATGACCAGACTATATCTAGTCTAATATCTAGTCAGCAAACCGACTGTGGTACCTTTCACAAGGAAAATACATAGACGAAAATACAATTTACAGGCTCCAATTATGAATGTCATCACATTAGACTATTCCAATGAAGTAAAATATCTGGGAGTAACCATAGATCAAAAACTCACCTGAAATAGTCATATTAAAAAAATTTTATCCAAAGGCTTGGTGACAAGTTGGACGTGCCGCAAGATATTTGGAAATACTTGGGGCCTAAAACCAAAAATGACCCTCTGGTCATATAAAACGATTATTAGGCCTATGGTCATACACGCCTTACTCGTATGGTGGCAAAAATCACACAAGTCCTAACGCCAAGCTGCAAAAAGTGCAGCTGCTAGCTTGTATGGAATCACAGGGGCAATGTCAAAATGCTCCACTGCACTCTAGAAGTAATGCTAAACCTTCCTCCCTTGCAATTCTGCATAAGGAGGGAGGCAGTACCTACCGCCTTAAAACTGCACAGACCCAAATAATGAAATCTTGAGATGGTCACCTAAAAATCTTGGAAGAAATTCTATTTATGTCTAAGGACAGGCCAAGAGATGCCATACCAGTGAAATGTTACTTCGACCCACCCTTTGAAGTGTCATAAAAAATTACCAAATGGGTGAAGAAGTGGAACCGAAATTGGAAGAAGGTTCACTCATATGGTACACTGATGGATCTAAGATAGATAAAAAGGCACGAGTGGGAGTTACTGGGCCTAATTTCGGGCTATATAAATCTCTTGGGAACGCCTTACCTATCTTATGCTCTACAAGACACTCGTGGGGCAAAAGTCTTTATTTTATCAGACGGTCAAGCTGCCATAAAGGCTCTAAAGTCATTTACTTGTGCGTCAAAGTTAATTTGAGGCTGTAAACAATCCCCCAAAAAGCTGACAGAACGCAACAAAGTAACTTTGATGTGGGTGTCCAGGTCACAAGAGAATTGCAGGAAATGAGAAAGCTAAAAGCCTCGCAAAACACAGGGCTAATACTCCATTCTAGGTTCCAGAACCTTTCTGTAGACTATCGAAAAGCCACGTCAAAGAGGAACTCCAGATCTGAGAACTCAATTAAGTAAGATTACACTGGTCTAACACACAGGATAAAGGTAAGTAAAAAGGCTCGTAATAGTGTCGCCTACTGCAACAAACCGCCTTTCTCGAAATGATTAAAAAACATATCAAAATGGTCATTGGCCTTCTCTCTTGTCACTGCCCTGTGAGATATTAACGAAAAAGGAAACGGCAAAACATATACTATGCAACTGCGTAGTTTTGTTCTGCAAACGACCAAAATTCTTAGGATAGGTCAGTTTTTCACCCTTTGATATAGGAAACAAGTCACCTAGGAAGCTAATCAACTTCATCAGAAGTATTGGCATCCTAGAGTTCAACTAGATTAAGGTATGGACAAAAGATCTCAATAGGTCGAAGTGCGGTGAGGCTGCATGGCCTTAACGACGTCACATAATCTAATCTAATCTAATGGTTATAATACGAACTATACATCCAATGTAATGGAGAATACATTTTATTTGTAAAGTTAAGGCTTTAACGAATTTACTCAGTAAAAACTGTACCATTTTCATAAAAATAAATTAATAGCCATACTATGATAGAGTGAATATATAAGATTTTGAAAAGTCAAAAAATAAACTGAATTATCTTTCAAAAGTGTTAGGATGACTGTTAAGGGTACGTCAAATAGACTACTACTCACAACCAGAATGATTAAAATAGTTAATGACTTACCAGCCTTAAGGGGTCGTGGTACTCCGCCGACGAATACAGTTTTTCGAGGATCTAAGGGCATGGATGCGTCCAAAACAAAGTCTGCATCTGATAATCTCCATGGTCGAATTTGTACAGGTTTGTCTTTGATTGTGGGTGAGGAAACGCACAAATATAACTTGTCTTCGTCAGTTATACATGCATCTATTAAACTTTGTACAGAATTTTCATCCTGGAAAAAATACAGTTTTTTACTTTTTTAATAAAATCCTTTTAATTTAAAAATTTAATATATAACTTAAATCACTGTCACTATATCACAGCAGTATTACTGCTGATAATATCCAAATGGTAGATTTTTGAAGGACTCATCCTATTTGTACTTTACTTAAACTTTATTGAACTCGCGGTTCAGCTTGCCTAAACTTTTATTAAATACTGGTACAAAATTGCCTTATTATATTTTATTATATTTCGTATAATACAACTTAGACTAACTTTCCACAACGGTAAGCGATCTTTATATAGATATTAAATGATATTCGGGATAATTCAGGTAAAAAATCGAAAAATCCAAAGTAGATCATTCTCCTCCATCTAATTTAATCCCACAGAAGGGGTACTAGATTAAAAACGATTAGACCGAGAATTACAAACAAAATCAATTAGAATTAGTAGAGGAGTAGGACAAGGTGATAAAATCTCGTCCAAAAAGTTTACTATTGCATTGAAAAATAAGTCCTAAGAGTTATAAGTCCTCGTACAATAAGGGAATATGTGTCTACAGAAAATATTTAAACCATTTTATGTTGATGAAAGTCTAACATCTAAAAAAACTTCATTAGAACAATTTCGGAAAAGAATAATGCGTGCCAGCAAACCACACTTCTCTCTGTCGCAAGTGTTTTGATCCAAAGACATTCATATGGAAGTAAGGTTTATAAACTTACTTTACTTTATCGTGTTCGGACATGTCATTCATAAAATTTCGGCCCAGTATCGGGCTACGTCGGTTCCATCTTTGTTGGCGAGCCACAAATCTTCAAGGGTACATCGATGAGGACAGTTTCTGCATGTAAGAAAATGTTCCATATTCTGTGTTTCTCCACAGTCACAGTTCACATCATCTTGGTCTATTTTTCCCCATTTTGCCATGTTTGATTTTACTGTAGCGACCCCCGTTCTTATCATATTCATAGTTTTCCACGTTTTAAAGTCTAGGATCTGGCCGGTCCATTGAACCTGGGAAGTGGAAAATACTCAGGCGGTTCATCCTCCACTGTTACAAGGAAGCTTTTCCTAGATTTTAGTCGTTTTCGTGGTGTTCGAGGTTTGTATAGGGCATGCCGCTGGTCCGCGATCCGTTTAATTTTCTCAATGTGTTCTGCAACGCCGCTGCGTGTTGAGAGTTCTGCAAAACTCGCTGTTCTATATAGATTTGAAAGTGGCGTTGGTTTCATGCACCCCGTTACTATCCTGCATGTCTCATTTAGCGCAGTATCAACTTGTTTGGTTTGGGCAGATCTGCTCCAAACGGGGCACGCATATTTAGCAGTTGAGAAACACAGTGCCTGTGCCGTTGTTCTTAAAACGCCAGGACGTGCGCCCCATTTACTTCCCGTGAGCTTTCTGAGTATGCTGTTCCTAGTTGTTACTTTCCCTCTCGTTTTTATGCAAAGTTGTCTGTAGGTGAGGGACCGGTCCAGAGTTACACCAAGATATATAGGTTGGTTTGCGTGTTCTAATGTATTATCATTCCACACAATTTGGAGTTTTCGCTTGACTTCCTTTGTGCGAAGGTGGAAAGCGCAGACTTGGATTTTAGAGGGATTGGGTCACAGAGAATTCTGCAGGTACTACGCTGTCATTGTTTTTAAGCCAGTTTCGAGTTTCTCCTCCACTTCTTCAAAACTATTTCTTTGAGCACATATTGCAAGATCGTCAGCATAGAGGAAGTGCTTGGTTTCGGTCGGAGTTGGTTGGTCGTTTGTGTATGTATAGAAGAGCATTGGTGCTAATAAAACACTTTATTGTGGGAGGCCGTTTTTTATAACTCTCTATCTACTTAATTTACCCTCCAGCATAACGAAAAAAGGTCTATTTTGCAGCAAGGAATAAACGATCTTTCCCAGATGGTGGTCAATGAGAGTGTCGTATAATTTGCGGAGCAATGTTTTGTGCCTTACTGTGTCATAGGCTGCTGTCAGATCTACAAAAGCAGCCCCTGTTATAGGTCTTTCTTCAAAGCTCTCTTCAATGTGATCTGTCAATGCGAGGACCTGACCAGTGCAAGATTTGCCAGGTCTGAATCCTCCTTGTTGTGGGATGAGGTGCTTGTCGACATTTTTTTCTATTCTGGCGAGTATCAAAGTTTATAAAAGCATAATATGATCAATAGTAACAAATGACGTAGAAACATTGATCATGACAAAAAAAAAAACAATAAACTTCAGAGAGAAAAAAGAGAGAGGACAGTCCAGAAGTGGGTTATTCCAGAAATCCGGTTTAGTCCCACAGAAGATGTATTAGATTATTCGCCAGTATTCGAGATCGTATGATTATATATAGCAAAATATCATTATGAAAATTCAGCTACAGGATTACAAACAAAATCAATTATGCAATGTAATAGAAAGCATTTCTGGGCCAGTGTTGTTACCGCACTTATTATAAGTAGTTATGTCGTGGGATGTGCAGGAGTATACAATAATTTAAAAGAAGGTTAATTCCCGTACCATATTAATCTTGGCATACACTTCACATCACTCTATTTAGCCTTTGGAAGGAACACTTTAATAATTGCTACCGTTCCGTCTTTACTAGTCTCTTGTTAAATTCGAAAGTAATTTTGGTTGTCTATCTAAGTCTACAACTAAATTCTCTTTTAAAAAACACCTAGCTGCACTTCTGGTTCTAACAGCTTTTGTACTTGTCTCACATATTGTTAGGTTTTACATAAATTTCCATACCCTACATAAAGATCATAATTACAAATTGTATCACCGAATAGTTTCGATGCCGATTGACAGTAGGTACGACAATACTGACACATGTCAAAATGGCACCCATAGGAGAGCAATTGCACTTTTGAAATCTTTTTTAAAAATTCGATATTCCCTATGGTGTTGAAAACCTAGCCAATTTCTTGCTAGTTCTTGCAAAGTTCTATGCTTATGGATTTCAGATGTTTTCATGTAGTCATTTCAATCATATAGTCGTCAACAATAACACTCCAATCAATTATAGACCACCTAATTTGACTACAACTGTTAATAAAGTAGGGATTGCTTGATGCATAATAATGAAAATTACGCCGATTCACTGTTCCATTTTTTTGAAATGTAGCATCATCTGCAAAAAGCACATAATCGAAAAAAAGTCGCTATGCGCTTGCTGCTGAGACCATTAACAAAAAGCTAATCTTCAATGAAAATCCATCCATCCTATGGCTCTAATGGCAACACCCAAGTTTCATATCCATAGCTCACTATCGCTCGGATTATGGTCTTGTATATTCGTATCTTAGTTCTTTGATCTATGTCTTCTTCTTTCAGTACCCTGTCCGATTATCGAACGTTGGCGACCATATTGGCAACAATTACTTTGTTTACGGCGGCTCTAAATAAATTAGCGGTGGTGGCTTGATACCATTCTCGGAGATTTCGGAGCCAGGATGTTCTTCGTCGGCCTGGGCCTCTCCTTCTGGCGATCTTACTCTGTATTATTACCCTCACTATCGCGCGGATTATGGTCTTGTAGATTCGTATCTTAGTTCTTTGATGTACGTCTAGTGAATCGGGCTCATAGCAAAGTCTGCCGTATTGGCTAGAATGGTCTTATATTATAATCATGACGATGATAATCACCGACTGTCGATTCTAATTAGTTTGACTAATGTTATGTTGACATGAAGATTCCCGAGTGCTGATGTGAGGATCCTCAGTAATAGCTAACAGTACTTCACATTCCTTTTCTTCACCTATAACAGTTTTAGTAACATATTACGCTCTTACGTTTGTCAAAACACTTACTCACGCTTACATCAAAATTTAAAATAGCAAATACCACAAAAGTAAAAAAAACGGCGGGCTATTACCAATATACAAGAAAGGTGACATGATGGAATCTAGCAATTATATTTAAAAAAGGGAAATTGCTTTAAACGACATAGCGTATAAGATGTAGGCGATGTAATTAATATTAAACAAGATTATAACATTTTTCAGACAACGTATTTGGAGATTACCAAGGAGGATTTAGAAAAAACAGCGGAATAACTAATCAGATATTTTCGTTAAAAGAAGTACAAGTTTGTCATTTGTAGAACAAGATGCCAAACGATCTGGTCGACCAACAATAATTAGTGATGACAAAAAATTGACATAATTGCAGAAATCAGTCAAAAGACAGTACACCGAGTGTTGGCTAAAGACAAATTTCATCCAACAAATTAAAAATTGTGCACCAACTTTCAGATGATGACTCCGACAGGAGACTAGAATTCTGTGAAAATATGTCTAATCAAATTAACCAATAGTCAGATTACTAAAAACAATTTGTTTTAAAGACTAAGTACTTTTTCCTTCAATGGAAATGTTAACTCACACATTGTGAGGTATTGTAGTAATAGAAATCTTTACGTCTTTCGTGAAAAACATACTCAATTTCCAAAAAAAGTAGGTATTCGGGAAGGTATTTTGGGAAACCACATAGTTAGACCTGTTTTTACCAGTGATTACTTAATCGGTAAAGTATATCTAAAGACGTTACAAAACGCAATTGAGACGTTAATTTTTGAAATTCTGGAAGGTAATCCAGATGAATTCAGCAAATTGGAAATAACGTTTCAACAGATGGTGCTCCTGCACACTCTTATGGTGCAGTAAGACGTTACCTAGATAAGGAAGACGACGAGGTTCGATATAATGGCCAGCTCGGTCACCGGATCTTACACCATTAGATTTTTTTCTGTGGAGATTCTTAAAACTACAGTATTGATATTTTAAACAACGAATTGTTGAAGAATGTAAAATAATTTCCCCCGACACATTTGAACAAGTACGACAAGAGTGTCGCAATAGAATGCATTATTATCAGGATGTAGATGGGGCACATTTTGAGCACTTAATATAAGAACTGGTTCTTAAATCTTTATTAATTAAATGAGAAAGTACAATTTTAGTATTTATTTATCAAAATCAGCTTAAACCCAAAAAATGATTATGATTGAATAGGCATATAATACATTTCAAACGAGATATCACTTGCTAATTTGCCATAAGGTCCTATTTAAAATTATCGGTCACAGTGTTTCTGTGACTATTGCGTCACCTGTTATGACTAGTTGAGCCGTTTATTTCTTTCCTCGAAATTTCACTATAAGTATAACCGTTCAAAAGATACGAGGGGGAGGGGACGTTTGGCTAACACTGTATAGATAGAACATTATTTAAACCGAGAGATATTTTTACATATGCGTCGCATTGCAGTTTGATGATTTATTGTTTTGATCTATTTTTACTACTTTTTATTGATCAAATATCGTCAAAAATTATTTTTAATTGTACCGAAAAGTATGTAAAAGGATGGCCTAATTTTATGTTGTTTAAATTAATTTTATCTACAGATAAGGCCAAGGTCGATAATATGGGAACATGTGCAAAGTAATTTGCTATATTATTATTTAACAAGTTAAAATTTTTAGCGAATATAAAGGATATTTACTGGCTAAGTTTTTTGTGATAAAGTCTGTTACAAGGATAATGGAGAAAATAAAAAGTTTCCGAAGGCGCCATTCTGTCTCAGTTTTTATTGAATGTCAATATTATGTATCCCTCTATTGTTTTTGTTGTATTTTTTGTAAATAGGTCTTCTTTGTGTTCTCCACTGCTCTCTATCTTGTTGCGACGATCATGTTCCAGCACTTGCTTTGTAACGTCTCTCAACGCATAAAACTATTGGTTTCTTATCATTCTAAATAGTATTTACATGGTATGTCTGATTGCACGTTCTGTTTTTGATATTTGCCGCCCATCGTATAGTTCAATTAAAATAAAACTGGAGAGATATCAATGAAGCGTACATTTCTTTCAATATTTTGTCAATCTAATACTTTTTAAATAGAAAAATGCTAATCACATCTTGCTAATCACGTCTGTTTCAAGGAAACAAACCAACTTTTATACTTACACCAACCAACGAAGGAGATAATTGATAAAACAGTATCTACGACTAATAGAAAGTGGTGTACCTATGTCAGATGTCTTGTTCAAACCATCGATACATTGGAATAACAGATAATGCACCTGTAAAGAAGACTTATAGTAATTCACGTAGAACGAATTAGTTGGAATACTGTTTAGGCAGGATTAAACGGATGATAAGGCATACACAATTTTAAGTGCTTGTCATGCCGGCTTTCGAAGACAATTATTGCCCAGTCATAATGAGGAATTCAAACAGGGAAATAAATTTTGAATGTTTGAAACATTTTGAAGGTAAAGAAAACCCGGTCTTAGAAGGAGGACAGAACCGCCTTCCAGCCTTGGTTATGTAGGATTTCTCCAGTGTGGAATAGCATGCAGTAGCTGTTCGGACACCATCGCTGTCAATGCCAGAGACCTACCTGCTAAAAAACATCCTCCTCAGCGGTGAATTACAGGTCTGACCACCCTGATTGGGACCCAACGTCGACACGTCATACACCCTATCTCTCATTCACGCGCAATTCTCACGCATTCTCGTACTTTCTCACTACGTTTGATTCCTTTTCTCCCTCTGTTACTTCCTGTTTATGTTCGATGTCGCCCCTTTATATTCTGCCGTATCTCCTTCTTATCTTCTGCCACACTATAACGGACTTATCCCTTTCTTCTTTTTTAAACGTTCTTTTCCTATGTCTTCATTTCTTCATCACTACCCAGTGATAACTCCCAGCGCCTTGGCAGAGACTCTTCTCTATACAGATGCACATGCCACTCTCAACAGACACTTTCTATCTGCTCGGGTGAGCTGCTTTCTGTACGCCTTTGTTAAAACTGCCATAACTCAGACAGGCGCAGCATAGAAGACGATCTATTGCATAATAGAATGAAGGGCTCTCCTCCTCTCAGTTTTAAGCACTCCGATGTTGAGCATGATCCCCCAACGCGCCGAATCTCACCGCAGCTCTTTGAATCACCACCTTTAAGTGCTCCCCACCTTCTGTTTTGACTCAGCTACATCTTAATCCCTCACATAAGTCTTTGGAACCACTCTCTTTCCTACACATTCGAATGTTATCCCGTTCCTTTTCTTTTGTCCCTTGAGAACTATAGCCTCGGTTTTACCCGCAGCTAGTTCTAGGTCATGTATTTTTATGCATTCCTCGACTTAGTCGCATGTACGCTCTCCATATAGTTGGCTCACTACACCGTTATATGTCAAATTCCACAGCCTGGATCCTAGGACCGAATCCTGTGGCACTTCAGCCGTCACGTCAGCCACCACTCCTTCATCAAGTACCTCGGACACCTTCTCTCTCGTGAAACCTTCATTATATATTTCCATTTTAATGTGTTGAAAGCATTCCGGACGTCAAACGCTCAGCTTCGGCGTCCCACTTCACTCCATGCCAATGGTTGGGTGTAAACAGCTCTCGGGTAACTTTAAGCTTCCTGTTCAGTGGCATCTCATACAGAGGGTACATCTTGAACACAGTTCTTTCCAGTGCCTCTTCTTCTCAGCTCGGATCTTCCTGTTCAGTTCCTTCTTTTCGCTCATTGTATACTATATCCATTCTGCTAGTTTCGGTTACTATTTCTCTACCTCTTGCCCTCGTAGCCTGTCTTCTGATGGCAATACATTCCTTTCTCTTATTGGCGATCTCTTCGCACCACCAATGAGGCATTTTTTTATCTACCCTGTTGATGCAATTCCTCATAGTTTCTCTTATCGTTGATTCGAATCCTTCTGCCGATTGGGGTTAGAATCTTCTCATCATCCATCTAGAGTACTCAGTCCGTTCTATCTCCACCTCTGCTTTCTGTTTGGTTTGCTGATGACTCCCCGTTGGTAGTCCCTAGTCCGACCATCGAAAAGCCAATGTAGCGGTGTTCTGTAGCAGTGTCATCCAGCAGCACGGTCCAGTCTCTAATTTTTCTCGCCGCATTCTGTGTGACTTAGGTGATATCGATGTATGAATGCGAATTTCTCCTCTTGGTGGAATATGAACTGTGCATATCAAAGAACAGAAAAAGGACAAAACTCTAACTGAAAATAATAACTGAGAAGTGCAAAAGAAAATCATGGACAAGGCACTTCCAAGTGATAAAACAGACTTCAGAATTAGTTCCATAAAGTTGGAGTGAATGGAGACTAGGAACCGGAAGGTGCATGACGCTATAAACCGGATATTATATATGAACTGACGAGACAATTTTTTCTGTTTTATCTCGCTTTAGTAAATAAATTTACCGTAATGTAGGTTAGTTTTTGTGCGCTTGTCATTCAGTTTATCTCAATTATCATACTAGTGCCTGGAAAATGCTTTAATTCAGACAAATCATCTCTTATTTCAAACAGCCAAGCTGCATTGAAGACTATGATTTTATTAACGTATAAGGCTGTAACATCTGGAACTACGAACACTCTGGAAAGATGTACACAATTTTTTGTAATAGTAAAGTATTTGCATAATACCTTTTGTTAACTTTTGACAGTAATAATTAAAATTTGCTAATAGACTTTTATTATGTTTTCTGAATATTCTAATAATCGAAAATCACATGTTTTTTTATTGATTGCCTTCTATTAATGCTTCAGCCTTTAAAATTAAAATATTCGATTCTGTTTTTCATTCTCGAACAATTTTAAAGTAGAATTTGTAGACCGTAGGCCTTAAATTTCTTTTAGCCATTTTGGCCCTAATGGTACGAAATTCGATAAAGAGACTCATTGGCACGTTTCCATAAAAACCCATAAAAACTTTTTAATCCATTAATGAGAAATTAGAACAGCTGTATACAAATTTCCTTAGATGCACCCTTCGCTGTCTCCCTGACGATCAATAAGTAGCTTCCACAACTTAAATGGACTATACGCAACCCGGAAAACACCTAGTTAGTCACGTGGAGTGGCAAAGCATTTCACATTTTTGACATTGATTTTACATTCTGTCAGATTCTGGTCATTAAAATATCGTAGGGAGTAATCGTTTTATGTCTCGTTGGGAGCTCAAAGAGGACAGAAAAATAGGAGAATAAATTGAAAAAATATTGAAAAATAAGCAATATATGGATGTTTCTTTGCTATTTGGAAATTTTCTATTCAAAACTGTCCCTAAGCAAATTTTATTAAATGTGGAGAGTTTTTGTTAATAATATGAAGGGAAATAGTAAATTAATTTTATATCTTTAAAAAACACTGAAATTGTCAGTGGCGACTCGTGGCTTGAGGGACAAGGTCGGCAAGGTATTTTTTGTCTCCTCAGATAGGTATACCGTCTAATAAAGACTTCAATTATCATAGGAGATTTTTTGTTTTCTTGTTTTTTGTTTTTTTTTGTTTTTTCCTATAAATTTAGAACCTAAACATGTTTATAAATTAACTCTAGTCTACGTTGTTTGGAAGTAGCAAAATGGGTAATAACGTCATCGTAAAATTTATTAGAGCTTTAGAGAGATTTTAAAAGTTTTTTTTCTATTGACATTTGAGACAAGCTTGACATTCTCTCTTGTTTCATGGTATTTCGACAATAAGTTTTGATTCTTTTGAGGTAAGAAAAATCTGGTTCATTTGAGGCAGACGTTGGTGGTAATGAGAGAATAATTGACAATAATTTATTAATTTCGGTAACAGTTTGTTGTAATGAATTGCAGTTTATAAAATTATACATATCTTGTAACTTATCCCATCTTCCGAAAATATTTGGATCAGCATATAAAACTTTTAATTCATTTTCTAATTTTAATTTATTAAAGAATGATGGATAATTTTTAATTAACCTGTCTAATAAATATCTTGGAAATTCTTTGGCATAACTTTTAAATTTTGAATCGTCAAGAGGTCAAAAATTTGCAAATCTTCAAAATTCGAAAAACGAGTATCTATTTGCATAATAATAGTCTCCAAAATTTCAAAATATACTCGTTTTTGGAGATCTGTTTCTGTGTCATGCCTTTGTCTTTTTATTTTGGGGTTCGGAAATATCAAGCGAGTCCAAAACGTCACTGCGTATATACTGGAAATTACTATCATTACGAAAATCTCTGAGATTTTGCACCAGTCTTGTTATTCTATTTTTTGAATGAATAATGTCAGTTAACTGATTTTGAACAACATTGAATATCAAATCGGTTTGGGTAAACACTTTCTTAAAAATGTTTAAAGGTATGTTAAAAGACTAATCATTTAATAAAGTTTTCAAACCGATTGCTTCACGGATCGAGATATCATCACTTTCAAAATCGTCACATTCAATAATAAAATCAAAAACTTCCAAAAGGTGTTCACGAAAATCTGCTACAGTGAAAACTAACTGAGATTTAAAATTCCATCGCGTCTGACAAACTGTTGGCATTTTTTTTCGAAACAAAACCGTTCTAAAACATTAGTCCGTTTAGGCGAGCTTGAGAAAAATGAAGCAAATCCGCTTAAACTGGCAAAAAAGACGACATTCTTTAATTTTTTTACATGTATCTTGCAAAACTAAATTCATGCTATGCGCATGACAGTGAGTAAATAAAGCTTGCGGTGCAATAGTTTTAACTTTTGCCTGGAGACCATTTAATTCACCAGACATCACGGCAGTGCCGTCATAAGTTTGCCCTACCAATTTATTTTTGATATCAAAAAATTTTAATCTGTCCTTTAAAACACCAAAAATATGTTCTGCCATATGGCTTTTACTCACGTCTGTAAAACCTAAAAACCTCTCATAGATATTACCACGTAACGTGTATCGAACAACAATTATTGATAATAATTGTGAATGACATAATATGTCGGTATTTTCATCTACTTCTAGTGAAAACCAAATGGTTTCCTGAATCTTAGATTCAATAACGTTACTCAAAATGTAACTAATTGATTCTATTAATTGGATTGTTTTAGATACACCGCTAAATGTCTTCGAATCAGAAAGTAAATTAGAAAATTCCAAATCGTATTTCTTAAACATTTTTATTAGTTCTCTATAATTACCTTGATTTAACGAATGCTCCGATTCATCGTGTCCCCTAAAAGGTAATTCCTGACAACTTAAAAAAATTACAATATCAATTAAACGACATAAAACTGCGTGATTATTTTTTACAGTTTCGTTATGTTTAATAGCATTTTCACGTTGGGCATTATCTAATGAAACATAGATATTTTGTTTTCCAAATAAATCTAATTTAATCTGGCTGTATGATCTTTCGAAATATCATGTTTATGTAAAGCCCTAAATAATTCTTTTAAATTATTGTAACTAGATTCACACCACGGATTTTGATGTTTGCCCCTATTTGTCGAAAATAAAATGCAAGGCCAACAGAAAAGTTTGTTTTTTATTTCACTCCCGGTAAGCCATGAGTACTTGCTGTACCAATTATCTGAAAATTATCTATGACTTCCCTTACCCGCACTAATATTTATAAACCGAGACATTTTAGGCAAAGGACGCCCCTTATTTTTAATAACAATTTGTTCTTCGTATGGAATAGATGAAAACTCATTATGCAAAATATAATTTACAATATCAGACATCAATAATTACAGTTTCTCCCATGGCTTGTATTTTTTAGTTTAATTTACCTAAATTTGTTTACACTTTAATTAAAAAAAAAACTTCTAATATGTCAAAACACCCTTTAACCTTTAACTATTTACGGCATAGGTAACGTTTCACAGTATTACTTTAGAAAATAAAAATAAATCACAAAAAGAAAGGCTAGTTCGTGCACCGAATATCACTTCACAGGAACGTAGATTCCTTGTGGACTTCACTTTACTACATATATGAAATAACATTTCGTCCCACGCTCACAATGTACAGTTCGCGACCAATCAAAAATCCAAATGAAACATCGGCAAATTTAAATTGCCGTACTTGGTAATTAAGTTCATATGGAAAGAAATGTATATTTGGTTGCTAATCAATCAATATTCCGTTGATTTTTACAAGTAAAGTCAAGGTTGGGATCGGCTAGCAGAAAAAACGAAACGTGCCTTTTTAAGAATTCATAAGCGGATAGATCGATGGATGTCTCCGATATCGAATCATCTATTTGAAAAGTGTCTACGCAGGGATCACTTAACACTCAGATTGGACGAATTCTTTTAAAAACCATGAATAAAATTTAGTCTGGTCGAATTCTTTTAAAAACCTTGAATAAAATTTAGTCTTTATTATCTCACAGATATTTTTTAGTTCACAAAAACAAATGACTTCAACTGATTACCTGCCACAATTATTTATTGAAATACTGATTAAATTACATATTAAAAAAATCTATAATATTTATAAAGATGTGGGTCGGCACTGCCGACCCTGACCGGCCGCCACTGGAAATTGTCCTCTTGGTTTTTGAGTTAATATGGACAATTTTACGCAAACCTGTAATAGGGGCATCGAGCAAAAAGACAAAAGAGGGAATCTAATCATTATGAAAAGGAGACCAAAAAAGTGGCCTCTGATGGCGAACATATCCGGAAATGCGAATGCGCTAAATTTAAATTTTCCGACACTTATTAACAGTAGCTATAAAATAGTTTTCAGAATGTGTCTTAGACGAGAAACTTTAAATAAATATTAACGATAACAGTATAAAATGTGACACAATTGTTAAAAAACTTCAATATAAATAAGATTTCATGTGGCAGTCGGGAAACAATAACATAACCCAACTAAATTTGATTTCTTAAACAAGGAAAGACTCTCTTACACCTCTTATTCTCTTAGAAAAATACACAATGGGATACAAGACTCATTACATTAAAAAAAAGCTCACAGCTTGATATCATACTTAGCTAAAATCTTGCTTTCAAAGCTGATCCTGAAATTACACTGGTATAGATAGAAGCTGCTGTGAATGAATCCTGTGTCAAATGTAACCACCAATAAAAGCACACTCTCTAGAAAGTCAAAAAATTGATAAAAATACCTACCTCAGAAAGCCATAGTACTAGTCACTGTAATCTAATACTAAAAAGCCTCCTACTGCCGACCAATCAGTTTATTAATTATTCATCTCAGCTAAATTGTTTGAAATACTGCTATTAGTAGAATAAAAGAAGCACATATCCTACCAGGAAATATGTCAGCCCACCAATTTGACTTTAGTGAAAATCACTCGACAATACAGGAAATGAATAGATCGCCGGATTCCAATACGAAGTTCTAGCACGATTTTCCCCTATGCTTTTTTTGTACTGAAAATGTTATACAAAATTTTCTTCAGGTCATAATTAATTCCCTTAGGGCACTAGTAGCCCTTATGCCAAAATTTTTAAATAGAATCAATACTCATCTATCGATTCGTAGAATGACATAAGGAAGAAAATATCTTAACATAAAAAGATTTTCTTTACAATAGAAAATTCAGTTTTCACGCAAACGCCTCCGGGAAATCCTACAGTTTTCTCATATTTTACTATCCTAGATTTCATTTTTCAGTACTCTCAAAGGCATCAGGGATAAAATCGTCTTTAAACTTCGTCGGAAATCCGTCGGTCTGGTAGGGTAGGTGAGGAAATTACAAAACGTCTTGAAGAAATGTAATACAATAACGTTGTATTCCTTGATATCTCCCAATCTTTCGATGGACTATGTCATCTAGGTTGCTCTTCAAATTAAAAAACATAGAATACCATAGTTAAATCTTTCGTTTTGAAGCGTTTTGAAAATGTTTGGTTTTGGCTTTCGTAAATAGCGTCTTTATTTCGTTGCAGATACTTTTTAATGTGTTATTTTGTCGTTTGACCTGCGAAGTTCCAGTATTATAATTATTGCTATATTCCTCGTGGATATCAAAGGGTACACATTCTTGTCTTACGTCTAATTTTGAACTATAATATTTAAATCAGGTATTGATGATCTTTGCTTTTATAATAATTATATCATAATCATTGCATTAAATAAAGATATGAAAATATAACATTCTCTACTTAAGACTACTACAAAGAATTCTTACCTGAAATAACAGAAAAGCGTAACCTTTTGGCGGAAAATACGATTTGCTCTCTGCTTTGTGGGGCCAGTCCACAACCAAGGGTCCGAATCTCCTGAAGCTGACAGTAATTTCGTCTTCATCAATATCCGGGGGAAGTCCTCCGACGAAAACCTTCCTAGAAAATCGTTCGCCGCCCTCGGAGCCCTGCGAGTGAGGCGAAGACCTTGAAGGTGAGCTCAAAGGTTGAGTTCCTAAAGTGTTGTCTACTAAATGACTAGGTTCTTCTAGGAGGACAGGACCAGCTTGATCCTCCAAGTTTGGAAAATAGTGTGATTTTCCTGGAACAAAATATAAAAAGGTTAAAAATCAACTAGTCATTTTTTTATTTAAAATTGATGTGATTTATATTGCTAAATATTTTTAAGGGTATCACACTATTGATAATTACTCGTTTTACTTTATTCACAATAAAAAATCACCCGTTTTTTAGGTTAAAATATTTAATTGGAAAATGCAAGATTGATTAAATTATAAACATATTAAAAATGTATAAAAACGTCATTCAATAAGTAAGATCCTCGAGAAAGCATTAAATTTACATAAAAATATTGAAACCCATCACCTATTCGTCGAATTCAAGGCCGCGTACTACAGCGTCGAGAAAATAGTACTATAACAGTTAATGCGTGAGTTTGATATACCAGAAAATTTATCCGATTAACGAGAATAACAATGTTTAAACTTAAAGAGAATGTTAGGGTACAGTGAGAGAGTTCTAGACTTTTGAGATAAAGGATAGACAGACAAAGGGATGCCCTGGCTTAGGGTCAATACAAATCTTTGCATACGCTGATGACATTGATATAATAGGGAGTTGAGTGAGATGTTGTGAGCGTTGTTGTAATGTTTTTATTCAAAGTTTTAAATGTATTTTTTAATATTTTTAACATGTTTGTGACAGTGTTCTTCACCACTAGGACCAACTGAACATTTTCAATGTAGGTTTTAAATGTTGATTTCCACCACTTGTACTAAAATAGGTTTCAAGTTCTACACCAAACTGGCTTATACCATCTCTAGCTGATCCTTGTTTGACGCTTTCCCGAAAGTTACCCTCCAAAGAATAGTATATATATATATATATATATATATATATATATATATATATATATATATATATATTCGGTTTTATAACGTCTTACGACGTTGTCCGACTCCCAAACGCCACTTTATTCTGTCTTGAGTTAGGTTTTCGTCCAGATTTCGAGCGCTAATCGCTTTCCTAACTCCCAGGTTCTAGCTCTGTAATGGTCTTCCTCGTTTCCTCTTCTCTGGGGGTTGCCACATCATCGTTTTTTTAGGCAATCTTTCGTCCCCCATTCGGCTCATACCATACCATATGAGCTGTTTTCTCTCAATATCCTCAACTGTAGTGCCCTCTATACCTATTTGTTGTTTTATCACTTCATTCCGTATTCTGTCGGCTCTTGATATATCGATCTTCTGATGGCATCCATTTCCGTGGCTTCGATCTTTTTCTTATATTTCTCGGTTATTCTCCATGTCTCAGCTCCATAAAGTAGGCTAGTTTTAACCATTGTCCCATAGATGTTCCATTTTCTTTTCTTTGATATTTCTGTACTCCATAGAACTCCGTTCAAACATGCTATAGCTCTTCGTGCTTGTACAATTCGATGTTCTATTTCTCGTTCGTCTTTTCCACTACGGTCGAAGATGACGCCCAGGTATTTATATTCGTCACATGGATTTATTTTTTGATTGTCATCGATATCGAGTTGTTCTGCTTCAGCTTCAATTGAGAGGTATTTTGTCTTTTCTAAATTGATATTTAATGCCCATTTCTGGTATTCTTCAATTAGTTTTCTAAGCATGTATTCCATGTCGTCTTTGTCATTTGGGATCACCACCTGATCATCTGCAAACTGTAAAGTATATATGTTATCCTGATCGTTCAATTGTATACCCATTCCTTTGACTTTCCTTTTCCATTGTTTCAGAGCTGCAGAGATATAAATCTTAAATAGAGTCGGAGAGATACAACATCCTTGTTTGAAACCCTTAGTAACTGCAAATTTTTCAGCTAAGAGGTTTCCGAATATCATGTGGGAGTTTGAACCATAATATAGATCTTTGAGAGCACTAACCAATGTTTGATGTATGTTTGATGTGCCCAGGACTTCCCATAGTTTATTTAGCGGGACTGTGTCATATGCCTTCTCAAGATCTACAAAAGTCATATGTAACTCTCTATTTGTCACAATTTTCTTTTCTATAATTTGTTTAAGACAGAAGATGTTATCTGTACATGAACGACCTGCTCTAAATCCTCCTTGGTCTTCGTCTTCAGACGATTGATAATCTTCCTCTATCAGGTCCCGTAGTATTCGACCATATAGTCGACTCATTGAACTTGTGAAAGATATCCCTCTATAGTTCTTACAATTTCTCCTGTCACCTTTTTTTATATATTGGGGTCATATAAGCTGTTTTCCATTCATCTGGTGTTGGATGTCCATTAATATATTCGTTAAATATCACCGTGATCATTCTGTGTAATTTCTCTGAGCCATTCTTTATTAATTCTGTAGTTACTCCCTCTGGTCCACTTGCTTTCCTATTCTTCATTCCTGCTATAGCTTTTTAAACTATGTTGATATCTATGGTAATATGCTCTCCCAGAATTTCGATTATTGATGAATTCATTTAAATTCGTCTCTGTTCTCATTTAATAGATGTTTGTAATAATGTGTCCAATCCTCGGGATTTATGGGATTTAGAATCACTTTCTCGTTAGTCGGCTTCTTAACAGAGTTTATAAACTTTGACGCCTCAGTGCATTGTCGTCCTCCAATACAAGATTCTATCTCTCTGCACCTTCTGTCTCATTTTTGGAGGTCATAATTATCTTTCTAGTTTTCTTCTTCATTTCATTGTATCGGTCTTTGTCTGCGTCATCTTTTGTATTCAACCACTTATGGTATAATCTTTTCTTTTCTGTTACCGCATTTTCGACGTCTTCATTCCACCAAAGCTTGTTACTAATTATTAAAAAACTCATTAACTCATTAATTTTGTTAACTCGTTAACAAAACTCATTACCTTTGAAATTTGGTGTTATCGAAGAATGTGGAAAATATCTTGGACACAACAAATAACAAATGCGGAAACGCTACGAGAATGAAAAAAAATAAAGAAATACTCACTATAAAGAATAGAAAAATGAACTACTTTGGTCACATACTAAGAAAGGAGAAATACGAATTGATGCGGCTGGTCATAAAAGGGTAGGTGGAAGGCAAAAGAGGACCGGGAAGAAGACGCACGTCCTGGTTGAAGAATTTGAGACAATGAAGTGGGAAAACGTCAATAGAACTTTTCAGAACAGCTGCAGATAGAATCAAATGGGCCATGATAATCGCCAATGACCTTATGGATGGGGCACGTTAAGGAGAAGATTAAGTGTGAAGTGAATACGCGGTGGGGTCCATGTTCTACGTACTTTACACATGCCTATTTAGAAGTAATTCAATTGAAACTACGACAAATAAAAAGAAGCTCTTTTATGTTTCTAACTATTTCTCTTCGTATTTTTAACGGTGGGTAAAGAACAACTGAAGATAATGGTCAACAACTAGATGAAAAAGTCAGAAAAGTTGATTTAAAAAGAAAAAGTTCACTTACGACAAAACAACAGTAAAAACAAATTAAATTGAGTTAAATTGTAGTCAAACTATTTTTCTAAGTGTATATTATTTTGAATGCAATGAATCGAACGGTCCTTGAAAGTTATCAAATGGGATAACGCTCTAAGCCTTTACACTATAATTGGATTTAAAGGAGAAAACGTAGAAAATCCTGCGATTTTCTTAAAACGCAATTAAAAGGAAGTTTTAACTGAAAGCTGAAATTAAAGTTCTCGAGGATATTGTAAAAATAATAGTGGTATTTTTGATTGGCTAGAATTAGAGTTTGTTTAAACAGCGCTGAAGTACTCAACGTTCCCTCAGAGCCGATTAACGACAGTTGAAGCATATACAAACGTACTGACTTAAGAGGGTTATACAACTTGTTCGTATTTTCCAACTTTAGGACGATATATAAATTAGTTATATACATATAATCATTCTTATTGCATAAAACACTAGATTTCAGTTAAATTACGGATACTAATCGAAAAGATAAAAGCGAGAAATTGAAGAAAAAATGCATATATCAAATGGCCCTTGGAGAGTACGTGTCTCCTGAACCTTCCACTGGTCTCAGTCTCCAAATCCAAATTCACATAATTATTGATCTACCTCGTACACGCCTTCCTTTTTAGTATATGCTATATACACTTTTTGTACACCCATCTTTGAGCATGAATTGCACATGCTCATTTCACCCCTGGCATAAAATCACCAAAGACCTGCTTTACTGAGCCATTAGTACCTACTTCTTCGCCAGCAACTTTCCTATTTCAGCAATTTAGCTTTTTTGTCTCGTTTCCTGAGGATCCACATTTGTCCAGTTATACTATTGACATAGAATAATAAACAATCAGAATGTCCACTCTCAGATGCCGCCTTTGAAGTTTTTCAGCACGCGCGCCATATTTTAGAAGGAAACACATAACACAGAAATATGATTTGTGAGGTTATGTAATTGTTTATATTTATGTTTAATTATATTATATTTATGTTATTATATTTAACAATTTTAATATAATTGTGTAGTATGTCTATGATTGCCGTAAGTCAATTAAATCGGGTTAATTTCTTTATGTACAACACTGGTTCCCTCTAAAACATGGCGGAACGTCTGCGCGAAGGAGATGCGCGTGCTTAATTTTCCATGGAGAGTGGGCATTCTGATTGTTTATTATTCTGTGCTATTGACTTTAGTATTCTTGCAGTGCAAATATTAAACAGATCCTAAATATTTGAAATCTTCAACCCCTTCAAATTCGTATTAATTGACAAATAGTGCGTGTGTTAAGGTGTAAATTCTTATTCATCACTATATATTTTGTTTTTTTCTTATTCAGCCTGTATAGTTTACCTTTATTAAAATCTCCACTTCCATACCAATTTAACCTTATACAATGCTTTTGATTTTATGTAGTTAAGAACATCTTAAAAAGATAAAACAAAGTCCTAGAAACGCCAAATAGTCTCAATATTTTTTTTCATTCAAACTATGTAAACTAAATTTGAACATAATAAAAGTTTACTACATTGCTAAATTAATGTTAATCTAATTAAGTGTTCAAAATGTCATCGGTTGTTAATTTGACAGTATCCTAAACAATGGTAGAATGCGTCTAGTATATTTATCCATGTTTCTCTAGATATGAATATGGATTCATCGATAATTATTTGCCTTAGTTCTGCAATACTTGCTGTTTTAGTTTTATAAATTCTACTTTTCAAGGGTCCCCAATAAAAATAATCTTAAGGATTGAAATCGGGTGAACGAGGAGACCATTAAATACTACCTAATCTACCAATCCATCAGTTATTAATTACAGTAATGCGTTGGTTAGTGATCAGTGTAGTATTGCCTGAGGTCTCGGGAGACTGAGACCTCAGAATCCTTGAAGAAGACATGAAAGAGGATGTGGAAAGCTCGGCACAATGATAATCGACGCGGTTCAACCAGGGAGATTGTTGAGTTTAATATTTATTCTTGTAATAGTATTACTCTTAGCTCTAGGCTTAATATATATATATATATATATATATATATATATATATATATAATATATTTATATATATACATATATATTGATTGCTATGATATGTTGTTTGTATTGTATTATGAGCAATGAGTATTTTTAAATAACATATATAGGGTTTTTGTCGCGGTTCTCAAAGAATTAGTTTGTAGGCAGTTTTAAAATTATCTTTATTATAATTGATCAGGAAACACACACACACACACACACACACACACACACACACACACACACACATATATATATATATAATATATATATATATATATATATATGTATATATATATATATATATATATCTAATTCAGACAATATTTAAATATAAATTTAAAACAACCTATCTTTAAACTGAAGTTCTTATTACAATAATTAAATTATACTAACAAAATTTGGTATCTTTTTGTGACTGAATGCCTAAATGAAATTGTTTTTCAAAATAAAGGTTTTAATCGCCACTCAATGTCTCCGTTATCAGCCTCTGTTTATCATTCTTTTTACGAAATCGCTTTCCAAAATAGACCACAGTGTTTCAATTAGCAGCTTCCACCATTTCAAATTATTTTTCTTCTTATTAACATTTATAGGTGAGTACAATATTCTTTCTTCTTTACTTGAATGGCTTTTAACTATTAATAATTTATATATTACTGTTTCCTTGCTTTCTTTTCTATGAAAATTTAACAGAAACTTGACTTTTTCCAAAAATGAATTGTGACAGTTTGACTTCTCGATAATTATTCTTCTTTCTAATAATCTGTTAATCTCCTCATCTCTCCTATGCTCGAAGTGACAGCGTATTTATAGATATTTCAATATTCGCGAATATTCTCCCCCAATTGCTGTTTCATTTTTTTTTATGTCTTCTTTGACTTATTTCGAATTCTCTTCCATTTTTTATGTCTTTCCTCAATTCTTTTGAATTCTCTTCCATCGTCTTGTTCATCTGCATCATTAATGACATCAAAACTGCCATATTGACGATTTCCTCTCTTTCTGGATTCATTTTAACCAAATTTTAACTTTTAAACCAATGTATGTAAAGAAAATAAAAAAATAAAGTTCAATAAATGTTGCAAAATTTAATAAGACAAGTGATAAAAAAATGGACGTATTTTATCAAAGCAATAACGCATATTAGATTAATATTATATATCATATTTGTATGAAAAATAGAATAAAAATCAATATTGTTAATTATAACAATACAAAAAATTATAATTAACATAAGGAATATAATAATATAATGTGTAAAAAATTTAATGAAATTTAATTTATAAATATATAAGTATTTTTACATCATCGATATAAAATAAAAAAGATATATATTGATTTCTCGGGATTTTCCGAGATTTACGGGGGATGAAAATTATGTCATCATTAATAATACTGCGACAGATTATTCCAGCCACATTAAAAAAAAAAAAAGTAAGTTTTTGCGGTGAATTTCAAATGGACTCAATTTTTCGAGTTTTCCCATATTTTCCGGCCAGTGAAAACTATGTAGTTATTCATATTTCGACAAGCTAATCCTTTTTTTACCAGCTATCCAATGGTTGTACGTACAAGTCTGTAGCTTGAAAAATATAGAAGTTATTACAATTGTTTATAAGTAAAAAACATACCCCCTTTTCAAACGTTTATTTTGTAAATAATTTCGATGAAAACGCAATATGCATTAAACTTCTGAGATAACTTAAGTCTTAAAGAATCCTATGAAATTTGCGAAATGTGTCTAGCATCATGCATAGGGTAAGTTCAATAGTTTAAATAATTAGCCTCAGGGATAAACAAATTAAATAACTTTTAAATTATTGTACAGATTGGGGGGGGGGGAATTTCGAAGAAATTTCTTCTTCTTCTTCAAGTGCCGTCTTCGTTCCGAAGTTTGGCTATCATCAAAGCTATGCGTATTTTTGATGCTGCAGATCTAAACAGTTGGTAATTGGTGCAATTGTACCATTCTCTCAAGTTTTTCAACCATGAATGCCTTCTTCTTCCTATAGATCTCTTTCCCATTATCTTTCCCTGTATAATCAATTGCAGCAACTGGTATTTATCTCCCCTCATAACATGTCCCAAATATTGTAGTTTGCGCTTTTTAACAGTAAGTATCAGCTCTTTCTCTTTCCGCACTCTCCGCAAAACCTCCACATTTGTTAGTTTCTCTGTCCAGGGTATTCTTAATATTCTACGATACATCCACAACTCAAATGCTTCTATCTTTTTGGTATCGATCTTTTTCAATGTCGATGTTTCCATCCCGTAGAGGAGAACTGACATAACGTAACATCTCAAAAGGCGAATTTTAAGTTTTAGACTTAGATCTCTTCCGCAGAACACCTTTTTCAATTTAGTAAATGTGGCTCTGGCTTTCTCTATTCTGGTTCTGATTTCTTCAGAGCAGTCATTATTTTCGTTGATAACAGTTCCCAGGTAATTATATCTTCTTACACGTTCGATTCTTTGATCATGCACGGTTATGTCAGGGAAGTTTTGTGGTGATTTAGATATTAGCATTATTTTTGTTTTGCTTATGTTAAGTGATAATCCGTGTTCTTCACTGCATTCTACTATTTTGTTAATTAGTATTTGAAGATCTTCCCAAGTTTCTGCGATTAGTAAATTAGAAATTTAAAAGACGGTAATTCCTCGATGTTTAAATGTATTAATAACATTTTATTTTGTTAATAAAAAAATTAATACAATTTTTAAATTAGTGCAAAAAACTGCTTTTTTGCAAATATCTCCGTAAATTAATTATCAAATTTAATTGAAAAAAACGGGAAAATAAAGATACTCTTTATTTTCTAAAAAAAATTATATAAATATTGTTTATTTAAATTATAAGGAAAAAAACTTATTAATTATTATTGTTTACCATATATTATTAAACTATAAATTATTGTTTAAAAAAAAAACGCAAGTTAAAAATAGGAGTGAGTATCTTTTTATCTATTCGTCATCTAGTAACCCCCACCTATGTCTTAAAAGCTTCAGATATCTGCGAAACATGTTTCGACCTTTTTTTTAACCAGACTGGGCTATTTGTGAACTCTACTGATTGTATCGGTCGTGCCCTTTATATAAGATATCATCGTTTTATCAATTGGGTTTTCCTCTTCTAGTGCGTCTCTGTTTTTTTTTTGGGAATTTCTGTGCCCTTTTCAATTGTAGACGTGAAGTAATTTTTCCTTAACGCTGTTTTTACTGTTAACCGAATGTGATTGTACAGGATTATCGTGTGAATTATGGTGTGAAATAGGATGTAAATTACTTGCTTGGGTTGGTTTTCGGTATACTTTATATCCTATGCTTTCATCTTTCTTCTTTATTACTATCTCATCTAAAAACAAGTTGTTGGTTCTTCTCCGGTCCAATGCTAAACTGTGGGGAGGATATTGTTGATGTCCTCTGCTCCGTAATAAAGCTTTCTGCGCTAAACACGCAAATTTCTATCGTAAACTATTGGTATTTTACCATTACCTTCAAGAGCCCTGGAGCTAAGTCCTGCTATCAGGTGATACCCAGGTTTTATTAACATCCTCCCGGTATGTGGGCATCAAACATAGATGTAGGATACATAAAAGTATCTTTCAGGTTGTAGATTAAAAAGTCCTACGAAACCACCCCTTTATCTATAATCTAGTAATACGTAAATCTTCTACGTAACACGTAAAATTCTACTTGTTGGACCTATACATTTTCATTTGTTATGTTTATATTTTTGTACGTGGCTGTTTCGTTCCTTTGTAAAAAAAAAATAGGTAATTAACAACGAATTGCGACCCAACTCTTATATTTTTTAAACGAATTTTTAGTGTAGGGTGTAAAACACATCTAAGAAGTGATCGACCGTCGCGTAATTGGTTATAAAATGCCAAGAGTTGCGTAGCATAGATGGTTAAAGCGATGAGGCGGTAGCACTAAGCGGTAAACGTGCCATCCGGTTCCTAAAATAGATTCCACGCATTGTGGTATATTAATAAAGGTAAGCACATATGTTTGTGTTTATCTGAATAGTCCGAGATGCGAATGCTCGAAGTGCCAATGATTCAGGAAGCAGACAACAAAATATGTGCATAGAATCTTAACAACGGTACGTGATTGACCGATACATGTTACAGTTAAAGTACAAAATGCGTAAATGCATACACTCACTGCTCTTAGTAAACAATTACGTATTTTATGAAACATTTGTATATGTGAGTCCAAAACAAGTAGATTATAAAGTAATTATCAAAATTCACAATCCGTTTAAAAAGCTGTTTATTATGCGACAAGTTTCGAAATCAACAATTTGCTTTCATCCATGATGGAGGATGACCATCCTCTATCATACACAATACATATGCAACACACAACACACGTGCACTAAACAGGAACAGTCTACACATATGCAAACGTTTACAGCACATATTAATAATACCGAACACTTAAACAATTAAAATTTATAAAAGAAAGGAGTTATAAGCCAGAAATTGTGGCTTATTCCCAGTTAAATAGTAATTAATTTAAAATGCCACAAGAAAATAGCTTCAGAACAATTAAATTTGAAATTTCCATGGGATTTGAAACATCCACCATCACATCTTTTAGCAAAAATATGGCTGCTGTCTATAACACTGTGTAACATAACATATCATTGTCAGCGATCTTGGCGGTTATATAGCTTTTAACAAAATTATTAAATAATCTTTTTTTGAGAACGATTTCCGGAGGGAAATCGAAAAATTTTAATTAAAATGTAATTGTCATTACAATCAATTGTGGCTTATCCAAACATCATCATCATCTTTGGCTCGACAATCCTCTGTGGATCTTGGCCTGCTCTAAGATTCGTCGCCATTCTGTTCGGTTTTTGGCAACATGTTCTGATTTTTAATATTCGTAAGTCGGTTTCTACTCCATCTAACTACCTAATTCGCGGTCGGCCTTTGCTTCTTCTTCCTACAGGTGTTCCTGTGGTTAGCTTTTTAGCAATGGTATTTTCTGGCATTCGTATTATGTGTCCAGCCCATCTAAGTCGCTGTGTTTTAATGAACGTTATGACATCTGGCTCATCAAAGAGCTGATACAATTCAAAATTATATCTTCTGCGCCACTGCCCTTGGTCGTTTACAGCTCCAAATATTTTGCGGAGTATTTTACGCTCAAATATTCCCAAAAGTCTTTCATCTTTCTGCGTTAGAGTCCATGTTTCTGTTCCATGTGTGAGGACCGCCCTCAGCAATGTTTTGTATATAATCCAAACCAGATTGGCTTATCCAAACATAGTATTTAACTTAGACAGGACAAAAGAAAATAATTTCAGACCTTATTAATATGAGCAGGTTCTCACATATTGCAATTTGTTCCTATGCTCAAGTAAAGTTGTCAAGATAGTTTTACCAATAGGAATAAATTTACGTGATTACAATTTACACAACTTAAGCTGTGGGGACACGCCAAATTATATTGCACATGTTTGCTATAATCGAGTTTTTTATCTGTGAAGGGATGAAAAATGTGTTATAATGGCAGTAACATAGCCAGGGAGATTGTACAGAGTGTCCGGACACCCCCGAAGTGTCAAATATTGATTCAGTCAGGAAAACTGCTTAGCTATTACCAATGAAGTAATTAACTTCTTCAGAAAAAATGCTTATGTTAGCAAGACTCTAAAATGCAATTCATGTCCATATTCCAGATTGTAACAAGAAACGGCTTAGTAGCTTGTGCGAAGCTAGGTTTATTGTACGTTACACTAGTTTGTTGAACTTTGTTGAGTAGTTTGAATCTATTCGTATGTCTAGAAAAATTGATTAATTTCGTTGCAAAAGCTCGTGAACAGCTAGTGCATTATGTTCAGCGATAGAAAAAAGCAGTTTCTTAATTTCCCTCTTGGTGTGTTAAAATATCTTAAACGTTACGCTTCCATTATCAATATTCCTTTAAAGTATTTCTTACGATTTCGTTAGTGCTATTAAATGTAACAAAGATATTATATCTACTCTAGAAAATTTAAGACAACATTCCGAAATTAAATTTAAAAAACTCTTTATTTCTGCTTCTAAATATTTTAAGATATTTTTGGTACTGAGCTTAAAATTTCAAGCATTATTACGAGACAGATTTGTAGAGATAATCATTCCAACTTCAGTTGAAGAATATTAAAGAATATAAACGTTCATTCCATGTTTAATTCTTCTTCTTCTTCAGACCGGCTTATTTAGCATTGTATTTTAGAAGGACAACTTTCATCCATCCGCATAATGTGGCCCACCAATCTTAGGCGGATTTTAAAGAATAATTGGAATAAGGGGGTTTAAGGGATGTTCGCGCTGTATCTCGTAAACAAGCAAACATACAGCAAATTTTATTGGATATTATTTATTGCAAATTAAATTGTCTACAATTTTATTCCTATTAATTTTTAGTGTAAAATGGAAATAAAAAAGTTATTTACAAAAATAACTACACATTTTTGAAAAAAAATTTCTATTGGGGCTTTTTTAATGATTTTGCGATAAAATGATATCCGATCAATATTATAGAGTTTTTCAAGAATAATTTTCACTACAAATAATTTCATCAATTTTTTTTGGATTTTCCAGCGCTTCGTAGTTGAATGGGTTCTTGATTACTCGTAAGAATACGATAACGAACTATTAGATTTAGTTTTCTATTATATATTTTTTATTCATAATATTTTAAATCAATTTATCATTTTTTTAAATATTATTCCTATGTTATTCTTAATTTATTATCGACCCTTACCGCCACCACAAAACTTAATATTATTCATTATCTTAAGATAAATTTCTTGGTAATGAAAACAACAAAACAAACTTATTAATAGACCTTCTTAAAACTGCTCTTCAATTTAGGCACTTGGCAACCTGAAAAATTATAATTTTCATATGAGTTTTCCAGTCTATTTTGAGATCAACAAATTTCTCAAAATTCATAAAACCAATAAGCAGTGTTAGTGACAGTGATTAGTAGCGGACAGATAAAAAAGCAGATAGTTTTTTTGAGTGGCATAATAATGTATACTTTAAACCAATAACATATAAAACACGTCGCAATTTCAGTTTTCTTCCATTGGTAAACGTTCCACTAATCTAGATTGGTAACTTGCATTGCCCATCACAGTAACTGAATATTTAGATATGAATGTATTCATTTGTTCATAATATTCTTCCAACACATCTCTGTTCATATATTCGTGATAATCACAGGTTTTCTTTGATTCAAATCAAAGTAAACCCGCAGCGAAAAATCCATTTACACCACCAATATAGGTAACTATGATTGGTCGACACTTACCAGTTGGTTCCTTTAGACCAATTATAATAAACGTCTTTATCGAATATTTGGCATTTTTGTTATATTCTTATTTTATGTCCTATTTTAATTATTTTTTGTAGCTACTCTTGTCTCCAACATACAATTTTTTCGGATTCGATAAGCATTGACTGTCTACCAAATTTTCCTTTTTGAAGCTTAATTCATGTAAAACTCCAAAGTTTGGTTCTAATTATCGTGAGTAAATCAAGGATCATCGATAATAGCTGGTAAAACTTTTGGTATTTGTTTGTTAAAAAAAAACGAATGGACTATCCTACGAATCGCTATTTTTTAAACAATCATCCAGCTCAACTTTTAATAATTTTGATCTTCCTGGTTTCAGTTTGGGTAAAGTTATACCAGTCAATTTTTCTTCTTTTGACACTTTATATATAGTTAATTTTCCATGTCTCACTGTCAACGGTATTAGAAAGATTCTGTAGACTTCTGTGTAAAAATAATTGTAGACATAACTAAATATGTATAACTCTCTTTTCGTTGGTGCTTCTTAAATTTTTTGATTAATCTATAATCACAAGTTGATTCTACATTCGAGAAAATCACTCGCTATTAACTATCACGATCAATGCAAATTCTGGCATTCGCTGACGATATAGTTATAGTAGGCAGAAGTATGCAAGACATGGTGCAGTGTTACAAGGCTTGCGGTTGCAGCAAGTGAATTAGGACTTGTGGTAAACGAGGAAAAAACTAAACATATGTTAAAATTAATGGGAAAAAACCCCGTAGTTGCTGTATACCATCGTTTAAAATAACACAGAAGTTAAAACACTTCACACTTGTATTGTGGTATAAAAAACAAATAGTTAAAACTTTATAAAAAGTGTCGTCAAAATTTAAGTTCTAGCATAACGTTTTCGATCTGAACAGATCATCCTCAGTGCCTTGTGTAATTGTAGCTAACAATAAACTGTTAAACTGTGTAAAAGGTTATACACCGATCCAGATATTGTGAAATTCGTTAAAGTGCAGAGACTTAGATGGGCTGGACACATTGCTAGAATGTCAGATCACGAATACACGAAGAGATTAACATTTTCAAAACCAGAGGGCACAAGAAGCAAAAGACGACCACGAATGAGATGGATTGATGATGTTTAAGAAGACCTACAGATTTTAAGGGTTAGAAGATGGAGGGAAGTTGCCAGGAATCGACAGGAGGGGCGACTTCTTTGTGAGCAGGCCAAGATACACAACAGATTGTCGAGCCACTTATGATGATGATTAATTATCACACTATAATAAGTCAAATCTCTTATTTCTTTACAATTGAGTGGATAAAACTATTCTGATTATAATAATCGAACATCAATAAATTAATGTAATTCCTTAATGTCCATCTATGACCTGTTTACTTATCTCACTGTCCATTATTCTAAAAATAGCAGGTAAAATACGTCTTAGGGTATACGGGTGATCTGCACAATCTAAAGAAACGACAAAATAGGAACTAAATTAGTTAAGTTTCTGATAAATTACTCTATGTTACTTTTGAAATGTAGTATAATTTTATAAATATTCACAAGCAATAAAGTTTGCTTTTAAATAATAACAAATTTTTACTGGTAAATGCATATACCGTTGAAATATGTAGATAATAAAATCTTCGAGTATTTTATGCACACATCACAAACATAAATAACATAATATAATTTTAATGGATTTACATGTTTGGTAATGGAATTAGTCTAAAATAGTAATAAAATCATATATATTAAACAGTTTTTATCATAATTTATTATTATTAACACCAGTTTAGGTCTAAAAGTACATCAATAAGCTTTCACTCGTAAATATAGAGAAAAAGCCAAAATATGTAGATTGTACATGTTTGTTAATGGAATTAGTATAAAATAGTAATAAAATCATATATTAAACAGTTTTTATTAAATTTTATTATTATTAACACCAGTTTAGATCTAAAAGTACACCAATAAGCTTTTACTCGTAAATATAAAGAAAAAACAAAAATATGTAGCCGTCAACTGATGAAAATGCAGTATAAAAAGCTTAATTTTAAGCACCGTGTTGAAGAATGGTGCGGTATTTTTAACAGATGAATCAATATTTACTAGATACCAGATGGACGGTCCTTTGAAGAAGAGCTCGTGAACGTTATCATCTATTTGGTGGAAGTGGTATAATGGTGCGGACAGGCATTTCCCTGGAGAACTTATTAAATTCGAGGTACAATGTTTGGAAGATAATGTAATGCCATTAACCCCATTTGTTGGAGAAAACTTCCGAATTTCGAGGTACAATGTTTGGAAAAATAATGTAATGCCATTAACCCCATTTGTTGGAGAAAACTTCCGTCTGATGCGAGATAATGCTCGTTTTTACATTGCAAGAATTACGCTGGATTACTTGGATGAAATTGAGATCAAGTAGTCAGACTTAAATCCAATGGAGCCTACATGGGATCAAGTTTCTTTGCAGATTTTCAAATTTTTTATTTTTTTTTCGTTATTCAATTCTTGATTTTTAATAAATTTTACTTTTAAGTTTTGTTTATGTCTAATTACTCATTGTTTAAATACTCAGGGCTAGTATTTGAAGAAGTTATACGTATAGCTGAAGACAGAAAAACTTTTGCCACCATAATCGCTAACCTACATTGATGGAGACGGCACATTAAGAAGAAGAATAAGGTATACAGAAAATATCCTTTGACCCATTCAAATTTACAATCTACAAATTAATTGTCTGTTTAATGCTCCTAGTTTTCCTTTACGTTACTGCTGGCTCTCGGACTATGTAATAAAAAAATATTTACTTTTTCGCAGATGTTGAGGATCAGCTCGTGTGTCTTTTAAAATATTTTTTTGTCAGAAAATCTCAATTTTTTCAGGAATTGGTACGATACTGGCAACAGTGGCTTTAGACAGTTACTACACTACTTCCCATCTTGTCTTTGCATAGATCGTTGATCTTTTTAGAATTTAGACACAGTCTGAGTATTTTTAGCAGCAAAAAAAAATGTACAAAATAATTAATGCATCTGGATAAATTTAGAAAAAAAGGAATACAGAGAATAAAAATTATTTAACTAAGACAGTATTAGATAGTTAAATAAATGACAAAGCGCAAATTTACCTTTTAGTGCATTATTAAAAATATTGGCACTAATATAGGATTGGATTTCTTATTTACATACTGTTAAAAAGTATACGGGTGGTAATAAAATTATATCAATACTGTTGAAGGCTTTTTTGGAACAATACCGTTAAACATTCGTTTCTAGTCTTAAAAACAGGAGAAAATATGAGAACAATATGTTTTTAGAATTCTTTGTATCTTGAGTTCTTAGACAAGGGCATTGTCTTTCCCGCTGATCAATAAAAAAACTGAAGAGGAACGACATTTTTATGTGTACACTACAATTTCTAGAAGTTCATCTTATTGTGTTTTCAGATAGACAATTTAGATAAAGTGACTCAGATAAATGAAATAAGGTTTTTAAATAATTTTTAAGCTACAAAATAAGTAAACCTCAATTAAACTGTTATGCAGAATAATATGACACCTGACAGAAGTCTTCTTCTTCTTCTACGGCACTACAGCCCAAAATGAGCCTTGGCCTCCTTTATTTTTTGCCTCCACCCTTGTCTGTCTGTGGCTGCTCTTCTCCATACACGGACTCCTAAAAGTGCTTGTGCGTCGCTGCTTACTGTGTCTTCCCAGCGCTTTCTTGGCTTTCCAACTGGTCTCTTTCCCTGCATTCTGGCGTTCAGTGCTCGTTTTGGTAGCCTATCCTCTCCCATTCGTATCACATGTCCGGCCCATTGCAATCTTTGTATTCTAATGAAGTTTGACAGGGGTGTTTCCTTATACAGTTGATAGAGCTCGTTGTTATATCGAATTCTGAAGATTCCGTTTTCCCTCACAGGTCCTAGTATTCTCCTCAGTACTTTTCTTTCGAATGTGTCGAGTTTGTTTTTGGATGTTTCTTTCAGGACCCATGCTTCGCTGCCATAACATGCTATTGGCCGAATTAAAGTTTTATATATTCTCATCTTTGTATTTCGGTGGACACTTTTAGACCGAAATATATGGGAGAGGGCAAAATTAGCTTTGTTTGCCTGCGTTATCCTTTTTCGTATTTCTCCATCCTCTGCTCCATCGGCATATATTTCTACTCCCAGGTATGTAAACTTTCCAACCGTTTCAATGTCATCTTCATGTATAATGTTTTGTGGGATTATATTTCTTCTCGTCTGTACCATTATTTTTGTTTTTTCTGTGTTAATTTCCAGACCTAGCCTTTTCGTTTGTGTTTTTAACTCTGCGTATGTTTCCTGTGCTCCTGTTGATGTTCTACTCATAATATTAATATCATCGGCGTAGGCAGCCAGTTGAACTGTTTTATTGGTCAGTAGGTTTTCTCGTCCAGTTTGCATTTGCCTAACCGCATACTCCAGTGCCAGGTTAAACAATGTTGGTGCCAGTCCATCTCCCTGCTTTAGTCCCTGCGAGATTTTGAAAAAGTCTGTCCGGTTGTTTTGTATTCGTACACATGCCTGAGTTTCATCCATTGTGGCTTTAATGAGTCTAATTAGTTTATGTGGTATTGCTAATTCTGCCAATATATAGTATAGTCTGTCCCTTTTGACTGAATCGTATGCCTGTTTGAAGTCTACAAACACGTTGTGAACATCAATGTCGTGTTCCCACGATTTGCTCAAGACCTGCTTGACTGTAAATATTTGATCCATTGTCGATCTTCCCCGTCTGAAGCCCGTCTGATATTCTCCAATAATATTTTCTGCTAGTGGTTGGAGTCGCTGGTTTATAATATACGTGAGGACTTTATACGCTGTACATAGTAGAGAAATTCCACGGTAGTTTTTGCATTGGAGTTTGTCTCCTTTTTTATAGATTGGGCATACTATACTTTTCTTCCATTCGTCGGGTATTTTCTCTTCTTGCCATATTTCTTTGATAAGCGCGTGGATATGACTTGATAGGTGGTTGCCACCTACCTTATACAGTTCTGCTGGAATCTCATCAACTCCGGGGCTTTATTGTTTTTCTGGGCCTTAATAGCTTCGAGAACTTCCTCTATGGTTGGAGCTTCTACTTCAACTTCGTTCTCTTCTACATGGTTCGTACCCATTTCATCTTCCATATCTACTTGTGTTCCAAGTAGGGTCTGAAAATATTGCTTCCAGGTTTCTGTGACTTTCTGTTGGTCACTGATTATTTGTCCACTTTCATCTTTGCATAGGCTTGTTTGAGGTTTATATCCACTTTTTATCTTTTTTAGGTATTCGTAAGCTCCTCTAATTTCGTTTTTTTTTAAATTTTGTTCCATTTCTTCTATTTGTCCATTTTCATAAGCTCTCTTTTTGTTTCTGCATAAAAAATATAGTTATAAACTTCCAAAATGTTGTTTTTTCAACATAAAAGTTTGAAAATATCGTATCTTATTCTAAAAATATGAAACAATTTGTTGCTCCTAAAACAGCCTACACTTTTATTACTGCGTCCAACGTAGGGTCTTGTGATAATTAACAAATCTTTAAAATTTCAGATCAATCCATCAATTCGTTTAACATTTATTCAATGTATTTATCCCAGGGATCTTTTTTTTTGCAAATAACATTAACCAGAAAATAACGATGATATGGGAATAAAATACTGAGTTGACAAGAAGTTTATATTAAACATAAAAAAGCTATTATTACCATAAGTTCATTAAAATTGTAATCTGGTACAAGTAATTTTTAAGAGACATTGAAGTTATAAAATAAAAATGACTAGCTATCAATACGGCCGATAAAATTCTGTTATTAATGGTATCTTCCACTTTTATCAACTCTTTTATGTATTTTCAAGTTAAGAGTTTATAAATGTTATGAAGTAATAAGTACTCAGCACTATTCCAAAACTACGCTACAAAAAAAAAATGAAATATACTAAGAGATGCAAAAAAAAACCTGGAAGAGACAACATGCATGATAATAGGCGATACAGATGGCCCCGTGAAAAAATGGGAGGAGGTGGTACATACGAGGGGGCATGACATACGAACCTTGTAACGTGTAGTTTTAATGTATTTATTATTTATTTTTCTAATTACGTGAGACAACTCGTACATTCAAATATTTCTCTGCGGTCCTTTCTCACGAGTCATTTTTATGGTCTCTTTGCTAATTTATAATGTCCACAAAATATTATTATGGAGTTTCATTCGAGTACAAAATAGTTGCTCCCTCATATAGCTTAAAGCAGCGTTTCTCAACCTGTAGGATGCGATCCCCTAGGGAGCGCCATAACTCTACATAGAGGTGACAATACATCAAAATGAAAGAAAAACAATAATTACTAACAAAAAATAGGAATCACGGAAAGAAAATTAAAATAATATTCATTCTGATATTACAAAAAATTAGTAGGTAAGTACAATACACTATTTAATACAATATACTATTTAATTATTATCATATATATATGTATGTATATATATATGTATATATATATATATATATATATATATATATATATATATATATATATATATATATATAGTCAAGTCCGAAATGAAACTAATAATAAACTCATTATTACTAAATTAAAAGTAGAAATAGTTATTAGTGACTCCCTTGGGTATGTCTCGCACGGGAAAATTTTTCAAAAGAAGATTTTGTATTTTAAATATCCACTCTCAGTTATTTGTCTACATTTAGTCGAGACCTTATCTTCTTCAAATGCCATCTCCGCGGCGGAGGTCGGCAATCATCATAGCTATTCGGACTTTTGAGACAGCTGCTCTGAAAAGTTCATTTGATGTACATCCGTACAACTTTCTCAAGTTGCGCAGCCATGACATTCTACGCGTCCCTATGCTTCTCTTTCCTTGTATCTTTCCCTGCATAATCAATTGGAGCAGGGTGTATTTCTCGAGACCTATAAGATCATAATGGCAAAAAACAAAATCACACGAAACACCAAACGACCAACATACAATCTAGACAAATTAAAAACGGCTACAGGAAGACACATGTTTAGGGAGGAACTTCAACTCAAAAGAAGAGAACGTGAAGTAAATAGCTGGGAAGATCTGGCAAATGTTTTGACAGAAATAGCTGAAGATAAACTCGGTAAAAAAGAGAAACATAGAAAAGAATGGATATCAGATGAAACTTGGAATCTTATCGAAGAAAGAAAACAGCAAAAAAAAGATATTCTGCAAGCAAGAACTGTAGAAGAAAGAGCGAACCGACAACAAGAATATGAAACAATAAATAAAGCAGTTAAAAGAAATGCAAGAAGAGACAAAAGAAGATGGACTGAAGAACTGGCAAAACAAGCCGAAATAGCTGCACAACACAATAGAACTAGAGAGCTATACCAAATTACCAGACGTCTAACAAAAAGTGGGCCCAACTGTTCAAACGTCGTAAGATCCAAGACCGGAGAACTACTTACCACAACAAATGACCAAATAGAGAGATGGAAAGAGCATTTTCAGGAGATGCTAGGCACGCCCAGGGATAACGCAGATGAAATTGTCGAAAATCCACAGAATATAGACTTGCGTATATCTTGCGACGCCCCTTCCAAAACAGAGATAATAACAGCTATCAAATCTCTGAAAAATAACAAGTCTCCGGGAATCGATAACATTGCTGCCGAAATGCTTAAAACTGATCCGCATCTAACTGCTGAACTTCTGCTCCCCATAATCCGAGAGGTGTGGGAAACAAACCGCATTCCAGCGGGCTGGAAAAAAGGCATCATTACTAAGCTTCCAAAAAAGGGCAACCTCACACTATGCAAAAATTGGAGAGGAATAACCTTGCTTACCGCCATAAATAAAATCTTCACGACCATCATACTTAAAAGATTAACAAACAAGGTTGAATTTCGAGCTAATCAAGTAGGCTTTAGAGCAGAATCCTCCTGCATAGACCACATTAATACTGTGAGGCTAATAATGGAACAATCGGTTGAATGGAACACACCCCTATACATGGTTTTTGTTGATTTCGAGCGTGCTTTTGACAGCTTATCTCATGATGCAATATGGAAAATTTTAGAGCTAAGCACCATCCCGCATAAAATAATTTCCATTATAAAGTTACTGTACACTGAAGCGAAATGCAGCGTGACACACAATGGGATCAACAGTGACGAATTTGACGTACTTACTGGAGTCAGACAGGGATGCGTGCTTTCTCCGTTTCTTTTTAACATAGCTCTAGACTATGTTCTCTCCAAACTAGACTCTGACACAAGAGGGATACAATGGACGTTAACCACACGCCTAAGCAATCTAGAATACGCCGACGATATCTGCCTGTTAGGACAAAGGTTCCAAGATGTGGCTGACCAATTGGAAACACTTTCCACTGAAGCCAATAAAATAGGTTTGAAAATCAATATTGGTAAAACCAAATCCATGAGAATAAATGCAAGAAACAACACGCTATTCACCATTAATAACATGCAGATTGAAAATGTGGAAAACTTTACGTATCTTGGAAGTGTCATAACAGAAAGCGGAGCTACAGAAGACGATATTCGTATGAGGATACGAAAAGCGCAACAAGCTTTCAGCATGCTCAACCCTGTTTGGAGGTCTGGAGAATACACTACGAGGACAAAGATCCGCATATTCCAGTCAAATGTCATGTCTGTACTACTTTACGGATGTGAAACCTGGAAAGCGACAAAAACCCTTACAGACAAACTGCAGGTCTTTGTTAATAAATGTCTACGAAGAATTGTTCGTATTTTCTGGCCTAACATCATCAGAAACGAAGACTTACTACACCTGACCAAACAAAAGAGGGTAGTAAATGAAATAAAGTCCAGAAAGTGGGGTTGGATCGGTCACACATTCCGAAAAAATAACTCCAGTATTGTAAAGACTGCCCTAGAGTGGAATCCCCAAGGAAAACGAAAAAAAGGTCGCCCAGTACAAACTTGGAGAAGATCCATCATGGACGAGATAAGAAAACAAGGAAAGTCTTGGAATGAGGTGAAGGCCTTAGCGCAAAATAGAACCCGATGGCGCGTTTTCACTGAAGCTCTATGCTCCACTTAGGAGTTCAAGAACCTTAATATATATATATATATATATATATATATATATATATATATATATATATATATATATAAGATCATATAATTCAGTAAAGGGGGATGTTAAAAATGGTAAAAATATACAAAATGGTCTTATTTTTAGTGGAGAAAAGATATCATGCACTCTCTCACTTCAAAGAGAAATTTATTACTAAATCCTCTCTTGATTGCATCGATTGCAGTAAAGTCTATGAAAGTATGAAGTCTTCTGCAATCAAGTTGAGAGACCTTCGGAAGAAGTTCGAAATGGATCTCGAACCATCTCGTAACTTGTTACCAATTTGTCGTCAGCAAGAAAATCATTTAGCCTAGATGGCTAACTAACTTTCTATTGTTACAAAAATAACTTTTCCATACTGTTCTTCTTCCTTGTATGTTTTAACCAAACTCATTTGCATTTGCAAACATTTCTAGTTTTTTTTGTTTTCTATTTTTCCTCCACAGCTTTAACTTTTTACAAAAGGAGGAATGCAGTATTGCACGTGTAATTTCCTTTAACAAACATAATGTAAATGCTTTTTTTAATAATTATGAAAAATTAATCAAAATATTCCCAGAACTCTGTGACTCATCCAGGATTTGGAATATGGATGAAGCAAAAACTGAAACTAACCAAGAACCTTCTCGTGTGATTTCACAAAAAGGCCAAAAACAAGTAGCAGCTGCTGTAAGTGGTGAGAGAGGAACTCTGGTTACTATAGTTTTGTTTATAAATGCAGCTGGAAATACAATACCTCCTGCTCTAGTATTTCCGAGAGTGCACTTCAAGAGCCACATGATAAATGGAGCACCAAACGGGACCTTGAGTTTGGCTCATTAGTCAGGATGGATGACCACTTTCAATTTTGTTCATGTGATGCAGCACGTTGTAAAATGCTCAGGTCCTCTGAAAACAGAAGAATGCTTCTAATTTGCGACAATCATATGAGCCACTTGTCAATTGAGGCAATAGAACTAGCAAGAGATAATGTCGTGCACATTCTAACAGTTCCACCCCATTGTACCCACATGATGCAATCACTGGATGTGGGATTGATGAAGCCTTTTAAAACATATTATAATGCTGCAATTGATTCATGGTTGAAGTCTAACCCAGGCCAAAGTTTTGGAGTCTATCACGTGGCCGCATGTGTTAAAATAAGACATGGCCGTGCCATGTTACCACAGAGAGCATTATAAATTCTTTCAAAAAAACAGGAATATTTCCAGCTGACAGGCACATTTTCACCGACGATATGTTTGCTCCCAGTTTGGTCAGTGAGAGACCTTATCCTCCAAACGAAACTCTTCCTGATGAACCTCTAACATGCCAACTAGCTGCAAGTCGACCTTTAGAATTTGAAAAACCTCCCTCATTTTCTCAAATTTCAAGCGAAAACTTTCAGCAACCAATAGACACTCCATCAACATCAAGCTGCCAAAACTCTACGCCTATGCCCTCTTAACAGCCTGGCTATTATTTCAGTCCTGAGGAGATACGAAGATATCCAAAATCGAAACTTAATAGTAGCTTCAATAAACCAAGAGAAAATGGGAAAATCAGAATAATAACTGACATACCAGAAAATATTCTTGTGGTAGAAAAACAGATCAATAAAAAATACAAGAAAACCACCAACTTTAATGCTAAAACGTACCAAATCTACAAAAAGAAAACTACTTTTTGAAAATGAGAAGACAACTGGTGATGAAAATGGCAAAAATCTTAGAGAAGAGGCCCAAACCTTACTGTTGCCGAGAGAAGAAGGGAGAGGGAAATGTCAATTAAACGATGGCAAAAAAGAATGGAACAGCATGGAGGATGTGGCACAGTGGACGAAAATGCTGATGCCGAACATAAGAGATTGGGTGGACTGTGGCCACAGGCGACTGGATTATTTCCTGACGCAGGTGCTCACAGGACACGGGTGTTTTAGGGCCTACCTCTATAGGATCAAAAAGGCTGACACAGATGAATGCCTATACCGTGGATACTCGGACACTGTGACACATACGATGTTAGATTGCAACAGATGGATAGTGGAATGGAACAGAATGGAGAGAGACAGGTGTGAATTTTGTTTCAGTAAGAGAAATGATTGAGAGATTGATTGAAAATTAATCAGGTTGGACTAACATACACAGCTATATCCGTGGAGTGATTGTCACCTCGGGGTAAATACTAAGGGTCTTGCCACCTTCTGTACCACCGTGTGCTCTGTAGAGGGGCTTCGAAAACATCGTGAGCTCCTCTACTTTTGTCCATTTTCAGGGTATGGACTTCAAAATGTTTTGTTTCCTGATGGCTCGTCTTAATAAAGATGAGAGATTTCTTACATGACAAGTTGATAGTTGTCGAAATAAACATCAGGTTTGTTGTCTTCGATGTCTTGCCTTGAAAAAGGCAAGTTATTTCTTACATGACCAAATATATATAGGTCGAAATAAAACACCAAAAATACAGTAGAAATAATACTCAGCCACAGAGTATGGAAAGCTAAAAGGAAAGCAGAGCCCCGAGAGCACTAAGCTCTCGGAGAGCCCGTGAAGGACTGAACTGATTGACCTGAAAATCGCCTAATTTTATACTTTCTGAAGTAGCGATTAGGGATTTCCAGGTCAGGGAGGGGCCAACGGGGAAAATAAGGGGCGGGGCGATGCGTCTCGAACGTGAACTAGTCGCGTCCGAGAACATCCTCCCTCCTCTGGAGACTCTGTGGCCGGGAAAAAATTTATTGAATACCAAAATTGTGTATACAATGATAAGGAAAATACATAAAAATGCATGAAATATATGAAAGAAAAATACATGAAAATGTAAATAACGTAAAAAATTGTCTTTGGAAAAACTCACAACACAGCGCTAATAGGGAGGTCGGTGGTGTTGACGGCATCTCCGGCTCCTACAGGTCCATTCTCGATCGGTGTACCAACTTCTTCGACGGGTTCGTCTTCTTCTCGGTCGTCCGAGATCCCATCTGCCATATCCGACGGGGTTTCGTAGGGTACCAGTGTGCCGAAGCCTACGTGGTCGTCCAACCACTTTCGGTAGGGGGGCGATGACTGGGTCTACTCCGGGACTTTCATCGGCATCTGGGGCTTCTAACTTCGAAGAAGACTGGCTCGTCAAAGGCGCCTGCACGTCGAAGGCATCCGGTCTGCAGAAGGCCTCGATGTCGGAGTGTTAGCTAACACTCCGTGGTTCTCCCCATTCTTCTCTTGACTTCAACCCATGTTGAAGTCAATGGGGTGCTGCCTTCTGATGCGAGTTGAGCTGGGTCGTGGGATCGGAATAATCCATTTTGTTGGGCGCCATGTCACCTCGGGGTAAATACTAAGGGTCTTGCCACCTTCTGTACCACCGTGTGCTCTGTAGAGGGGCTTCGAAAACATCGTCAGCTCCTCTACTTTTGTCCATTTTCAGGGTATGGACTTCAAAATGTTTTGTTTCCTGATGGCTCGTCTTAATAAAGATGAGAGATTTCTTACATGACAAGTTGATAGTTGTCGAAATAAACATCAGGTTTGTTGTCTTCGATGTCTTGCCTTGAAAAAGGCAAGTTATTTCTTACATGACCAAATATATATAGGTCGAAATAAAACACCAAAAATACAGTAGAAATAATACTCATCCACAGAGTATGGAAAGCTAAAAGGAAAGCAGAGCCCCGAGAGCACTAAGCTCTCGGAGAGCCCGTGAAGGACTGAACTGATTGACCTGAAAATCGCCTAATTTTATACTTTCTGAAGTAGCGATTAGGGATTTCCAGGTCAGGGAGGGGCCAACGGGGAAAATAAGGGGCGGGGCGATGCGTCTCGAACGTGAACTAGTCGCGTCCGAGAACATGATAAAGAAAAAGGAAGAGGAGGAAAGACAGCTAGACCAACGACAAAATTAAGAGTGAAAGATGCTGAAAGGTGAAGCTGGAAAAGTGGGCCAGACTGTATGAGTTCGAATGCGTGAGTCAGACTGTGGGGAAGGAGGAAATGTCCGTCTGGGAATAATGGCGAACTAGGAGCGATGACGGTCTTCTACGCGCTACCTGGAATGAGACAGGGAGCCTCCTTGCCGATGAATGGAATGTGGATGTGTATGAATGGAGAATGAATGAATAAAGGTAGTGCTTCGGAAGTGATGCTGGCCTTACAACGGCCATTCCGCTTCCGGATCGTTGGATGACAGAGGAGGGTCTGGTTTAGCAAGTTAGGCGTTTAGGCGTTCAGCGTAGACTCGGCGACGAGAGGGCATTTTAAAGTACCTCAGGAACCATTACCGGGAGTACGAAGAACGAATCCTGCACTAAGGTTAGTCAGGCGGTCAGTCCTGGACTGTGAGATGTCTTTTGGACCTCCCTCTATAAAGACGATGATAATTTGGAAATTATGAAAAAAGTGTGTGAAAATGTAAAAAGTTAAAAGAACAATGTTGGATGTACGAAAATCAAATCGAAGCAATTCGCCCAGTCATCATTTACAATCCAAATGAAAATATTGACCACAGTGATTTTTCATTAAGAAAAATTTTGAGTGTTATTGTTGTGTTATCAATAAATACTTACCACTACAATTTATTAATACTAGCATTTGTGTTTTTCGTCTATTTTTGCACAATTATTATATTTCTCTAAATGAATGTAAAATACATTATCAGTTAAAACCGTGTTTTAACTTATCTTAGGCAGTGCTTCAAATATTGGCATCATTTTTTTTTGCTTATTGGCTTTGGCTTTGAACCTTTAGCTACATAATTACATATGAATATTAGTATTCATTCAAACAGGATTGTACATGTACAAGGAGGACACCTTTCATGCTCAGGAATTCATCAGAGCGGCTTTATTGTACCGAACAAGACATAAACCACGGTTAGGTAGGTGGGCAACATATATGGTAAACATACAAAGGAAATGTTCATGCATACGCTAAATTTTACACTCATACCTTTAATTTAATTTTTACAAAAAACATCATAATGATTTTAAAGATTCTTATATTGTCTTCACTTAATAGAAGATTTACGTTTAATGGTGTACTTAAACCCTCTTTTATCAATTCTTTTAGCAGCCACGTGCTTGTATTACGATGTAGTGGGCAGTTGAAGAATATGTGATTTAAATCAGCTATACTAGTTCCACACTCACATCGGTCTGTTGGGAGAACTCCTATTTCGTGTAGATGTCTCGGAAAACATCCAGGATGTACTTTTAATCTTCAGACAGTTGACACTGTGTTTCTGCTTGGTGTAACATCTTTGTAAAATTGTTTTACAGCTACTGTTGGTTGTAATTTGTATAAATTAGTGCCTGTGCATTCACCAAACTGAATCCATCGTCTGTCCCATTTAAATTTAATATGTTGTTTGATATAGGCAAGTAGGTCACATGTGTTAAATTCTTCTATCACCATATGTGGGTGCTGTAATGGATTTTTAGCCATAGAATCAGCAATAGTATTGCCAAAAATATCTAAGTGTCCCTTAACCCATACAAATTTAACACCATATGGATCTGATAGTTTTAATAACTGTTGAAAAATTTCTAATATCCTATAATATAATATTGCTATTCACTATGAATTTAAAGTTTTGTAAGGAGTGTAATACTGACAGTGAATCACTGCATATGACAATTTTGTTCCACTGGTTTTTACAGCACAATTCAAGGGCTTTGTATGTAGCACATGCTTCAGCAGAAAAGATGCTGGATTGATTATTTAAAATAAATGATTTTTTAATCTTCATTTTTGGTACAAAGTAAGCACTGGTTGTACATGTTGATGATTTTGACCCGTCTGTATAGATCACAATATGATCTGAATAGCCACTTAAAATTTCTTTGTAAGTAGTGTAACAAAATTCGTGTTGGTACTTGGGAATAATAATATTTGCAGCTAGAACACTTGATAGATGTGGTATATCCAACGATTCTCAGATAAGATTACAAGAGGAATTTATTAACTTCAGTTCGTTGCAAGTTATAATATTGCTCTTGCAAGTGGTGGATAGTTTTTTTTAATGAAGTATGTAGACATTAACTCAGCTGTATGTAATTCATTATTATTTTTGCATTATAAGTGCCACGATAATGTTGGTTTAGAAAATATTTGCTTTCCAGATATTCTCTACGCAATGAGAGTGGGTTTTCAGATGCTAGAACTATAGTGTATTTTTATGTATGAGAGAGTAATAAAACAATAAATTATGTATGCAAATCCCTAACCTGTTGATACGGGTGACTCAATGAAAAACAGATATTTGTCAACAAGTTTACAGAAGTATATAGGAAAACAATTTTAAATTAATTATGACCACCAGGTATAAAGGTTGGAGCAGAATAGAATACAATAGTTGTGAGGGTTACTAATCCCTAAATAAGATGTTTATTTTATTGGTTATATATAACCAATAAAAGTTTAATAAGTACCTACCTATTTGCAAAATAAAGTTTAATTCTTTAGATAAAATAAAACGTTTTATTTTATCTGAAATGAGTGCATTCCACGAAGTAAGGGTTTCAACAATCAAACATTTAATTCTTTAATTCCAGGAATCTACGACAGTAATTGACTAGATAATTACTTTCTAAACTTATTCCACAGAAAATGTGATAGTGGGTTTTTCCATTTTATAGGAAGGTCCAAGTGGCGTATTCAAAATTCTTAACAGTTCACTAAAAGTAGGTACTTCAGTTGCAAGGTGTAGTTTATTGTGTATACTAGTGTTATGGAAAATTTGGAAGTGCCGTGTAAACGCCGAAAAATTGGTCCTTTAACAGTTAATGAAAAAACATTAATATTTAATTGTTTTAAATCATTTACAGAAAAACGTTTATGTGAAAGTGTTGATGAGACCGTTGAGTTAGTTAGCAGTATACTTGGTGTTGGGAAATCTACGATTTACAGAGTTATTAAAGAAGAGAAATGTGGTAGTTTTCAAATGCCACGTAATGCTCCAGGGAAACCAAAATTTCAAATAGAATATCATTTTAAAGAAGGACTTCGACGAAAAGTGCATGAATTCTTCTTTAGACAAGAATTTCCAACATTGGATAAAGTTCTTGTCTCAGATCGAGATGATAAGGATTACCCAGAAATGAGTTGAAGTACGTTATGGAAACTTTTAAAAGAAATAGGCTTCCGCTGGAAAAAGAATCCCAGAAAGTCTATTTTATTAGAAAGAAGCGATATTGTCATATGGAGAAGACATTTTCTAAGAGCCATAAAGGAAATGAGAAACCAAAAAAGAAAAATATTTTATCTTGATGAAACATGGATCAACGAGGGTCATACACCAAATAAATTTTGGCAGGATGAAACTGTTACAAGTCAAAGGCACGCTTTTGTAAATAACTTATCTACTGGTTTAAACCCACCATCAGGAAAGGGACGCAGGCTAATAATAGTACACATTGGCAGTTCAGACGGTTTTGTTGAAGGTGGTTTATTAACTTTTGAATCAACTCGTACCGGTGACTACCATGAAGACATGAACGCTGATGTCTTTCAAGAATGGTTCGAACAAATGATAGATCTTCTTCCTAAGAACTGTGTAATAGTAATGGATAATGCAAGATATCACTCCAGACTTATAGAAGGACTGCCCACAACCAAGTGGTTAAAAAAAGACTTGCAGAATTGGCTGAGTTCAAAAAATATTACGTACCATCCCGGATCTATAAGAAAAGAACTTTATTCGTTGTGTGCCCTTCATAAAGAAAAATTTTAAAAATACGAAATTGATGAAATTGCCAAAAATCGTGGAATGACAGTACTTAGATCCCCACCATATCATTGTGAATTAAACCCGATTGAACTGGTATGGGCACAGATAAAGAGTGAAGTTTCAAGAAAAATACCACTTTTAAAATTCATGATGTTAAACAGTTGTTTTTGGAGGCCGTAAATAATGTAAAACCTGAAAACTGGGAAAAGGCAGTAAATCACACTATTAAAGAAGAGGAAAAAATGTGGAAGCTGGACAATATTACTGATAAAATGATCGAGCCAGTTATTATAAATCTTGGTTCTGAAAGTCCATCTTCTGAATCTGATTTGGATTTGTAACAAGTAGCTGTAAGTTTTATATTAATATTTTTATTCATCTATTTAACATACCTTAGACGGTTTATAAAAACTCTTTTTCTCTTTTGTAATTTTTAAAAATTAAAAAAAATGTGAATTTTTTAAAACCCTTTTTAATGTAGGCCAGTCAGTTTTAATATAGTGTGTGATAAAAGAGGTCACTTTTGTTTACATACACATAACACTTTATAACACTTTATAACTTTATAACACATAACATGAAATAATTCATTTATTTTTTACAATTATTCAAAGTAATTTTTCAATTAATCTTGAGCACGCCCATGGAGTGGTCGGAGATACCAGTTAAAATTATGCTAATTACTCTCTCGTTCATAAAAATAAACTATAGGGTGGCTTCATTTGGAGTGCTTTTCATCAATCCTAACACAAATCTTAGAGCTTTAAATTAGATTCTATCAAGTTTACGTAAATTGGTTATGCTAGCTGACCCATACACCAAACAGCAGTAATCTATTATAGATCTTATATAGCCTCGATAAAAATTCAATGCAATGTTTTGATCTGCACCCCACGATCTCTTACACACCATTTTAAGAAAATTAATACCTTTTTCGCAGCGACCAATATGTTGAGTCCAAAGCAATTTTCTGTCAAGTCGATACCAAGATATCTAAATTCCAAAACAATTGGAATATCATTGCCATGTAAGGTTACAGCATGATCTTTAATAGGGTGTTTTCTTGAAAAAAATACTACGGCACATTTTTGGTACGAAATATTGAATCCATTTAACCAAGTCCAATTATCCAAGATGTACATAATATGTTTGAGTGCAGTAGTACTTTCATTGTACCTTTTCTTATGTGAGTAGATGACAATATCATCAGCATATTGTAAGCAAACAATATTGAGAGACCATAAATTGTGCAAATCGTATGTGTACAAATTAAAAAGAAGTGGACTTAAAACAGCTCCCTGTGATTGGGAGAATTTGCTGTTAACTTTGTTAGTACAGCGGACCGTTTAAGTCAAAGCTTTCATCCCTAATCCAAAATAGTCGCAAATTCGTGAAATGTACTATATTTTATTATTATACGAAAAATAAAGGCAAGGGGGCGCCATAAAAAATGTAATTTAAAATTGGGCTCAGAATACTGGAAAGTTGAGAAGCGCTGGATTAAAGAGTCAATTCTAAAAAAAAAAATGAGGAATACAAACAAGGCAATACTTTTGACGACGAGTGTACATTATAAAACATCACATTATAATTATAAAAAGCAGGAAATCCCCTTCAGTTTTGAAGACACTGAATATCCGCAAATTTTAAGTACAATACTTGCATACAACAAACCATCTGCGAAAATTTATCTTTCTAGTTGTTGTATAATTATTTTATCTCTAACAAGGAAAAATCCTTGAGGTTTACTGACTAATACCAATTAATGAGACAACGTAAATAAACTATAAATTATATACATAAGCACACGTGACAACTGTTTTCCATTTTCAACAAGGAAAGCCATTATAATTATTTGGTCCCCAATTAAAACAACAATAAAACTTATACATTTTTAATGGAACACTCTATATTCTGATAATGCCACAAAAAGGGAAACCAAGTTCTTTTTCTAATAAACTATTACTATTACAAGGTTCCCTACAATAAAAATTTGTGTAATATATACTGCTCTCCAAAATTAACGCACCACCTAAAATGGACCATGATTTTGAAACCATATTTCTTTTAAACCCTTAATTGGATTTCGATTATTTATTTTTCACATTATAGGTATATTTCTAGATAATTACTATAATAATGATTTTGAGAAATGTCAACGTTTTACCTATACAGATTGAACGAATTTAAAACGGATCATATAATTTAATAATGTCTCTTTGAACTGCATTTGAAATAGTGGACCAATATAAAACTTGGACAAAAATAAATCCATACCTGGGTATAGACATTGTATAAAATATCGTTCAACTATCTGTCTCACAACAATGTTACAATGTTGTTTGCGTAAAGGAAGCGATAATAGTTCAGGAAATGAAGCTCGAAAAAAGTTAAAACTTCGCAATTTTTTCGTCCTGCATGTATTGAGTTGAAATTTTAACAGAAGGTAGGTGATATTAAACCTGAATATGGCTAAGATTTGGTTTAAATTAGTTAAATAATGATTATTTTATACTTTTGAATAGAGTTCCATCATATTTCAATCCTTAAAAAGCAACCCTTGTTAGAGATTAATGTAAAAAAATTACTAATTCTAAAAAATGATTTCGCTTTGGATCGATTTGGATAAAAATTTGGATTTAAGCTCAATTCACCCACTGCTTTATAGTTTGTCATGTCGACGAACCCTGATTGTTCTTAGGGGTGAAAACTACCCCTAGTTGTCAAAAATTATAAAATAACATATTAAACCTGAATATGGGTAAAATTGGTTTGAATTAATTTAATAATGATAGTTTCGTGCTTTTGAATAAAGTTCCATCATATTTCAACCCTTAAAAAGCGACCCTTGTTAGAAATTAATGTAAAAAAAGTAGTAATGCGCAGAAAATGATTTCGCCTTGGAACGATTTGGATAAAAATTTGGAATTAAGCTCAACTCACCCTCTGCTTTATAGTTTATGTCATGCCGATGAACCCTGATTGTTCTTAGGGGTGAAAACTATCCCTAATTTTCAAAAATTGTAAAATAACATTGCAAATCTTAAGATGAGTGAAATTTGGTTTCGATTAGTTAAATAAATACTTTAAAATACAATTTTATACATTTTAAACCCTTAAAAATCAATTGTTATGAGTGCTATAGGTGAAAACAATTTTTTGCCAAAATTTTGCAACTTTTCAACTTTTGAATATCACCCTTTATAACATTGCAGTTTTTATAAACTAATTTAATAGATATAAATTGAAAATAGTAGAATTAAATACAAAAAAATTTATCAACATAAAAAGGCACCATATATTCTTATACATTTACATAAATAGTTGAAAATATTTACATTTATAACAACAACAACAAAAGTTCATCGGGTGCAGGTTGTTTGTTCATGCGTACGGGTAATAACAAACCATCTTTGGAATACCATCCCCAATCTGTTGCTCTGATATTTTCATTGCCAAGCCATAGACATATGAGCAGATGTTTTATTCTGTTTTATGGGATTTCAAAATAAGAACGCTTAAAATTTCGAATGTATAACGCCCCATTACCTAATATACCGGTTTTGTAGATTATTATGCTCCGAAATGTACTGTACTATACTAATGGAATTTTCCGGAAAAAAAATTATTTGCTTTTTTTAACGTATTTTCTTCATTTTTAACGATAGAGTGTTTGTTCAAAAACGGTTTTGTACAGGTTTTTAAGAGCTACAAGGATCTGTGAATTAAATCTTTTTGGAACCCTTGGTTTTTAAATGGGGTGAGTTTAAAGGGCTCGAAAAAGATGGTGCTTGATCGTAAATCGATACTTTAAACGGCTATATCTCGCCAAATATTCATTGTACAACAAATCTAAATAAAGGAAAATTTTAGTCATTAAAAAAGCTACAATTTAGTACATTTTTATTTTTTTCATATATTCAGTATTTTCGGGGATATTTAAAAAAAGAAGGGTAAAAATGTGAAATTGTAAATCGTTTCTCGCTTTATGCTGTACTTTTTCTAAAACTAAGCATTTTAAATGGGTCAAACTTCTTGGACGTATTAACAATACATGTACAAAGAGAATTGCAGAAGGGTGAAGATCGATTTTAATTATGGGGGTGGTTAGGGGGTTGTTTTCATCGATTTTTCGTAAAAAAATGAGGTATTGACCTTATTTTTATCATAACTCACTCAATTTTTGAGCTAGAGTCTTTTTTTATGATAGGTCTATTTATACTCTTTAAAAAAAGGTTCTGTGAGTTTTCTTTCAAAAATGCATCATTTTCCCGATATTTGACTTTGAATCTTTCAAATTTGGCATTTGAAGAAAGCCGCTGAACATTGATAGGCCGTATTTCGGTTCCTGTTATATCGCAAAAACATTTTAAAAAATGAATTGTATTTGTCTTTTTAAAAGCTACAAATTTGGTCTCTACAATTTTTTTGATAAAATGCACCATTTTCGAGTTATTCGCGAAAAATCGATTAAAAAACGTCGATTTTTTCGTCTAAAAGTTGTTACTTTCAATCGCGAATAACTTGAAAAATATCAGTTTTACAAAAAAAAATGTATAGAACATTTTTTGTTTAGAATCAGTTTTTTAATCGAAACCTGTAGTTAAAACGTAAAAAAAAATTTCACCCCGAGATGGGGTGGCAACCACCGCTAAGGCTTTGGCGCACTTTGGTTCGATATAGATTTTGATCCTTGGCTATTACCTACCTTCTGTTAAAATTTCAAGTCAATCCACGCAGGACGAAAAAATTGTGAGGTGAAATGCTTCATTTCCTGGACTATAAGTGGTTTGACAGCATAATAAAATCGTAGATTTATGTGTAGCTTTCAATTTTTATGATTTCAGAATCCAGCAGCCCGCTGAAGTATTGGATTTTTATAATATAATTATTTGACAACCTTTTTTTGGTCAACCACCTACAGCAGAATTGAGCCGAAATACATAATATTTCGTATGTTCCGAATTTATTTCGTTCAATCTGTATATCACATAAACACAAATTATCAGGACAACAATTCGACAGTATTAAAAATCTCGAAGTTATTTCTTATGTCTACCTAGCAACAATTTGCTTATATTAGTGGTCTGTTAGAAAGTAATGTGTTTTTAGTTTTATGGCAATTAGTCATAGTATGATTACAAAATGGGTATTAAATAATTTTATGTCTTATGTGTCATTTATAGCATTTGTGTACAGTTTTATGTGTATTGTTCATATTTCCCTTTTTGTTTTACTTTTAGAAATATTTATGTGAGTTTAATCTAGAATGTAGATGTTGACTGAGTATGATATACCCTGATATACCATTAACCAAGCAGACAAAAGTGAAAAGAGTCCACCAACGATAGCCGAAATTAGAATACCAGTAGATAAATACATCATCATCAACTTGTATGCGTCCACTGCTGGATATATATCTTCTTCAGCTCTTTTCATCTGTCTCTGTATTGTGCGGCGTGCATCCAGTTATTGCTAACATGCTTCAGATCGTCAGTCTTAGTCTCCACTCGACATTACGTTTTGTCCATTGGTTATCTGATAATCTGGTGACGTGTCCTGCCCAATTTCATTTTAGCGGCGCGATTTTTTCGATGACGTCTGTTGTTTTTCTTCTACGACGTATTTCTTCGTTTGGGATTCGGTCTCAGAGAGACAACATCTGGCGCACGATAGCCCACTGTCACGCGAATCTTATTCACTACCTTTTTTGTGAGTGTTATTGTTTCCGCTCCATAAGTGAGTACAGGTAACACACCTTGGTCAAAGATTTTCTTTTGAGGCATATGGGTAGATCCGATTTAAGTACATACTTTAATTTACCAAACGTTGCCCAGGCTAATCTTATGCGACGCGGGAGCTCACATGTCTGATTATCTCTGCCCAACCGAAGTACTTATACAATGTAGTCTGCACAATATTCCTTTTATCAACAGCAATATTTCGATTTAGCACCAGATTAGTCATTATTTGCGTCTTGTTCATATTAATCTTTAGTCCGACCTCCAAAGAAGCGTGATATAATTTTTTAAACATTATTATTACATATAATCGGTTATAAGGACGATGTCATATGCAAATCTCAAATCATTAAACTTTTCTCCATTTATGTTGATACCATGCTCGTTCAGATGTGCCTTCTTACGTTCTAAAAGTGTCGTGAATAGCTATGAAGAGACGGTGTCTCCTTGCCGTACTCCTCGCTGTATGCAGAACTTATTTGTTACTTGTTCAGATAGTATTACGCCAGCTTTGGTATTTTGGTAGATATATTTGATTATGTTAGTGTAGCGATGGTCTATTTGGCATTCTGTGAATGCTTTTAACATTTTCTGTTAGCTTATGGTATCGAATGCTTTCTCGTAGTCAACAAATATCAGTGCCAATGGTTTGTTGTATTCTGCAGACTTCTCTATCATGTTCTTTATCACTATTAAGTGGTCGTTAGTGCTGTATCTCCTGTGATGTCTCCTTGCTTATGTAATAAAATAATGACTGCATTATTCCATTGAGAAGGAGTTTTCCCCTGGTAGATGGATTCGGTAAAATGCTTGGCTAAAGCCTGGATAAATTTATTTATCCAGACCTAGTTTCCACCTAGTATATCACCACTTCGTCATCGCCAGACGATTTGTTATTTTTCATTTCTAAAAGTGCCGTTTTGATTTTGTATGGAGTTATTTCGGGCATTAATTCTGATCCCTGGATTGTGATTTTTGGGAGGGGCTGATCTTGCCTTTCGTCGATACTCTCATACATTATTTATATATGCCGGTTTAGAACGTCCTTCTCCGTTGTCCGACATCTAACTTCCATCCTCTTCTATCGTGGCAATCTTCCGTTGATAGATTCCGTTCGCTCATTGACTTTTTTATGTTTTGCCGCCACTCTAGTTTGGGTCTTCCTCGCTTTCTATTCCCTATTGGGGTCCAGTTCAGTATTTTTTTGGGCCATCTAGTATTTTGCATTCGCTCTACGTGTCCGTACCAGGTAAGTTGTTTCTTTTCGATATCCTGAATTATCGTACTTTCTATTCCAATTCGTTGTTTTATATGGTCATTCCTCACTCTTTCTCTTCGTGAGACTCGCATAGATCTTCTTTTCGCGTCCATTTCGACTGCCTATATCTTCTTTTTTTGTCTGTCTGGAATTATCCATGTTTCCGCTCCATACAATAGGCTGCTCAACCATTGTCTCGTATATATTAAATTTTCTCCTTTTTGTTATCTCCTTGCTCTACAAGACGCTCTCATACATTTCACGATAAAAGGATTCGACAACCTCAAGGTTTTTGGCTCTATCAGTAGTAATGTTTCCATCTTTGTTTTTTATTTTGTACATATTTTTGTTGCCTATGTTGTTCGTATTTCGCCTTAAAACTTTGAAACTTTTGTTCTGTTCAATTATTTTAGTTATTTCTCTTATATTGTTTTCTCTTACGTCTTTTCGGATGGATCGGTAGATATCTTTATTTAATTTCGTCATTGTTGTGTAGTTGGAGCCGTATTTTCAATCAACTGTCTTCTTTTACCTACTATCTCTTTGGTATTTTGGCTTCGTTGTTATTTGTAGGTTAGAACGGTGGAAGATAAATGAAAGAACAATAAATCATCGAGATAGGACCAAATATCATCGAAGATACTGAAGGAAGGAGAAGACGCATTACTAAAAACAATACACGAGGTGATAACAAAGATATGGTTGAATAAGCAGTTATACCAGCGGAGTGGAACAGCGGTATTATTGTAACATACGCTGTTACGCCTATAGAATTACGCTGTTGAACGCAGCATTCTGAATAATGTCTTGCCGAATGTGTTAACGTTTTCGAGAAAAAACAATTTAAACTTTTACAGTCTTATTAATAAAAATTGCTTAGTCCGAAGTTAGTCTCGGACTAGTTAGTCCCAGATTAAGCTAGTACTAACTTCATTTTCAGAATGTTATTAATAAACATGGACTAAGCTCAGACTAACTAAACCTTCCTTAGTCCTAGGTACAACAAGTTTATGTTGGCAACCATTGCGAAAAAGAAGAAAATGGAGAGAATTTTGTGAAAAAGAAGAAAAATATTTGAGAATTTGACAGTTAGCATAAGTTGGGGTACGTAGAGTTAATTTAAGTTGGACTGTGTACTGTGTTTTGAGAAAGTTTGTTTATATTTTATAGTATTTTTTTTATCTGAAAAGTTTAAACTTCAAAAAAGTTCAGGGGGAAACTTTAAAAAATATTTTATTACAAAGGGAAAATATAAAAAATACTAATAAACATAATGAATTGTAAAATATTTTATTAAATAAATTTTATATATTTTAATATGTCTTAGATGAATATTATTTCACTGATTTCTATGGTCATTAAGTTGTTCTATTAATCTTAATTCGTTGATAAAATAATCTTCCATTATTAAATAATGTATGAATAATCAAAAACAATTCAGGTTATGAATACCAAAACAAAACTCCACTCAATGTCAAATTGTCAAGTTAGTCACTCTCTAAACCTGCCACTACCTCGGATTAAATGTTAGTCCGAGACTAGCCAAGGTTTAGCTTAGTCTGTCCTTAGTCGCTGTTTATTAATACGAAAAATGAATGTTATTGGTGTAGTCCTGGGACTAATGTTAGTCCAAGGTTAGTCCGTGTTTATTAATAAGAGAGTTAGTGTTTCTGATTAATAGTTTTATGTAGGTACGCACACCAACACCAAGTTCGCTTTCACAAATCAATAAATTCAGACAATAAATTTTTATTATTTGCTTTAATTAAATAATAAATTTGTTGTACAATATTTTTATTTTTAATTATGATTTCGAATACTATAAACTTATTACAGCGATATAAACGATTTATAAAAAAGAAAACTTGAAAACTTGAAAGAAGTAAACAACATCATCATTGCTGACATTACAGCTCGTTATGGGCCAAAGCCTTCTTCAGAACAATCTTCCATTTACCCCTTTCTCTGGTAACTCTTCTCTATGCCCATGCACTCGATCTTTATTTTGGTGGTGCCTAATACTTTGGTGGTGCATAAGTTTTGCACCACCAAAAATTATCCTCATTTTGAAAGTTGATTTTCTCGTGAACGGATTAACGGATTCCGCTATGTTTTTCTTATATTAAGTTTTTTACACCATATAGAAAGGACAAGGTGCAAGGGTGGGTTTATATCGGAACCATGTTTTAGTCTCATGTTTTTGAAACAATTTGTTTTTTTTTAATTTTCCTGATATGTTTAAAAACAAAGAAAATAGACGATTTTATTCTTTAACATGTGTTTTAACTGAAACAATACTAAATTAACAATACAAAACAACAACAGCTAACAAAACTTTTGCAACTGAAAGAAATAACATAAAATAATATTGTGGGTTTCCTCCTCTACTTCTAATAACAGCTTGACATCGTCTAAGCATGCTGGATATTAAGCGGTCTATTTGATTTTGATCTATGGAGTGTAGGATATCAATAACCATAGTTTCTATATAACTCCTAACAAAAATTTTAACCAATAGATTGACGACAAAATTCGATGGATATCAGTCGAAAGAACAAGCTGGATTTAGAAAGGGATTCAGCACAAGTGACCATTTACTAAGTATGAAAATACTTATAGAACGAGCAAATGAATACCACATTCCTCCATATATGGCGTTCATAGATTTCGAAAAGGCTTTCGACAGTGTCGAACATTGGGCAGTGAAAAGTTCTTTGATTAACAGCCGAATTGACCACAGATATACGGAACTAATAACCAATATATATAAGGAAGACAAAACAACAATTAAAGTATATGAAGGAACAAAATCATTACAAATAAGTAGAGGCGTGAGACAGGGTGATACAATATCACCGAAACTTTTCAATCAGGCTCTTGAAGATACTTTTAAAAGATTAGAATGGGAAAAAAAAAGGTATAAAAATTTGTGGACAACGCTTGAACCATCTAAGGTACGCTGATGACATCGTATTGATAACCGATAAAAAAAAAGAATTATTTGAAATGATGAAAGAACTGGACGTAGAAGCTGGAAAGATAGGCCTTAATATGAATTAAAGCAAGACCAAAACTATAACAAATACAGATGAAGACATCACAATGAGAATCGGACAAGATAAAATAGAACAAGTTAAGGATTATATATCTTGGTCAAACTAGAAAACTTAACAAAGAGAACCAAACAGCAGAGATCAAGAGACGAGTTAGACTGGCATGGGCGGCATTCGGCAAACTAAGCTACATTCTAAAAAACAAAAGATATCCACAGCATCTTAAGACCAAAGTATATAATCAATGCGTACTCCCTGTTCTTACTTATGATTCCCAAACGTGGACATCTACAAAAGCAAACATGGACAAAATCATAAAAACCCAAAGAGCAATGGAAAGACAAATGTTGCACATAAGACTAATGGATAAGAAGAGAAATGAGTGGATAAGAGAGAAAACAAAAGTGAGGGATGTTAGACAAGAAGTTGCAAAATTGAAATGGAGATTTGCCGGACACAATATAAGACAAAAAGAAGACCGATGGAACAAAATTCTTATAAGTTGGAGACCATGGGAATATAAACGAAGTAGAGGAAGGCCCCAACTAAGATGGGCAGATGATATCAAGAAGCACGTGGGCTCTAGATGGATGACTGTAGCGACAGGCAGAGAAGAATGGAAAAGGATTGGGGAGGCCTATGTCCAAAGATGGACCGAAGAAGGCTAATTAGATAGATAGATAGTTTCTATATCTTGCAAGGAAGCAGGAAGGGGCTGACGAACTCTTAATTGTCTACCTACAATATTCCATAAGTGTTCAATAGGATTCATGTCAGAACTGTGAGGAGGCCAATTTAATGTCTGAAAATTTACATTACTTAAATATTCAGTAACGATATGCTATACGTGACGCCTTGCGTTAAGATGAAATTATTTCCGGATGCGAAAGGAACAATGTATTCAAAGAAACAAAATTACTGTAATGCACTTTTCGGTCTTTAAAGAGCGTCTACGTAACGACACTAGATCCTTTCTTGTAGTCAAGGACATTCCATCCGAAAACATCACAGAACCTCCATCAAACAAGCTCGACTTTCTAATGTTGCCTGTGTATACGGCTAAGCTGGTCGACAAATAGAAATAGAAATAGATAAAAGTAGGAAGGGAATGAGGAGGAAAACACGATATTAGTTTAGGTTGATTTTTCTTTTTGTTTTTAAAATTTTGTTAGCAGTTGTTAAAAACATATTAAAGATTAAAACCATCGATTTTCTTTGTTTTTAACGATATTAGGAAAATTTAAAAAACAAAATGTTCACAAAACATGAGACTACAACATGGTTTCGATAAAACTCCACTCTTGTGCCTGGTGCTTCGTACAAGGGGTGCATACTCTATTCTATATGCAGTACTTTCATGTTAATGTTAGTGAGACTGAGCCTTGACGCGGGACAGACTGGGTGGGAAAGTTCTCATCTCCAATACGGCGCGTCCGAATAGCTAATAGGGAACGTCCTATATGTTTTAATACAAACATATAGGTCCAAAATTGTAGGTTCATTTTCAACACTTTTTTTATTTTTTTTAGGGTAAATACCCACACAGCCAGACGCAAATTTTTAAAAACAGATACAATACAAGGATTCCACATGGATCACACTCTTCTCGCCCAGTTGCCGATCAGGGCATTTTTATAAACGAGTATAATGGAACGATGTTTCTAGATGTTGTAAACGGGAAAAATGATGCAATTACAAATTTCTCAAGAAGTTAGGCAAGTAGGGCTCAGAGGACATTATGGGTGCCCAGTAAAATACCAAACTGCAAGTTTATGTTTGCTACAAGGATCTGTCATTGCACCATTACTTTTTAATATAATATATATACTACTAATTTACACACCTCCATATCTAAAGCAACTATTATACAATATGCCGATGATTTTGTTGTTTATACACGTAGCAAACATCTCGACGAATGCATCAATCGTTTGAATTCAAGTACGAAACTCGTTTTAAGATCCATAAGTGATTTAGGGCTACAAATATCCTCAGAAAAATCCAAAGTAATAATCTTCACCAGGCATAACATGAAACCGATGCAGAAAATTACAATAAATGGTATAGAATTTTTGGTGGATACCAATGTCAAATACTTAAGAATCACATTAGATAGAAAATTGGCCTGGAAACTTCATATTGAACAAATAGAGACAAAATTCAATAAAGAACTAAACTTCTTAAAATCCATTATGCGGAATTGGTTGGAAGCAAAACCTTAAACAGCTCTAATCTTCTATAAAGCTTACATAAGATCAATAATTGATTATGGTTGTACACTTTGTGGAACAGCCAATAAAACAAATCTACGTAAGCTGGATATTATACAAAACAAATCACTCAGAATATGTCTGGGACCAATGAAATCTACACCAGTTGAACCGTTAAGAGCTGATGCAATCGAACCTCCAATAGAACTAAAAAGATCATTTTTAACTAAAAAAAATGATTATTAAAGAAAAACTCACCATTCATTAGCAGCATATATAAGTTAAACGAATACGACCTAACTAAGCCTTTTTGGATTCAGGAAAACTCTCCTCCTATTTGTGATGGATTAAGAAACGTGACCTTAAAACCACAAAGGTAGGGACCGACTACTTTGATCACTTTGTTTCCTGTGATGTGAATATAATCCTTTATTCGGAGTTAGCATCATTTAATAGTATAGCCATAAATCAAATTTTAGAGGAACATCCAAATTACGTCACTATATACACTGATGGATCAAAAAACACCGATGGTACAGGTTGCGCTTTCGTAATATCTAAACTTATACAGAAAAAATATAAGTTAAACAAAAACGCATCTATTTTCACAGCTAAGACAATAGCAATTCTAAAAACACTAGAATATGTTCATCAGGAAGAGGATCAGAATGCTATAATTTTTTCTGATTCACTTTTCATTCTTAAAATTTTAAAATCAAACTCAAACACAACCAATGACATTATTTTTAGCATCCAAGCAATACTTAAACATTTACAAGATCAAAATAAATATATAAAATTCTTCTGGATCAAAGTATACGCAGGAATAACAAACAATGAAATTGCATATCAAATTGCCAAAGAAAGCATAGTACTGGGGGAACAAATAAATTACAAATTAACCACAGATGAACATATAATCATAGCAAAACAGAGAATAATGAAGAAATGGTCCTATTTATGGCAAGAGTACAGCTTTACAAATCCAACACGTTGCACCAGACTTGAAACCAAATTAAGGAGAAAACCTTCGTACAATGAGTATATAACTACTATCAGCAGAATGAAGTTTGGTCGCTCATGTTATCCAGCACATTTATTTAAAATAAAAATACTTGAGAGTGATCTTTGTGAAACCTGTAATAAAATCGGTGACCTGGACCACATCTTTTTTGATTGTTTAACATATAGAGCTAAATCTAATGAGCTTTTCAGAAAACTTTTAAAATTAAACATTGAAAGCCCTTATAATATACTGCATCGTCTTGCTTTAGACAGAAAAAAAATTTACGAGTGTTTGCTGTCTTTCATCAGAACAACGAATATACTAATATAACCACCTTTGGTGATACCGAATGTCTTTCCTTAATGTATGTATTACCCATCTGTCCGAGGCTTACCACTTTCAATACTTCCAAAAAATGTATTATAAATTATTATCAGTACAGCTGTTTCGACAAAGTGCCTTTCTCAAGTGATCTATTTTTGGGCTTAGATTTCTAGATGATAGCCATAGGCTGTCTGGAATTCGAAGAGTAACCAGCCGTTATCAAAAAAAAAAACAAATATTTTTTGATTGATGGAGCATGATGTTGATAGAGTATGTGAATGAATGTCATCAAGAAACGTTTAAGCTATTAGTGTTATTATTTTTTATCATAATGACTTATTTCGACTATCACTTAAAAAGACAATATGTAAACATTCGTTTATGCAAATAATAAATTAAAAAAATTTTATAATAAATAGCAAAATACAAAAAATACTTCAGTATTCTTTCTAAATTTTGTTCTTTTGCTAAATTCTTCTAAATTCTATTCAAAATACAAAATATTCTTTATTGAATACGCCAGTCTTTTAGATCTTTAAATGGTATTTTAGATTTTTAGATATTTAGCAATATAAATCACAACAGTTTGATCGAAAGAAAAAAGATGAACTGTGTAACTTGTTTGTATGTCAGTTTAAATATATTTTCTCTTAATAAATAATTTCCGTTATACTTATATTTTAATAAATACATAGATCCATTCTTAAACTAGCCTATCGAGACATTACTGTATTCTTTTTAAATTATCGTTGTTTTGTAATATGGAATGTATTTTTCATAGCAATCCTAACTCTTTGAAAAAAGACCATCCTGTATTTAACACAAGTTGATCACTTTCTCTGTATATGTTACATTTATATGGTCACATCCTGTATAAAGAGAATAGTACCTGCAGGAGCCATACCGGATGCTGTTGTTACAAATAGAAACCATGACATAATTGCGTGATTATCAAAATTACAGCAATGAAGCAAATGAATGGAACTAAAGAAGATATTGTCGCCTATCAACCATATTTTAAACAATTTTAAATTTGCTTTCTGAAAAATCAATTAACCAATAAATTGTCACGAATTTTTGGGAAACATTTGGCCGATGTAAAAATAACAATAACTTTTCCTTTCAATTCTAATTTGTTTGTACACTTTTCAAAAGTCATATAATTTGTGCAGTACTGGATTTATAGACAGTAGTATTTTTTTACATATTTTGAAATATTTGGGCTTTGCAATTTGCCAGTGGAACCAATCATCTCAAACTGGAATTAAAACAAAAAGCCGTGTTTGTAGAAAAGTTTTTGTTTCTTTAAAATGATTCAATTTGAGATGAGATAATAATATAGGGTATTAAAGAAGCTTCAAAAGAGATAGAGATATTGATAACAAAATTAACAGCTTTCAGTATATATATATATATATATATATATATATATATATATATATATATATATATATATAATTTGTCGGCTACAGTACGTACCATTGTGCCTTGGTATAAATTAAAACGTCTGGTTAAACAATAATTTAACTAAGAACAACTAACTAAAAACAACTTGACTAAACTAAGCAGAAACAGAAATTAAAAATTCAGGCATAAACGCGTTTGCAAACTACAAATAATTAGAGAATTGACTAAACTAAGCAGAAACAGAAACTAAATATTAAGTTATAAACGATTTTGCAAAATAAAAACAACTAGAGAATTGACAAACGTCAACTTGTTTGACAAATAACCAAAGGCGGTCGTTAGAATTTTTATTAATTAAATGCCAAAGTAGAATTGTAGTATTTATTTAATGTATTCATCAAAATCATTTTAAAAGTTGACGTTGACGTAAAAACATTAAAGAATTGAAAAACGTAAACTTTTTGACAAGTAACCGGAGACGAAGGTTTTAATATTTATTAATTAAAAGCGAAACTACAATTCTAGTGTTTTATTTAATTTATTCATTAAAATGAGCTTAAACTCAAATAAAATTAGTATGGTTGAATATGTATTTTCAATACCTTTCAAACGAGGCATCACTTGCCATAAGGACCTATTTAAAATTATCTGTCAGTGGCGCTTTAACGTCATCTGCCACTATTACGTCACTTGTTATGACTAGTTAAGAAGCCTATGTCTGGTATGTTATGTTATTATAGGTTGCTAATAACGTAAACAGATAATTACAGATTACAAAACCCAAGCTAGAACTAGATTTGGAACTCAAAATGACCGGTAGTAGAACCGGAAGTCCATATTTGAACTTTGCGTCAATTGATATACGATTTCACTAAATTTTGAGCCATTTTGACAAACTTCCGGTCATAACTTTATAACCGGAAGTGATATAATAACAGGAAGTATATATTTGTTGTCATCTTGTTAAGACGCGTCAAATAATATTGTATTATTTCAGCGACTTTAAAACAGTACTCATCGTTGCAACTCTGGAACCGGAAGTCCAAGACCAAGTTCTCACATTAATTACCATCTTCGGATTATAAGCTCTCATTCCACACCTCATTTGTAATTTTATCTGTTAATAGACAAACGGACGGATAGGCAAACATGGATAATTCAAGGTCTTCTCAAGGTTTCTGCGCCATTTTGTTCTGTCACAGGCATAACTAGGTACCTCGCAGTATCTCCAATAGAGATCTGGGTGTCATTTATTTCAATTGACATACACTGACTTCTCTTATTAGTGAAATTTACATACACTGATTTGGTCCCATTCAATTTTATCCTCAATTTTTTCATCCAATCTTCGATCTTGTTGACTGAAGATAGTAGATTTCTTATAGCTTCTTCGTGATTATTTCCCACTACCAGAATAGCTTTGTCGTCGACAAAAGTTACGATTATTCCATTTTCAAGTTCAGGGATATCGCTGGTGTATAAAAAGTGGAGAACTATGCCTAGCGGTAGTCCTGCCTTAGAATTGCCAGATGAAATACAATATACTTGAACCATTTTATATATAATTTATACATGTTATAATGCAGAATTTAGTGTTATAATATGAGGAATTTTAATTTATTGTTAGCAATTAACAAAACTTGCTAAACGGGTGTTTATTATGTTGTGGTCAATCGATTTCATTTGAAAATGGATTTAACTATGATTTAAAAAAAATAAATTATCTAATCAATATTCAACAATAAATAAAAATGCATGGAAAATAAGGTTTCTAAAATAGAATTTGAGACAATGAACAATGTAATTGAATTAAAAGTTATTTTAAAAAATATGAAGGTTGTAATAATGTGCAAAATCATAACTGCGTAATATCAAAGTTTATAATAATCGTTATATAATACATTGGTGTCTGATCGTCTACGGTGGAGCAGTACTGCAAGAGATAATTAATTATGGCTTGGTGATACTCCTCCATAGATCCCTACCGGAAGGGCGTGACGCCTAAATTAAATTATAGTTTATATTATATGAGGTCGTTAAAGCCTTGCAGTTTTACTGCACTTACAGCACAACAGAAACAGTTAAAATCCAGAGCACGTTATGAAATGACAAACGAAAGAAACAGAGTGCTATGCGATCCGGCAAGCAACCGGCGCCACGTTGAGTCCGTGGGCAACCAGGCTACATCTGCAAAATTGGTGACTGGAAACCCAAAACTAAAACTACGTAAAAACACCGTATAGCCACATGGAACGTTAAAGGTTTGTTAGAAGCAGGAAAATTACATATCTTAGAACGAGAGCTTATGAGAGCAAAAGTAGACATATGTGGAGGTTCAGAAACCCACGGGGAAAGTCAGGGTCACTGGGAATCCAATTACTATAAAATATTCATGTCGGGAGCCAATAAAACTGGTCAACTAGGCATAGCAATACTGGTACAGAAAAACCTGGCAAAATGTGTATATGAATACCTTCCAAAAAATGGCCGCCTAATTAAAATTACTCTCAATGCACAGCCAACAAAGATCCATGTACTACAAGTGTATATGCCAACATGTGATGGAACAGATGAAGAAGTGGAAGAAATGTACCAGTTATTAAACAGTAACATCGCTAATATATCCAAAAAAGAACCAGTCATAATATTGGGTGACTGGAACGCAAAATAGGCAAAACAGCAACAGAAGATCTGCTGAAAGGAACAGTTAGTGGGCTTGGAATAGGTGAACGAAATGAGAGAGGATAAACGCTATTACAATTTGTCATCGACACTGAACTTAGTATCATGAACACCATGTTTAAGCATCATCCGCGAAGACTTTCAACTTGGACTTCACCGTGGGGAAGATATAAAAATCAAATAGATTATATTCTTGTCAGCAAACGATGGAACAGTTCAGTAAAGAAACGTAAAGACAAAACCAGCGGCTGATTGCGGAACAGACCATAAACTGTTACAATTCGAATTCCGTATCAAATTTCGTAAAAAACCGAAACAAATAAAACAATTAAATATATACCTAAAAAACCTGGAAAATACAAAGAAACGCTAAGACATAGTTACATACCAAACATTACTGGCGATCCCAATCAAACATGGGAACATACAAATACGTGGATTATAGACGCAATAAATATTACAAACCCTAAAGAAACCCCAAGGAAAGAAAAACATTGGATGATTGATAAGACACTGAACCTAGTAGAAGAACGAAGAAAAATTAGAAACAATGCTTCAAATCCAAAAGACACTGAAAACAAGATAGCAAAATATAAACAGACGCATAAAATCATCAAGTCGAAGAGACAAAAATAATCATATTAAAGAAATATACAAATAACTACAAAACACGCCGACCATCAAGAATCTAGAGAACTGTTTGTAAAATACTTAACTAGAGTTCACACCACAAACGCAGATAATTCAAGATAACTTGGGTACGATCATCACCAATCCAGAGGGCATAGCAGCGACATGGAAACAATATTGTGAAATGATGTTTCATAGTGACCATGAAGACGTGAATCCAGAAGAAATTACCAAGACGACGTAAATCCAGACGAAATAAATGACGAAAAGGAACCACATATTTTAAAATCGGAAATAGAAACCGCAATAAAAAAAATTAAAAATTGGAGAATCTCAACGAGAAGACGGAATCACGGCGGAAGCACTTAAAGAAATGGGAGACATAGGAATTGAAGTAATATTTAAACTGTGTAATGAAATCTGGAACACAAGACAATGGCCAGATGATTGGTATAAGCTCACTTTCATACCCATTTATAAGAAAGGCTCACCAACTGACTGTAATAACTACCGCACTATAGTCCTGATCTCCCACGCAAGTAAAGTTCTGCTAACTATAATAAACGAGAGATTAAAATCAATACTTCTACCACAGATCTCACAACAACAATGTGGATTTTTTCCTGGAAGAAGCACACGAGAACAAATTCTCAATCTCAGAAAAATTATAGAAAAGTCTATAGAATTTAATCTAGAAACATATTTGTGCTTCATCGACTACTCGAAAGCGTTCGATAATGTAAAGTGGCATAAAATATGGAGAATAGTAAGAGAAATGGGTACCCCCGAACATCTAATATAAATACTGAAACAACTGTATATCAACAACACGGCAAACGTAAGAGTCAACAACATATACTCTGATAATTTTAAACCAAAAGCCGGTGTTCGTCAGGGATGTATTATCTCTCCCACGTTATTCAATATATATAGCGAACACATCATGCGCATTGTATTTCACGGATAGCAAGGATCAGGCAAATATCAGTCGGAGGCCGAAAAATCAGCAATCTCTGCTATGCTGACGACACTTTAGTACCTAGCATCATCAACAAATGTCCTTGAATACATCATGAATAGACTAGATGCTTCTTCTTATTATGCCTATCCGTTACGGATGTTGGACACTAACATGGCTATTCTGACTTTGTTGACTGCTGCTCTGAAAAGTCCGGTAGTGGTTAAGTTAAACCACTTTCGCAGGTTATGCAGCCAGGACATTCTTCTCCGTCCTGGACCTCTTTTCCCATGCACTTTACCTTGAAATATGGTCCGAAGTAGGTCATATCGTTGTTCATTGCGCATTATATGGCCCAGATATTCTAGTTTGCGACTAGTTCGCGGTCTTTACCCATTCTATGTAGTACTTCTTCGTTGGTAACTCTGTCTATCCAGGAAATCCGTAACAGGGGCCTATAGCACCACATCTCAAATGCTTCGAGTCGCTTTAGTGATGCTTCAGTTAAGGACCATGACTCCACGCCATATAAAAGAACGGAAAATACGTAGCATTTAAGTAAACGAACTTTTATTTCCAATTTTATGTCGTGGCTGTTAAAGATTTTTTTTTATTTTGACGAAAGCTGATCTTGCCTTCTCGATCCTTATCCTAATTTCCATTGATTGGTCCCATTGTTCTTTTAAATTTGCACCCAAATATCAAAAGTTGGTGATATGTGGTATAGGTTGTTGATTAACTAGTAATTGACCAGGTGGTATCCTATTTTTGCTTATAACCATGTATTTGGTTTTTTTTATGTTAAAAAGATGATGCTATTAGTCGTAAAATTAATGTACAGAAGATCAAGGTAATGATAATCGATCGAATTAGAAATAACCAGCCCGAAATACTAAACGTAGTAATCACGGACTTAATACCCCCAAGGATTCTAAACTACAGTCTAAATTTTTCTGACGAGGTGAAGTACCTTGGTATTACCCTTGACAGGAAGTTAACATGGAACTCACACCTAGATGGTAGAGCTAAAAGAGCATATATTGCCTATGAACAGTGTCGACGAACGATTGGACGCACCTGGGACCTGACGCCCAGGGTGATCGCCTGGGTCTACACCGCTGTCATTAGGCCAATGCTAAGTTACGGAGCTATTGCTTGGGTACCAAAAGTGCTACAGGCAACAGCGATTAACAAACTAAACCATATTCAGCGGATGGCTTGCATAAATATAACAGGTGCCATGAAAACAACACCAACTGCTGCAATGGAGTTGATCATTGGCATCACGCCTCTATAATATATATATATATATATATATATATATATATATATATATATATATATATATATATATATATATATGTCAAAGAGGTGGCTCTAGTGACAATGATGCGACTGCGCTCAGCTGGTGCAAACCTTGATGTAGGAATGGGACAATTGAGAACTCGTTTCTGGCGGGGAGAGCTGGATGCGTTACCAGTACTACAGGCAGGCTGCGACTCAATTGAACCAAAGTTCGTCTTTAACAAACCCTACAAAATTGAAACAAGACAGTATATGGAGACAAACGAGGCAAATGCCTACTGCATATACACCGATGGCTCCAAAATGAAAGAAGGCTCAGGATGCGGGATATACTCCAGATTACTGAACCTAAGAATAAAGTTGGGTATGGGCAAAAATGCCAGTGTAGTTCAGATAGAACTAACTGGTATTTCCATAGCCGCAAAAGAGATAACCCAAAAAGGTATAGCAGGGAAAACTATAATGATCTGCACAGATAGCAGACAAGCGCTACTAACCTTGAATATACCACGTGTCACATCAGGTTTAGCAATGGAGTATCAGGAGTCACTAACTCAAGCTTCGGATGGTAATACCATCATCCTGAAGTGGGTTAAAGGACACAATAGGAATAAAGGCAACAGCATTGCTGACCAATTATCTAGGAAGGCGGTAGGCCTAAGACTCTTAGGGCCTGGGGATCTTTTTGGTTGGTCAACTACAACAATCGCGGAAATTGTCAAATGTCACTCCCATACGCAAACCGTAAAAAGATGGGAAGAAGGGAAATGATGTGTACTTGCCAGGGTAACACTAAGTGACCTTGAAGAGTCAACATCTGAACATGAAGACGAAACTATAGAGCATGTCCTATGTGAATGTCCAGAGTTATCGTTAATACAAGAGTACGCGTTCGGCGAGTCCTGGCCTATACCTGCCCACATAAGTGAGATGTCTCCTGGTGACTTGTCCACCTTCCTAGAAATGGCAGGATGGACAATGAGCTAAGGGTGACAGCTCCCTGGGAGGATGTACAATGGGTCAATTGTGGCCTAAGTGCTGTGAAACTTAACTCGCCGTCCCTACTCTACAGATACAGATACGAAACGTAGCGGGATTTGAAGTGGTAAGCCGTTTATTCACTTAGGTTCTGTTATCACAAAGAATAGTGAGTGCCAAGAAGAGATACGTCAACGCCTTGCAATGGCCAGATCAGAAACGGTCAAACTCACTAAAATCTGGAAAGATACGGAAAACTAGGTACACAAAACTGCGCCTAGTACGGACGCTTATCTTTCCTATCGCTACATATGCGCAAGAAATTAGAAAGTCCGACTCACGACGTATAATGGCCTTTATAATGTGGGTATATCGTAGAATGATGCGCATAACCTGGACAGCACATCGCACAAATGTCTCAATATTGACATAACTCGACATCAACACTAGGCTTACCACAATCATCAACCAAAATATATTGAGGTACTTTGGACACATTACCAGACGAAAGGAAGGCATGGAGAGGTTGGTGGTTGAAGGTAAGATAGATGGTAAAAGAACTCAAGGAAGATAGCCACTCCGATGGTCAGACCAAATAAAGTGCGCTACCGGTTACTCTCTGTCTGACGCAGCACACCGAGCCCAGGAGAGAGAAGAATGGATAGCAACCATTCGTCAAATACCATAACGACACCACATCCTTACGAAGGATAAAGGATAGAGGAGGAGAAGGAGTTAAAATCCTTTTCAAGTTGCTTAATAGCTTTTTTCAATTCCTGATAGTGCGATCATTCGAAATATTCCCCCTTTCTTTAATAGATAATATTTTTATATAACTAAATATTTAATTCCATTAATTAAGACAACCTCATTGTAGCCAGTTATTAAAATCTTTTTTATATTTAAATTAAGACGTCGTACTCTATTCTGTATATATAATTGGATACAATGACACCCAAATAGTATAGTACATTTTTTTTACAGTAGTTTTATTTCTGTACTCATTTTATTTTTTTATAAATGAATTGCTTATGTTTTGGTGTTCTAATTTTAAGTACAGGTTGATCCTCGTAATTGATAAATCGAAATTCTAAAATTACAATGCTTTTACTTATTTCATATTACTTGATAAAATATCAGATTGATTTGTTGGTGACCTTGTTTAATACTATTTAAACACACTTGATAGAATTTCATTTCTTAGGAACTCTAATACCCACGCTATGCCAAGTAGTAACGTGAAACAAATATTTCTATCATAAATTGCTTTTTTTAGAAAACAAATATTGTTTATATGTATTGGATTTACATTCTTCATTATCCAAACTACGTACATTGTAGCTATGTTATAGATATATTATTCTACATATCAATTCATCTCTTTTACCTCACTAAAGACATATTAAAATTAAATTAAAGTAAGAACTTTTTAAACACGTACAAAACATCCAAAGTTTTAAATTCTCTTTACAGATTCTGTGATGGCGACGTAAATAAATTATGCTTCTGTGCATCCAAACCCCTGAGGTAAAGCTAGACTGGTCGACCTGTAAGACACGATACATAGACAAATATTATATCTGAAGAACCAAATAATTGAAAGTTTTTCTGGAGCATTGTTGGTTGAACAAGATTTTTGATTTTTTAACATCCTAGATATGGTTAGTTTCGTGTACTCCTTTCTCAACGTTTCGAAATTTGCATATCTCCTCAGATATCTGCCAGCAGAGACCCTTCTACCGTCTCATCAAATACCACAACCTCATCCCCCATTCAGACTCAATCAAAGTCCTCCCATCCCAAAAGGCAGCTTCGTTCAAAACTACTCGAGATGATACCATCTTAATATCTGCACAAAAATGTAGCAGACCCCATAATCCGCTTCCCACGTCAAAAATTCTCAAAACTTTTCATTTAGTTATAGCCGGCGTTGGAAAAAACCTTTCCCAGAAAACTATCGAGGATAACTCTGAAACCAAATTCACCGAAGCACTTTCGAGCGGTATCAAGATAGAGGGAGACCGGCTAAATTGCGAGATTCCAAGATCTAGCAATTCCGTTCCGATTCGATTGAAGTATTGCTCGAAATGTTGCAAAAGCGAACATTGTAACAATGAATGCCCAGAGAAATCATTTACTTGTCCATTTGGTGGACTAGAGCACAGGTCTACTTCATGCTCCACAGTATCCGATCCCAAATGCCCGAAGTGTAATGGTCCCCAGCCCGCCTTCTCACCAAGATGTCCACACCGCAACACAACCCAAAAATTATAATCAAACCCAACCCATATACATATCGAAACAAATTCCTTCATATGATCTTTCCTCTGATATGAAATCCTTAATACACTTCATATCCATGATCCTTTTTTAACGTCTTACCTGAAAAGAGAAGCGATACCATCCGATACCTCAACTAAATATCCAACACACTTTATGGATATGCCATAACCACCTCCTGCTTTAATAACCTTAAAAACCAAACCTTCACCCAATTCCTTAGATAAACACACAACACTACTCCTACATGCACACCAAATACATATATCAAAACCCACACACATCATTCAAACACACACCTATCATTTATCCACATATACACTTTACCTCCACCAAGCTCACATTCATAAACATATAGAAAAAGCCAACAGCACACAATCAACAAATATACTAACATACCACATTCATAAACACCTAAACACAATACCAAAATAATAAACAGTGAGCGCCACACACACTCCTTAAGAGTCGAAATCAAATCACAAGGACAGGGGGAGATTGGTTTTCTGTAGTTTCCCTATCTCGTTGCACAATGATACCTAAATCCTAGATGAGGACACAGCCACAGATATCCTCCACGCGTTTTACTCAAACAAACAAAGGTCAACAATCTGAAAGAAACCGTTTTTCCATGGAACTTGTACTTAGTAGCGGGCTTGAAATAATGTTCCTGGCACTCCTGCTTTACAGCGGTGCCACCCTGTCTTTTGAACCCGATACAAGCAACCTGCACCAAAACAAAAACCCCATCCTTGAAAAAGCATAAAGCTTAAATAAGGTAAAAACGATAGTAGTAGATAGTAGTAGGGTTGTGAGTCTCGATTTTTGTAACGGGTCAAAAAGCTTCCACGTTTTGATTTATTCCTTTTATCTTTATTTTGTTTCTTTCTCGCGATGTTTTTTATGACTACTCTAAAAATGCATTTGTGCGTATAAAAGTTCCTCTAAACGTAGATATTTATTTTCAAAATATTCTAAATAATCCCTTTTTAAGATGAAGCACATCGGGACGGAATGTTGAAAACGTTGTTGAAAAAGAGAGATTTCGACTTAAGTTGTCTACGGGAACGTGGGCACTATTGAATTCTGGTCATAGAAACAGCCAGCCGATTTATTTTCAATCTACAGACAGGCCGATCCTAGCAGGTGTGCAGTTCGTGCACCGCAAGCGGGCGGCCAAAACAAAGGGTGGCCGTAGGTCGCATCTAATTTTATCAAAAAGTTAATTAATTTTTTCACATAAACCACATAAACGCGATTAGATCGTGACGCAATTTAAAGATGAAACTGGAAAACATTGTACTATTGACGCAGAACAACAAACTGTTTATAATCGATTGAGAGAAAAAGAGATGGCGCGCCATCATTGAAAGACTGATTGCTGTGATACAATTTTTTGCGAGACAGAATTTGGTATTCAGAGGGACTAGTACGAAGTTTTATCATGAATTTTTTTGAAGGAATTGGAGATGGCCAAATTTGATCCAGTTATTTCAGAACACCTTAAGAGTGTCAGTAAATATAAAGATAACAAAACCCAAAAAAAGAGTGTCAGTAATATAAAGATATCTCGTAATGAGATAGCAAAATAGCCAGAATTACGCCTTATAGATCGATTCGACACCAGATATTAGTCACACAGAATAAATAACGTTTGTAATTAGGAGGGTACAAACTACTGATGGTAAGGTGGATATTTTAGTAACTAATACCACTGGAGAAAGACTAAACAATTTTCTATTAGGCAAGCTATTAGCTGGTCTGCAGCTTTATGTTAAAAGATATACGGGGTCAAATCTGGTCATTAATGACGCCGCTAGGTTTAGTGGTAAAATTTTTGGTTTTTTGATACGGTACAAGAGGTTAATGATTACTTTTCTGAGTCCCATATCGATAGGATTCACTAAAAGAGCACGTGAAAAGTCTAACTTTAAAACCGTTAAGTGAAACAATGTGAGAAAGGAAATCTATAAAACAGGACCTAAAGAACAGTATTATTGTATTAAATGCCATACTTGAAGATCCCACTAGAGAGATGAAAGCAAAAATGGGTACTAAACAATAATTAAAAATCTATAACCATTTTAATTTTTTGTGTTCAGTTGTAATTTGGCATGATCTATTATCAAGAATTGATGTCTTAAGTACAATGCTTCAAAATTCTAAATTAACTATATCGGAAGGCATTCAAGGTTTGGATAATCTTGAAAAATATTTGGAATTTGGAAAAATATTTGGCTACAGGTTAGGATCCTTACCTAAGCAATCTTGATTTATGCTATGTTTGCTCAATATAACCTTATATACAGAGTGGCCCAAAAGTCTGGAACGGCTAATTATCTCGTAAATTACTAGATATAATTTATACAAAGTTGGAGATACGCCTATTTTGGGATACGGAGATTCCATATTTGGTATTTGCAATGTTGCCAGATTTTCAGTTTCTCTTATATTACTAGTAACTTTGGTTTTTCAAATGCATCACCCTGTATATTCAGTCATTATTGGAATCTACTATTAAATACGAGTTCAACCATATGTAACACTTATGATTTTTATGTAGTCTGGAAGGTCTTAAATACATAAAACAGAAGTCTGACAACGCCTAAATTGTTTCAATACATTTTTTAATACTAACTATTTTCAAATACATTAAAACGTAACAATGATAGTTTAGAATATTTTTTAATATAATTGTTACGTTATTAAGTGTTCAAAATGTGCTCCATTTGTGAGTTGCCAGCACTCTAATCGATGGTAGAATGCGTCTACCACATTTCTCCATGATTGCCTAGCAATTATTAGAGATTCATCGATAATTCATTGCCTCCATGCAAGACTTGCTGGTTAAGTTTTGTCAACTGAAATTTTTCAAGTATCTCTAATAAAAATAATCTTTAGGATTGAGATCGGGTGAACGTGGAGGCCATTCAATTCTACCTTGTCTACCAATTTATCGTCAGGGAAATATGTCATCTAAATAACGCCGTTAACATTTACACCAACTATCTGACGTTAAATTTCTTTCGATAAAAAATAGCCCAATTAAAAAAGTACCTATTATAACTGACCATACATTTAATTTTTTGTGGTCTTTGAGTAAGGTTTTCACGCATTCACTGTGAATTTCACACGAGTTCAGCTATTCAATACGAGTTCAACCATATGTTCACTTGATTTTATGTAGTCTGACGGATTTAAATACATTAAAACAGTGCAAAATATGTAGATTTTAATAATTTAAGTATTTAAATGGAAAATGCTGTGATTTTGACATTTGTTCACCATTTAAATTATGAACTAAAATTGACAGTAGTTGTGGTTCAAAAAGTTCTGCAATTTAAAATTGCTTCTCTAAAATGCCGTTCTCTAAACCGTTCTCTATTCATAAGACGACGGTACAAAAAACTGTAAGGCGATTTGAGGAAACTGGAGAAGTAAAAGATAGATACCGATCAGGTTGACCGAAACGAGTTATCAATGACAAACAAAACTTCAGATATAAGCAAAGTAAAAAAAATTTAAATTATACAAAATTAACTTATTGCAAGAATTAAGTGAAGATGACTTTGGTCGTAGACTAAAGTTTACTGAGGTAATTGATGGATAAAATTGAAATTATTAAAATTTCGTTAACAGAATATGTTTTTCCGATGAAGCAACTTTTACACTGTGTGGAAGTGTAAATCGACACAAATTTAAGGTACTGGTGTGACGTAAATTCACGCTGAAGACTGAATGCGTGAAAACCAAACTCAAAGACCACAAAAATTAAATGTATGGTCAGATATAGTAGTTACTTATTCAAATGGGTCATTTTTTGTCGAAAGAAATTTAACGTCATATAGTTGGTGTAAATGTTCGGCGATATTTAGATGAGATATTTCCTGGACGATAAATTGGTAGACAAGGGTAGAATTGAATGGCCTCCACGTTCACCCGACTTCAATCCTAAAGATTATTTTTATTAGGGATACTTGAAAAATTCAGTTTACAAAACTTAACCAGCCAAGTCTTGCAGAGCAAAGGCAACGAATTATCGATTAATCTCAAATAATTTCTAGACAATCATGGAGAAATGTGGTAGACGCATTCTACCATCGATTAGAGTACTGTCAACTCACAAATTGAGCACATTTTGAACACTTAATAACGTAACTCTTGTTAAAAAATGGTCTAATCTATCAATTGTTACGTTTTAATGTAGTTGAAAATAATTAGTATTAAAAAATTTATTGAAATAATTAGGCGTTGGCAGACTTCTGTTTTATGTATTTAAGACCTTCCAGACTACATAAAATCATAAGTGTTACATATGGTTGAACTCATATTTAATAGGAGATTCCAATAATGACTGAATATACAGGGTGATGCATTTGAAAAACCAAAGTTACTAATAATATAAGAGAAACTGAAAATCTGGCAACATTGCAAATACCAAATATGGAATCTCCGTATCCCAAAATAGGCGTATCTCAAATTTTGTATAATTATATCAAGCAATTTACGAGATAATTGGCCGTTTCCAGACTTTTGGGCCACTCTGTATTGTATTCTCATATAAGTCACATAAATGTTAAGTATAAAACCTTTTAAAGTTCTCCGTAAAAATAATACTTTTTTAGTGATTTTATACCGAAATTTACTTCGGACCATACTACTATTCGAACGTATAAATAATTGAACAAATAAAAACATTAAAATATTGACTTATAAAAATATATTCCTAAAAAATTGTTGTTAACAATTTCGCATGAAATATTTAAAATATGTTCACCTGATTCATCGAAGTAAGAATGTATAAGTTCATTGAAAAAGATAAGATAATAATTCCCACGGATATGAAACAGACATTTTTCATCTGTGAGTACACAAAAACTACCTGTAGGGGGATTGTTCAATATTATATTTTCACCTTATCAAAACTAGTGAGATAAGACTTTAATACATATCCAAATATTGCACCTAACTGTCCCTGTCCTATTTTAGTGAATTAAAATATTTATTCGATTTTATTTGTTTAACGAGAATTGTTTGAAAAAAAATACTGGTGGGTTCTCTATTCATATGTATACCGTACAATGAAGATATAATAGCATTGTGGGGATAAAAACTAATTATTATAAGACTGAACAAAAATTATAACAAAGTTCTACATGTTCGAAACAAAAATTCAGATTCTCACTCAAAGCTGTGCCTTCTACGATATTCAAAGCAAACAGGAAATAAATCGACATGCGGAATCTAAAATTGCATTCCACATCATATCGTTTGATCTAAGTAATAGTACAAGATCTCACTGTAGGATCACTACGTTAATAATGTAGTTAATCAAACTCACATTTTTACATACATTTAAAAGTAGAGCTCAAATCAGAATTGCACAATACAATCAAGTTAACAAAATCTAGAGATATTACTTACATTTTAGGAGACTTTAATGCAAAAATTGGAGTAGGTACAGTTAAACATATAGTTAGACAGTTCGGATTAGGAACTAGAAAAGAGAGAGGAGAAAGGCTCATAGAATTCTGCCAAGAAAAGAATATGGTAATTGCCAATACTTGGTTTCAGCTTCCTAAGAGAAGACTATATACATGGACGTCTCCTTCACATACAGAAAACCACATTGTCAGAAACCAGATAGACTTTGCACTCATAAATAGCAGATATAAAAACTCTATAACCTCAGTTAAAACTTATCCTGGAGCAGATGTTAACTCAGACCACAATCCGTTATAGTGTATTTTTATGTATGAGAGAGTAATAAAACAATAAATTATGCAAATCCCTAAACTGTTTTCGCTGGAAAAAGAATCCCAGAAAGTCTATTTTTATTAGAAAGAAAGCGATATTGTCATATGGAGAAGATATTTTCTAAGAACCATAAAGGAAATGAGAAACCAAAAAAGAAAAATATTTTATCTTGATGAAACATGGATCAACGATGGTCATACACCAAATAAAAATTTGGCTGATGAAACTGTTACAAGTCAAAGGCACGCTTTTGTAAATAACTTATCTACTGGTTTAAACCCACCATCAGGAAAGGGACGCAGGCTGATAATAGTACACAATTGGCAGTTCAACGGTTTTGTTGAAGGTGGTTTATTAACTTTTGAATCAACTCGTATCGGTGACTACCATGAAGACATGACGCTGATGTCTTTCAAGAATGGTTCGAACAAATGATAGATCTTCTTCCTAAGAACTGTGTAATAGTAATGGATAATGCAAGTTATCACTCCAGGACTTAATAGAAGGACTGCCCACAACCAAGTGGTTAAAAAAAGACTTGCAGAATTGGCTGAGTTCAAAAAGTATTACGTACCATCCCGGATCTATAAGAAAGGAACTTTATTCGTTGTGTGCCTTTCATAAAGAAAAATTTAAAAAATACGAAATTGATGAAATTGCCAAAAATCGTGGAATGACAGTACTTAGATCCCCACCATATCATTGTGAATTAAACCGATTGAACTGGTATGGGCACAGATAAAGAGTGAAGTTTCAAGAAAAAATACCACTTTTAAAATTCATGATGTTAAACAGTTGTTTTTGGAGGCCGTAAATAATTTAAAACCTGAAAACTGGGAAAAGGCAGTAAATCACAACTATTAAAGAAGAGGAAAAAATGTGGAAGCTGGACAATATTACTGATAAAATGATCGAGCCAGTTATTATAAATCTTGGTTCTGAAGTTCATCTTCTGAATCTGATTTGGATTTGTAACAAGTAGCTGTAAGTTTTATATTAATATTTTTATTCATCTATTAACATACCTTAGACGGTTTTAAAAACTCTTTTTCTCTTTTGTAATTTTTAAAATTAAAAAAAAATGTGAATTTTTTTAAACCCTTTTTAATGTAGGCCAGTCAGTTCTAATATAGTGTGTGATAAAAGAGGTCACTTTTGTTTACATACACATAACACTTTATAACACTGAAATAATTCATTTATTTTTTACAATTATTCAAAGTAATTTTTCAATTAATCTTGAGCACGCCCATGGAGTGGTCGGAGATACCAGTTAAAATTATGCTAATTACTCTCTCGTTCATAAAAATAAACTATAGTTGCTGACACATTATTATACCAAAAATATTCTTCCCCAGAAAGTAACATTTCCTTCTCCAAATAGTGCTATCTAAATGAACAAGGCCGATCTAAATTCACTCGTGAACTGATCCAGTACAATTTCACTATGCTACAGTCCAGCCCTGATATTCAGTTGTCCAAACCAACAAAAAAATAGCCGCAAATTCGTGAATTATACTTCAAGTAGCTGTGTTAGCTATAGGGTTTTACAACAATATCAGGGCTGGACTGTACATAGTGAAATTGTACTGGATCAGTTCACGAATGAATTTAGATTGGCCTTGTTCATTTAGATAGCCGTATTTGGAGAAGGAAATGTTACTTTCTGGGGAAGAATATTTTTGGTGTCGCGCAAACAATGATTAGTCGTAGATACGCCACATTAGTTATTTATCCGATTGTTGGCCATCAGTTGGTTCAAAATTTTGTTTTCTGACAAAATTTAGCTCTAGAAAAGCTCGGTATTACTCGTATGGAGTGGTCCACTTGTTTGCCAGACAGTACTCCGATCGAATAAGGCTGGGGTCGTGTTAAACAATAGCTTAATCTTTGTGATACTTAGCCAGGGAAACTTAAAGAGATTTCTAAGGTTTTAAAAGAGTATTGGCAAGCTTTGAGTGAACGATCTTCATACGATCACTGGTTATGGACATGCCTAGAAGAGTACAGACAGTCTGAAGACACGTCGGGGTCTCACAATGTATTGAATAAAATTAAATGTATTGAATAAATTAAATCTGCCATATTTTTGCTAGTATCTGTGAGTCTGAACCTGAACATGCCTAAAAACTACAACCGGTCTTAAAATGGTGGACGCTCAACAAAATATTGAATGGAATATTCTCTAACGAAATCAGCGATATTTTTGTTTTTTTTTTTTATATATAAATTCAAATTTAAATAACTTGAGTATAATAATTGATACCGTGATTTTGAAAAGGACACAAGTCCATTAATTAAAACTTCTGTTCCGTTTCATTAGAAAGGGGCATATGTCCATAAACCGACTTAAATTTTTATTTGCCTTTTGTGTTGACTTAATGTATATAAATATGTACCCTTTTCACAGTAAACATGTAAAAGGCTTTATGAAATAAAATGGCATCAAAAAGTGATATTAAAAAAAAAGAGTGACCTAAGCTCTATTTGAAATGACGGGTTTAATTGATTTTAATGTTTACCTTTATGGTAGTTTTAAATACGATTTTTAAAATTTCAAAGTCTATTGGGACAGTCTCGACAAAATATAACTTTGTTTATTTTGAATTATAATTACACTCAATATACGTCAAAAACGTACAATGTATTTGTGTATATATCTGTATGCTCCTAAAATGTGTTTATATAATCAGGTAATTGTTTATATAAAAGCCTATAATTGTACGTAGATTTATATTTAATAGTTTCTTTTCCAAATTTTCCTACTGGTTGGCTTTTTCTATTAGATTTGCCCACTCTTCCGTTGAAGTCACAAAAAAATATTAATCCATTTTCTATTATGTACAATATTTAATTTATTTATCTAATAATAACTGTTATAATAAAAATTTTAATATATTTATCTATATTTAATATATTATAACAAACAATTAATAAAACGTTAAATCAAAAACTACACAAGAAAGCCCTGAAATTAGTATTTCCTCCACCAGAGAAAAAAACCTAGTACCTTCTGCTCGATTATATATACAGGCAAAATTACAACAAAAATAGCCAAACACATGAAAAAGAAAGGAATAACACCGGCTTTCCGAATAAATAACAACCTAGGCAAACACACTTACACAGTGTGTGTACAAACTTAAATGTGGCGACTGCCCAAAAACTTACATCGGTCAAACTGGTAGAAACTTTAACAAACGAATAGCAGAACATAAAAGGGCTTTCAATAATAAAAAACTTTAAAAAAAAGACGAATTTAAAATTCTTCACATTCAAAATAAAGGCCTTAAGCTATCCTTGTTAAGAATCTATGGAAATCAACAAATTAAAAAACACAAATATAATTCTGAATGACCAACTTGAGACAAACAGTTCTCCCCTCCTCAACCTATTTAATTAGAGACTATAAAGTGTAAACGCATGCCAAAAATAGATCACTTGAGAAAGGCAATCACTCGAAATAGCTGTAGTGATAAGAGTTCAAATAAATTTTTGTGGAAGTTTGAAAACAAAGTTTCAGTGTTTTATTGTTACATTAAATGAATTTCCATCAAGTAACGGTCGAATCCATCAACGATTTTTATTGTTTGATTTAATATCTATCTCCCCTCGTTATATTGGTTATTCTATTCGACATTCTGTTAATGCTTTTAATATTTTCTGATGAATTGCTGAGTTAAAAATTCTTGAAGGTTTAGGAAAGATAGACTAAAATTGACGTAGTGGGAGTTGCTGAGTCAGAACAAATATGTAAAGATAAGAGGTATTGGTATGACCTAAGACAAAAACTTGAAGAGAAATGTAATTAGGAAAGGTGACTGCAGATAGGGATAAAGGCAAAGTAATGATTATTGAATATAGAAAGTTATAACATTCTTTTTTTTCCGGAAAGATATTTGACTTGACCTTAGTTACATACTCCTATTTTAAATCTATGATCAAGAAGACGAAAATACTTTAAGGTTGCAACTATTGGTAAGAAATAAATAAAATATATAAATAAAAAAGCACTAACTTGGGTATTACAGTATACGATTTTTATTGTTTGATTTAATATCTATCTCCCCCTCGTTATATTTGCTGAACATTTTTGCATATTGTTACAGAGTAATACAGAAGTATTACATCCAGATCAACACAAATCCATATTTCACTTTGACTAAAACAAAATGATTGGAAATCTATATAAGCATCACAATGTACGTGATTTTCATTCGTTTTCTAAATTAAAAAACTCATGTAGTCAGAATAATGCATATACATAGCGGTCAGTGGTAGCCAAATATACAATACACTCCGTAAAAATAAAAATAAAAAAACAAGAAGAGTTGTTGGTACGTTGACATGAAAAAGTATACATTAGTCCAAACATTTCAAACTTACCGTGCAGCTGTAACGTTGGAAACATAGTGGTGTTTATGAAACCTGAAACAAAATAATAAATTAATACAATTCTTTTTTTTTTCAAATAAAATTATGATCTAGTTAGCTTCGCCTAGTCAGACATGATGATGTATCACGTCTGTCTAAAAGTTTGTACTCTGACCACGGTACCACTAGTAGGTTGCACTTGTTTTTTTTTACTGATATAAAACTAAGTTATAACTAAATTCAATATAAGAACTGAATTTGCTGTAGGCCCCTACTATTTGTGTGAATCCTGCTTCACACATTTGATACAAATTTGTACCCAAAGCTTTGTGATACTATTGGTTTTGTATATGATGGAGGCCTGCAAATGGTAGTAGATCTAATGAAAATTCGTGAGTATTTAACGGAGGATTTGTGAGTATTTAACGAAGGATTTATTTGTGAGTATTTAAGGTAAATTTCATCTAACATCCAAGACATTGAGGAAGTAACCTCAATTCTATCGTGGTGGGAATTGCGTAGTACATCCGAAGTTGCTGATGTTCCAATAATAATTATTTAAGCCCTTTTTACATCAGTAGCCACAGAAATAACATTCACAGTGGCTGGATCCACAATAAAAAGGAACTGATTAACAACTTGAGTAGCTAAAATAATCCACTGGGCACACAATTGGAAAACTATATGAAATAGGACTACATTTATTTTCATTAGCGTATATCAAATTTAGATAGTAAATATGACCATTCTTTTCCAATTCCCTCAGTACTATCTTAGCAATATAAAATCTATTTCCCAAACATCCAATAGAAAAGCTGATACAATATATTGCCCAAGAAATAAATAAAGGGATAAAATTTATGTCGATCCCATTACATATTGGCATAGAAGGTAATTAAGAAACAGAGCAAAGTACGCTGAGGGTAGCAACGACTATGGTCAGTGAAACATTGTGTAAATGTGATTAATCGTGTGTGATTAATTAAACCGGCAGGAGAGGTACACTTGAAGAATATGAGGCCTCTCAGGTCGTCAGCAAGCGAAACCCTCATAATCAGAAGAAAACCAAGAAAAGCATTGGTTTAGAGAAAATAGAAAAAGGACGAACCCTAAGACTGGCCACATGGAACGTGAAGAGTTTATATCAACCAGGTAAGCTGGACAACCTAATAGCTGAAATGGATCGCCTTAAGATAAATATATTCGGTATAAGAGATGTTCAATGGCCCGATTCAGGAAAACTAGCCACAAACAACGGCATGATGTATTACGTTGGTAACAATGATCCAAGACATCGATATGGAGTTGCCATTCTTGTAGATAAAGCGAGAAATAAATAAGTAGTTGGTTTTACTCCCTACTCAGAGAGATTGATGATGATTTAATTGCAGACATTCTCTAAAAATATAAACATTGTCCAAATATATGCACCAACTGCCAACAAAGATGAGACCGAGATAGAGAGGTTCTACATGCAATTGAACGAAATCATAAGATCTACAAAAAAAAGATGATATATTGTTGGTGATGGGAGATTTCAACGCCAAGGTTGGAAAAAGAAAAGTGGACAGATGTGTGGGGGAATTTGGCTTGGGAGAAAGAAATGAAAGAGGGGATAGACTTGTCGAATTCTGCCAAAGCGAGGAGATGGTAATAATGAATACAAATTTTAAATTACCTAAAAGAAGACTTTATACTTGGAAATCATCTGCGGATTCAGAAGATAGCATTGTTCGAAACCAGATAGATTACATTATAATAAAATCTAGATATAAAAACGCTATAAAGTCCGAAGCTTTCAATAAAGTTCCCTGGACTCAGATCTTCCATGACTACTGTGGCGTGTCTACGTTTGGTTGTGTCCAATGTTTGTTCCAAGTTATTATATAATTGTTGTAGTTTTTTCATTCAGAAAGGGGCACTAGATCAGTAAAATATAATTTACATATGCTAAAAAATGAAAACAAGGAGAAACAGTTCCAGTCACATATAAAAGAAACCCTAGAACACACCTGGGCAGTCGACCAGTCAAGCACGGAAATGTGAACAACTGCAAGGAGGCTCTGAAATTAGCAGCCGAAAGCACATTGGGAATATCCCGAACCCAAGAAAGAAACGACTGGTTCGACCAAGACTGCAAAAAAATAACAGATGAGAAGAACGAGGCATTTAGGACCATGCAACATCGAAAAACTAGAACAACAATAGATAGATACAAAAACTTAAGGAGAGAGGAAAAACGCATACACCGAAAAAAGAAACGAGACTCGGAAAATTACATGTTAGAACGGCTCGAAAGCCATATGAGTCACGGAGAAACAAGAAAGTTCTACCATCAAATAAATAGTAATTAGAAAAGAATTCAAACCAAGAATCAACTATTGTAATGATAAGGAAGGCAACTTACCAACAAAGAGGACATCCTTTTACGATGGGTAGAGCACTTTCGAGAGTTGCTGGAAGGGGAACCTACTAACAATATAGAGCTGGAATACCGAAATGAGGAACTCGTGGAACCCCCCTCGATAGATGAAGTAAAAATATCTATAGAAAAACTAAGGAACCATAGGTCCCCAGGTAGCGATGGCATCCCAGCAGAGTTATTTAAGCACGGTGGAGAGCAGCTCACCAAGGTGATGCGAGAAATTGTTTGTAGAATTTGGTCTGAGGAGCAAATGCCAGAATAATGGAGCTTAGGCTTAATTTGCCCGTTACACAAAAAGGGAAACCAACTGGAATGCAATAATTACCGCGGAATAACTCTCCTAAATACAGCATACAAGATATTATCAAATATTTTGCACGAGAGATTAAAGCCTTATACTGAAATGTTTCTAGGGGAATATCAGGCAGGATTCAGGCCTGGACGTTCAACCATTAACCAGATCTTTACACTACGACAGATCCTCGAAAAAGCGCAAGAGTTTAACATAGATATGTATCATATTTTTGTCGATTTTAAAGCGGCATATGACAGTGTCTTAAGACCAAGTCTTTACAACGCTATGAATGAGTTAGGAATTCCAAAAAAACTCATATGTTTGATAAAAGTGACAATGGCGAAGATGCTATCAGCAGTAAAAATTCAAAACGACTCGTCAACCCCCATTTCAAATACATAGGGGTTAAGGCAGGGAGATGCGCTGGCGTGTCAGCTTTTTAATGTCGCCTTAGAAAAAGTTGTACGAGACGCTAATTTAGATAGCAGGGGAACAATATTTAATAGATCAGTCCAAATTCTAGCATATGCAGACGACGTGGACATTATAACAAGAACTAGGGCGAGAACGGCGGAAATCCTAACCGAGCTAGTAGCAGCAGCAGAACGAATGGGGTTACATATAAATCAAAATAAAACCAAATTCATGGCGACTAACACAAACACAAGAGCTGGAAATGTTGACATAAATTTAATCATCAATGACCAAACTTCGAAGCAGTCAATGAGTTCATATATCTAGGGACATTGGTTAACCCCAATAAAATACATCTGAGGAAATAAAAAGGCGAATAATAATTGCAAACAGGTTTTATTATGGTCAATCAAAGTACCTAGCTAACAAACGTCTGTCTCAAAAAAACTCGTATAAGGCTGTATAGAACACTGATAGTCTCCGTTCTCACATACGGATCAGAGGCATGGACGCTAACGAAAACAGATGAATCCGCTCTATCCATTTTGAAAGAAAGGTGCTACGCAAGATATTTGGAGCGGTCTGTGAGAAACGGAATATGGAGGCGTAGATATAACTTCGAACTGCAGAATATCTACAAGCATACGTTTGGTGGTAAAGATATTACCACTATAATTAAGCGAAACCGCCTGCAGTGGGCAGGACATGTAGCCCGGCCCCTGAATCGAACATAATAAAAAAGATCTAACAGCGCAACCTGTGGGAATGAGACGACGGGGTAGACCAAAGCTGAGGTGGATGGATGGAGTAACACAAGATGCGGAGAAGATCGGAGTCGGCAACTGGAAAATTCAAGCAAGGGACAGAACAGAATGGCGTAGAAAGCTTGAGAAGGTCGAGGCCCTCTAAGGGCTGTAGCACCAAGATGATGATGATGATGATGATGAAGTTTTTCATTAACAATTGCTCAATTTAATCAAGGTACAAACAATTTGATACCTGGATCATATCCTGAGAGGGAACAGATATGAAATCACTTAACTAATTATTCAAGGAAAAAATTATTGTAAGAGAGGAGTAGGTCGCAAATAAATTTCGTGGATATGTAATGTAAAAAACTGGACAGACATAAATAACACTGGCGAGCTCTGTAATGAGACTAAGGATAGATGTCTGGCCCTAAAATAATTCACCATGACACCATAGGTACATTATAAGATGTTCTTCATCTTTATGTACAGTAGAAGTTTAAACTTAAACTGTGTTTTATCTTCGACAAGTTATTATCACAACTCTTCTGATCTCGATAGGAAGCCGGTTATACATATTTTTGGACGTGTTTGTCGACTAACACTGCTACTTTACTCCAGTGTTGGGTGCTATTATTACCAGGCTTATAACTAGTTCAGCCTATTTCTAGTTAGTTTTAGAGGATATTCGCTGGCATCTGTTTCCATTTTGCTCCATTTCGCGATATCCCTAGCATAACATCTATACAAACATATAACATTTATACAAATGAATTACCCAGCTACCCTGTAACGAGACGCTTTGTCTATAGTGATGATACGGCATTGTTTGTCCAGGAAAAATGTTTTGAAGATATAGAAAAGCAATTGTTCGCTGGGCTCTAAAAACCCAAGTGTGCGCTTACCACATAAACAGCCAGCATACATGGAAAAAGTTAACATAAAATGAGAAAGAAGAATATTAGATCACTGCAAAAAGCCAAAATATTTTGATTGAGCTCTTACATTTAAAAGCCACTGCCAATACACAAAAGCCACAATTTATTAATACCAAATTTAATTGGAGCAAGTTGGGGAGCTCACTTAACTGTGCTAAGAAGCCTAGTTTTCTGTTTATCTACAGCGGTGTACTCAGCTCCAATTAACCCTGATATGCTCCCTACGTCGATGACGATATTGGTGAGACTAGACAAATAATATCTGGTTGTTTAAAACCTATTCTAGTCTCTAAGATATGCTCTGTAATAGGAATTACTCCTCCCAACATCAAAAAAGCCGTGGTGAAATTGAGAAGAAAAACAATAAAGTGATCTGTGTTATCCTATGTTTGGCCAAACAAGGCATTCAATGAGATTGAAGTCTCGTAAAAGTTTCATAAATTCTACGACTTCAATTAAAATCACTGTTCAACAGCTTTGGAGGAAAACTTTATTCGATGGTGCCCTAAATCTTAAAGAAGAATAACCTTATACCGTAGGAGATCCCTTAATTGGTTCAGAACCAGCACGTCACGATGCAAGTCTTTTAAAATGGTGGAGAGTATTCAGATGATGACAGATGTGACTGTGGCAAAATACAGAACCTTGAGCACCTATTGGCTTGTACGTACTTAAGACAAAAATGCACTGTCTTTAACGTAATTATAATCAATGAAAAGGCTACCCAATTTGTGGAGTAATAGCAGTATAAGGTTTAAAGAAGGGATCCCGGCACGAAAACTAAGTATATATATTGTTTTTGGTACATGCTCACATTTGGGCCCCTTATGTCAGAATAAGTACGATACATACATTGAATGTTTTTTTTATTTTAAAAGTAATTTTTGGTTTTTAATGGTTTTCGAAACTATTGCAAAAATCACCCGTTTAATTATTATTTTTCTGTTTATTTTTCTAGTTTAGTTACTTTTATCTTCTTTGAAAGCGTAAATATATTCTTGCACATATGTTTCATGTTAATTTTTAACATTGATTGTGCATTAATTTCTGTTTTCTTAAGATTTATTTTTAGTCCTTTTACTAGTGATGCTTTTTAGATCTCATTATTTAGTTGTTGCTCAGTAATGAGCAAACTTAAGACGGCGTAGATTCCATTGAGGCAAATCCCTTTTCAATTAATTGATTGTGTTTTTAATCTCATTTTAAGTGAATTTTTATACAACTAATGTATCTATTCTAAATTAACGAAATGTTTATTTATAGTAGGTAAGCTATTATCGTAATATTAGAGTAAAGAAACACATTAAATATTACTGACACACCAACAATAACCTTGTTTTGTGATAAATATAAATGTACTTATTATGACTTACGATATTGCAGGGTTAGTAACCTTAAGGCGAAGTCTTCCATAAACAGGTGTTTTGATAAAGTGTTGTTTGGAAATGTAGCAAACCATAATTAATTTTAAAAACACATAACAGGAAATTTTTATCAGAAAGGTCATCAACGGTTTTGGTTAGTTTTCGATTTGGAAAAATCGAAAATATATTTATATTATTGGTCTAGATAGGATCGGTTTAAAATTAGTACTAGACAAAAATATCAAGGTTACCAATTTCGTTACTATTGGAAATGTATTGCTTTTGATACCAAAAATTTCTATATATGTTGCGTCTGTTTTTGTGTGTCGCCTATTTTTGAAGTCGTTTTCTGTCTTTAATCTGTTGCAAATATTTAAAATACCTGTTTACCAACAAAATTACTGACCATATGAACTGAACTCAAATTTAAACTTGAAAATTCAAGCAACAAAAAAATGAAGCAGAGAAAAACAGGTGATGCTAATAGATTCTTTAATGAATCAATTAAAAATAACTGCGCAAATTACTAACTTCTTCTTTCTTCTTCCTTCTAGTATGTAGGCTTTTTTTTTTAAATTGTCGCACCATCTTTTTCTTGGTCTGCCAATACTTCTTTCTCCATTTGGTGACTTATCTCGTGCTATTCGTACTATTCTATCCTTTGCCATTCTGCTGATATGTTCGTTCCACTCCTGTTTTCGTTTTGTCACCCATCCATTTATATTGCATGCTCTTCTTATGTTTTCGCTTCTTTCCCTCTATCCAATAGACTTTTCCCTGATATTCGTCGGAGTATTTTCATATCTGTTGTTTCTAGCAGTCGTCTCGTTTTAGATGTGTCAGGTCTTGTCTCCGCCGTGTATGTTAATATAGGTATAATTTCTGCTTTATAGATTCTTGTTTTTGTGTCTTGTCTTAGGTGTTTGTTCTTCCAGATTGTGTCATTAAGAGAACCTGCCGCTTTACTTGCTTTAAAGCTTTGTTGTCGTACTTCTTCTTCTTCAGCATCTCCGTAAACTAGTTATATCTATTCACAGATATCTAAACCTGCTTCCTGCTTTATTATTTTCCCATCAATTTTGATTTTACAATGTAGTAGGTATTTAGATGTTGTCATACATTTGGTTTTATCTGCTGATATTATCATATTGTATTTCTTAACTGTTGTATTAAAGATATGTGTTAATCTTTGGAGCTCGTCTTCTGTCTCGGCGATTAATGTGGCATTGTCTGCATAACATAATATTTGGATTTCTTTGTTCCCCATTCTGCAGCCATGACCGTTCCGTACTGCTTGTATTATTTCGTCCATTATTATATTAAAGAGAAGTGGGCTCAACGAGTCAATCTGTCTGACACCGCTTTGTACTGGTATACACTGTGTTAGTTTTCCATTTATCTTTGCAATAAAATTACTAACGAACATAAAAATTCTAATAGTTTGAGAATAGAAACCAGAACAGTGGTGCATATATGCTCACGAGGGGGATGGACAGAGGAAAACACAACGCAGCTGCAAGATTACATCTGGTACACAGACATGTCTAAAACCGGATCTCACAGATTGTAGAGTGGTGCTCTTTGCCGGTTCACGTCGGCGAATAGAAATAGATAATAGTAAAAAAAAACAGAGCACAGTTGGCCCGCCACGTTACTGAGAAATTAATATTTACTTTTGGTAAATTTGAATATTAGTTAGTTGGGTAATCTATACAGTAATAAAAATTCCAACGCTCCAACTTTGTTCGACCACTCCACAGTAAAATTACCACGACACTGACCATACCAGCCCCTAGCCGCGTCAGAAGGTTTGCGGGGATAAACGTGCTGTTCATCAGCTTCCGAGCTTCCTTAGAACCTGTGTTGATTAAACCGATAACTGACGGAACTGCCCGAACCGACCATTAAACGACAGTTCTGTCTATTTCAAAGAATTGTAAACCATAAAATGATGGGGAAGAACGGTATTCCACGTTGCGTTGATACCCGTCTTTAGATTTTGTCTTTTTCTATTAATTATTTTCTATGTCTCTTCGCCAACTCTAAACAGATGAAGAACGGCGCTCCAAGTTCCATTGAATTCCGGCTTAAGGTTAAGTACACATCTTCGCCCTCTTTGACCTCTCGATATTTCAATTAATTTACTGTTTTTATTGGGAATTAGCTACAATTTTAGTATAAAATATGTTTATTTCAATGTTTCAAATTCTACGTGGACAACGATCCAATGGCATACGATCACGAGAAATGTCTCCCATGCGCTAGGTTGGTCAACTCACAGGAATTATTAGCTATTGTTTACACGGTACGTCTCTAGCGGCCCAATATGAAAAAGGATGGAGACTCACGATACAAGCGACGGATACAAGTTACTTCTTTCAAGGGTTAACAGACAAAAGATCATGATATATATTGACTGATGAGTCAGTTCTTGTAATAGGAATCCTCGTCTATAACAGAAAAATGTAGGCGGGTACGGGTGCATGGGTGCAGGTTAATACTGCATATTAGTGGCACGTTGGACAAATTTGTGCAGGCCATGATGCAAATGAAAAGAATTTAGGCATCAAATCTTTTAAGGCCATAATAACGAAAATACCTGCATGCAGTAAATTACAAGGCAGACATGGGACAGTTGAGCAATATCTACTGCAATATTATTAATATGTTCAAATAATTTTTCTATTTACAATTATATTTTAAATCACCCTGTATATTTTTATTATTGTAATTTTATTGTCTTTTAATTGTATCTTGGTTGTTTTTGTTTGCTCTTTTTATATTTAATTACTAGTGATCTAGGTGCTATTAACCAATATTGTTTAGTACTGTTTTGAACATATTATGTACAACATTTTTAAATATTTTTAACTCTAAATCTGTAAGTAATTCATTGTATGTTCTTACCTGATATTGATATAAATTTTAATCATATTTTAGTTGTCTCCTGATGAAGCTGACAAAAAATCAGCGAAATATAGAGAAATAAAAAAAAAGAGTTTTTTTAAATAACAGACCGCATACTTCGTTACACCACTAGAAATAAATTTATATATATATATATATATATATATATATATATATATATATATATACCCATTTTCTCTCCTACTTCATGAATACGATCAAGCAGTACTGTATCTATTTCATTAAGTAAGTCCCTAATTGTTTTTATTACAAATGGCTGTCTCTTATATGCCTTTTTAAATAACTTGTCCGAGTAAACATTCAACAATGTTGGGTACAAAAATGCAACCTTGTCTGACTCCTCGTTGTATGGAGATTCAGTCGGTGTAGTTATGTCCAATTTTACGATAGCAGTGTGATTCCACTACAGATATTTAATACACGAGTATGTTTGTTATCTGTTCTTATATTTTTTTTGCATCTGCATTAATTTTACAGTCTGTACTTTATCGAATGCCTTTTCGAAATTCACTAACCATGCAAATACATTTTTTCTTTGATTACGGCATTTTTGTAATAGGATATTTTGCGCAAAAAATGCTTCCCTAGTTCCCATAGCATTCTACAACCAAATTGGGTATCTTCGAGATAATCTTCGCATTTAAGTCTAATTCTGTCTACTTTTTAGTAGTATTCTTAGTATTTTTAGGAAAATCTTAAGAGTGTGCCTTATTATGCTTCTTCTTCTTCTGGTTCCTATCCGTTTCGGATGTTGGAAATCATATGGCAATCATAAACCTTGCTCACTGCGGCTCGAAACAGCTCTTTTGAGGTTTTCTTAAACCATGTTCTTAAATTCCGCAGCCATGATATTCTCCTTCTACCGGATCCTAGTAATATTATGCTAATTATTCGATATTGTTACCATTTTTTCTAGCGTGTGTCTTTAGCAATTGCTACAAAGATGGACTTAAGCCAATCTGTGGGAATCCTTCCAGTGTTATACACTTTATTAAAAGTTATACTACTACTTCTATGTTAAATTCTAAGTACCTGTGGTAGAAATATTTCCCACGGTTAATATAAAGACAAGTAATAGCCCTATCACAGTTCCTAGTAGAATAAAAAAATAAACAAAGAAAGAGTAGCAGGAATGGTTATTACAAGTATGGTAAATTGCCGTGATGCATAGCAAACGAGATCTATTACGAGGTGGCAATAAATGTACTGAATGGTTATTAAACTCGATTCGATTTAGTTACTCTTATTTATATGTGGTACAATTGATTTATTTCATTCAATACAGACTGGAATTAACTACCATACATCATCAACTATCTGTTTCTCCTTTTAGGTATTCAGTGTGAGTTGGTGTGTGTTTTTTGAGTGTGTCATTTAGGAATACTAATTGCCTTTTCAGGGCGTGTCTTCTTGTGGTGCGAATTGGGACCGTGCAAGTTCGGAACAGCGACACCTGGTGTCGTAAATCAGCAAAATTTACTGCGTTTTCATGTTAGATCGAGTTACCGGATAACTGTCAAGGACGTAACCCCAAAAAAAGAATAAAAAGAAAAAGTAAGATTGAGGTTATGTCGGTATGTTATTAAAAGGTAAACAATGTATGTAGTGTAAATACAAATAAATATATTATTAAATTACAGCATTACTGTTAATATGGATGCAATAATACAAACTGGATTTGAGAAAGTAAATCACCAAATAACTTTTCAACCAAGCACTGAGTCCTAATGGAAAAGCTTTAGTAGTGGCAAATGTCAAAAAAGAATGGAAGAATTATGTGGAAGAATTAAGAAAAATAAATTACCATAATAATGCTAATGCATAAATTAGCAGGTTAAGCCCATGCTAGCATCATATTGGTTTGAACAATTAATTCTTTCTCTGTAAACTTTTGGACAGCGAATATATCTTAATGCATCTTTAGAAAAACTTGAACTTGATGCATTTTTGTAAACTTAAAAAAAATAAAATTTAAACATTAAACTTGATTTTTGGGTTAAAATGAACTCTAAGTGAGTGTTATGAAACTAAAATTTACACTTAAAAGTGAACTTTTATTTATTATTTATTTCAAACTGACTTTAAAATCGGCGCAAGAATAATGCATAATTTAGGTTAGGTTACTTATGCTTGTTTATGATATAAATCCACTTTTCTCTTTGTAGTAATTTGTGTTTCGAAGTTGGAAACGAATAAAACTTAAATTGACAATTTTTTGTTGTATTTTTACAATTTATAACACATTAGCATTTCCTAAATCCCATTTTCTTTAGTAACAGGAGGTGTAAATAAACAAACGAATATGAAATATGACAATTGACAATATGAATTTATGAAATCTATGAAATTTGCAGTAAAAAATGCAAGATTTCTCTGCTACTTGCGCACGATCGTTTCTCGTATCACATCCAAGTACTTGCACGTCGCCAATAGGCAGTGGTTTTGGTATTTAATGTTCCACTGATGATCACTGGTCTGAGATCCTGAAGAAGGATGAAGACCCGAGAAGAAAGTAACGGCTTTTTTCAGATTCCTTTTTATTTTTTGTTATTTTGAGTTTCACCACAATACGAGTTTATATTTAGGAGACAAAACATGGAATTCGTAGTATTATTGACAGCTTGCGAAATGTGGTTATTTCAGATTTAGGAGATATTTATCAAGACTGAATATAGACTATTTGTGGGATTGGTCACGAAAAAAAATGTTATTTACTATACTTTATTTGTTTGCAACTGGCAGCTCATTATAACCAACAGAGATATACATCCATCAAAAATAATCGACGTAAGATACCTTAACTCACCAGATGTAGGTAGCGACCATAGCCTAGTATTATGTAAAATAAGAATAATCCTGAAATACTTCCCACCCAAGAGAGCGGCGCCAACACAAACAAAAATCAAAGTCGAAGGACTAAATTACGGAATCGTCGGAATACTTATAGAGGAAAAGAATATCATATAAGATAGCTGGGAAAACTCAAAAATAATATAATTAACGCAGCAACAGAATCACTTGGAGAAAGGAAAGTACCGAACACTAACATATCAAAAAAGAAAACACCATGGTTTAGAAAGGAAGTGAAGACAAAATGTGAAGAAAAGAAGAGAAAGCTTTTTTACAATACAGAACACAACAAACACAACAGACATACAACCACTATAAACAAATCAGAAATGAAACGAATACTTTAGTTAGACAAAAGAAAAAAAGGAATACTGGCAGATTTTCTCAAAACAGATGGAACACGATTTCTACGGAACACAAAAAGAAATATGGAGAATGATCAGAGGACGAAGAAAAGAGATGAACGAACTAATAAAAACGAAAGACATTCAAAAGGAAACATGGGTAGACTACTTTCGATCCCTGTTTGCTAAAGTGACGATGATGAACCACCAACACACCAGAGGTGACGACAAACGAAGAAATAAATATTGAGGAGGAAGAGGTAAAGGAAGCATTAAGGAAATTAAAAAAATAGAAAATCACCAGAAAGGACAGAATACCGAACGAACTCCTAAAGTATGGAGAACCAGATCTGACCAAACAACTATTAACTAATTCAAAAAATAATAGAACAAAACAGAATTCCTCAAGAATGGAGATCAAGCATCCTAATACCTCTCTTCAAAAAAGGAGACAAATCGGACCCGGAAAATTACAGAGAATTAATTTATTAAACGCAACACTAAAATTGACAACCAAAGTGATAATCTTCTTCTTCGTCTGGTTCCTATATCGAAGACGATCAATGGAAAGACCACGAAAACGATGGAATGACAACTTACTGGAGGCACATTAAAAAACAGACAGAGTCATGTCTATATCAAAAGAAGAAGAAGACTAACACCTGTGATACCAGGCACATAGTCACTATATTATTAACCATTGTTAAAGCTTGTTGATGAACAAGGGAGTCATGAATATTTAACACAATCATGCCATTAATTAACAAATTGAAAGGATAATGCCATTTAAAGCATGGACTGAACTGCTAATTGATAACATGGACGGTATCAAATTCGTCATAAATTTCCCTTGCTCCTTCTTCAGGTAGGCGGGTGCCCAAAGATGATTTGTCAAATTCGTCAAAGTCAATAATAAAGGATTATCTCCTAATGAAACAAATTATTCTATGAAAACTTTGAAATCGATATAACTTGAAATTCGTGCTTTCTATTTTCTTATTATTATTAGTGTTAAAAGTTTTTAATTTCATGTGGTCTTTGTTTAAAGTGTTTGTAACTAAACAATAATGAATTGATCAAGACTTCTTCCAATTTAACCAAAAAATATACAAACAACCTACAGGTTTAGCAATGGTTCTCCATTTTCACCTTTTTTTTAGCTGATATTTTTTTGGACAGCTTAGAACAGAAATTTGTTAACAACAACAACAAAATAATTTTTTTGGTCAAGGTAAGTTGATGATTGTATAGCTCTGATACAAGGATCCCAAGATGATGCTTTACAGATTCTGGAAGATCTTAATAACCTTCATCCCAACATCTCTTTTACTTTGGAACCAGAATCTGACAATAAGTTGAACTTCTTGGACATGACTATATCTCGCAATAAAGATTCTCTTGAGTACAATATTTACAGAAAGCCCACCCAAACAGATCATGTTATACATGAGACATCCAACCATCCAACCCAACATAAAATGGCTGCTTTCAATAGTTATATTCACAGATTACTTAAATTTCCACTTTCAAATGATAACTTTAATGTAGAACTCAACACTCTCAAACAAATTGCTTTAAATAATGGTTATGATCCCAACATTATCCATAAGCTTCTAAACAGAGCTAAACTCAAAATTACAGAAAAGCTAGCATATTCATCACAAAGTCTTCTCCAACAAAATGCTTCTAACAATATCAGATATTTCTCTTTTACTTATATTAGTAACATTTCTAATAAAATAGCCAAACTTTTTACTTCTACAGTTGAAAACATCAAAATTTCCTTTAAGTCACACAACACTGTAGGTTCCTTTTAAATAAACACCAAAGACAGGCTGAACACACTTGACAAAAGTGGTATTTACAAATTAAAGTGTGATGATTGTGATGCCTCTTATGTAGGCAGAACCATTAGAAAGCTATCTACTAGAATATCAGAACATTTAACAAGACCAAACTCTTCAAGTTTTGGTCAACATTTAGAGTCTACCAAACACAATTTCAACATCAATACTGGGTCGTCTATTTTGCATGACATCAGTAGAAAGAAAAACTATTTGGAGTTGGATCTATTGGAAGATTTGGAGATCACAAAGGAAACGAATGGAAACTCTCATTGTCTTAATACTCAAATTAATTTAAACTGTACTAAATTTAAACCTACTTTTAAAAACTTTATTACAGCTTCACCTCGTAGTGGACCCAGCTCGGCTGTCTAGACTTCCTGCACTGAGTCTATACATTAAGAATCTACCAATTTCAAGCTCTGTTCAGCATTACTATTGTATTTAACAATTTACACAACTAGCTTGCTCAGATTCAATTGATCCACAATTGGAGTTGATTTCACTCTTCATATCTCTGCATAACCTACATATACTAATTCCACAGTTTTATATTTCAACACCTGTTGGTCGGTTGGTCTTTAGTAATGCTATTACCTATAGTTTTATAGTTCCCCCATTGGCTTGAGGTTTAGCTGAACTACTTGAACTATACCCATTTACACACTGCTTTCAATTCTGATCTAATTTTAATATTTCAATTTCATAGTCAATTTTCTTCTCATTTTGCAATATTGACAGTGCCTGGTAGACCATTTTATTGTAGTCAACTACCCACTGTCCAATAGATCGTTTGGTCTATTTCTTTCATTCACACTTTATGTACACTTCATTTAGCCTCAAACCTACAACCTTATTATTACAGACGGGTGTGAGTGTGAGATCTGGATTATGCAATATAGTTTAAATCAAAATATTCTACATGTCATACGTCATCAGCTGATTTTTCAGTAGCAGTTCTAGTTGGACCTTTGGCCAATGACAACTTATACAGAATTTTAATATTTGCTGATCACAGATCCATAACTTTGACTGCCTATCAAAGTTGTCATATGTCACCGTATCATTTCCGCTTAGATCATTATCCCTCCAGATACTGACAGAGAATGTAGCGTAGAAGTAATTTTAAACTGTTTGTCCTCGTTTTAGTGTAGTGTTTTGTACAATTTATGTTATTTTTAATGTTTCCACATTCTACGCTTGCCGGATAGTTCTTATTTGTCGAAGTAAGTCTAAAACGTTAATCTCAAAAACTTTTTTTCATCCATTAACTTCGAGTTTTTTATCGAATTAACTAATTTACTTCATCTAAAAAACGTTTTCTTGGCTTATTTCAGATGCCCCTGAAGATGCTATTTTAAGCGAAAGTACTTGGGCTAGATTTAATTAACTTGTGCTCGATAATAGCCTTATTTTCAAAGTTAAACAATAATGCACAAACCGTAATTTAAAAAAAAACATATTGGTTTCAACTACATCCGTACGACAATGGTTTATGACCTTAACGACAACCCTTAACCTCTATTTGAAGATTTGCATTTGTAATGAGCTGCCAGTTGCAAACAAATATACTTTAAAAAAGAGACCAGCGGCACGGCTGCATCAAATAGTGAGCAATTGACTACATTTATAGCACAACATTCCGGAAATAAGAGGCCATCTAAGATGATTCTACATAGATAGTTGAAAATATCCTTTTATAGTTCATCATAATTGATCATATCACAATTATTGACATATGCTTCAGAGGAAAGAAAAAAAGGAACAAGCACTGAATCAAATCACTTCAAACATCACGCAAATGCAATAAAACATACTTATTTTATGTAGTAGTATGCAAACAAACGGTGAACAATACTTAAAAAACAACATTTTTTTGTAGCATACATTTTTGGAAGCATTGTTCCAAATTTTATTCTAACATCCTGTTATATAAGCTTATCAACGTTCGTTTTAATACTCCATGAATTATTCTAATATGTGTACATATATTTGTATGTTTCACAGTGTAAGAACGATGAGCTTGGTATACAAACAAAAACGATTTATAAATTTACTCACATTTCGAATATTGGGTCAACTGATAAACTTTATAATTACCCGGTATAATTCCACATATTCATTTTATTTTAATGTAACGTTTTGTTGCCCGTGGTTAAATTTTAAATTCCTGCGTTCGTGTTATGCTTCATTCTCGTACTTAGACAAGTTCACCTATATAAAATTGTTTTCTGCAATCCTGAATGAGAGTACGATCAACTACACCCATTTGCTGGAATGAATAGACTGATATATTTATTTTACTTATGCAAACTAAGGAAAATGGACGTTCACCACAGTGCAACGCAAGGAAAAAGGTCAACGACTGGCCTTTACTTTTCTACCTTACATTTACTGATAAGTTAATTCATTTTTAATACGCTGGCTGTTATTATATCCGGTAAAAAAGGCTTTTCTAATTAATATCACATTAAAGGAACCACCGGGCTTTAACTTTTTATTATTATACGATTTGATGTCGGTGATATCGTTAAGATTTAGTTATGGTATATACGAGGTGAATAAAATTTACGAGAAATTATAGATTAATTGTCAGAACCCATCGAAATGAAGCATCAAACGGTCACAAATAAAAGAATTTATGAGGAAAAGGTTTTTTCATATACAGTGTGACCCATTTAGATTGGAAACACCTCCATAAATTTTGAAGTTGTTAACCGATTTTAACCATGTCATGCGGATGTCATGTAATAAAAGGTCTATTGCGGGACAAAATATGAAATATTTAGTTAAATGTGGATGGTTTAATGTCATGTAATAAAAGGTCTATTGCAGGACAAAATATGAAATATTTAGTTAAATTTTCAGTGCATTCTACGATACTTTTTCTTAGTCGAAAGTGGAGAATTAGTATTACGATTTTTTTATTAAAAAAATTTCTACGTCACTGATTTAGAGTGGCTTCATATAGCTATGACAAAAATGTCATAAGGATATATTTATTAATAACAAACTTATGACAACTTAAAATTTTAAAACTCGCTTAGAAAAAACACTCTGTATTAACGTTAAAAAACACTATATTAACAGAAACATGGAAACATAATTTTAGTTTAAATCCTAGTTGCCTCTACCAACCTTCCATCTAATTGGATACATTTGTCGTAGCATTTATGAATATTCTAATAACATTTCTTAGTTAAAAATCCACAAGGAAAACAATTCCTGTAGATGGCTGTATACCACGTATCACAAAAAAAGAGGTTAGTCTTCGTAAATGGGTATATTTATTTAAAAACCCTTAAAAGGGCTACATCAAAAAAACAAACATTTTCGGACTAAACATCCATCATCAGTTTAAAATCGCTAGGTTAAAATGCCTGAGCCACCAAAAATACATGGTAAAACCCTTTAAATTACATATAGTTATAAAAGATTATACATCTTGTTGTTAAAAAACTGTGATGTTCATTATTAAATTAAATATGAAAATTCCATATTTGATAAAGAATATAGAGAAAAATATAGAGAAATGAAAAAACAAATTACACAACAAAAGAATGAAAAATGGAAAAGATTCCTGCTTAAATATTGAAACATACATAGGAGGTACAAGAACTTTGGAGTCATGGAAAGTACTGAGAGGATTGAAACAAAACTCAAAAGAAAAAATTAAATTGGGAAATATACAGGACAAAGAATGGAAGTACTATTACAAGGAACTGTTAATAGAACAAAGACCCCAATTCATTGGAAAAGAAAACAGGCGAAGAGAAGCAGATCCCCACAACAAGAAATAGAAATAACAGATATGGAAATGAAACACAGCATAAAAGCAATCAAAAATAAGAAAGCAACCGCGACCTAGAGGCATCTCACCTGAGCTTATAAAATACGGCCCAAAATAATTACACCGGATGATACAATGAATATTTCGGAAAGCCATAAATGGAGAACAGCTTCCAAAGGAATGAATGGAGGCATATATGACATCTATATTTAAGAAAAGAGTTAGAAAACGATGCGAAAACTATAAGCGAGGAATAAGCGTAATATCATCAATAGAAAGATTATATGGTGCGAGAAAAGATAAAGCAAGCGATAAAAGGCAAAATCGGGGAGGATCAAGCAGGCTTCACGGCAGGAAGATCATGCATAGACCAACATGGAAAAGAAAAAAGCAAAAAATAGAGATATACATATTACTATACAATAGAGATATATATAAATATATATATATATATATATATATATATATATATATATATATATATATATATATATATATATATATATATATATATATATATATATGACTCTGTACCAAGGTCAGAACTATGGGAGGCAATGTACAAATTAGAAATACAGACGGAACTCATAAGAGCTACAAAAGCTCTGTATAAAAAAATAACGTGTCCATTAAAGTGGTAACAAGAATCATAGGAGACTCACCACAACAAAAGGGCTCTTAAAGGGTTGTTCCACGTCGCCAACCCTATTCAAAATATACTTAGACAAGGCCTAGACTACATGAAAAAGAAAATGCGAAGGCATGGGAGTACCGGTACGGAACGAATACTTATATACGTTAAGCTTTCCAGACGATCAATTAGTGATATCACAAATATTTACAATTGACGCTATAAGTACGCAATTGACGTTTAGGAATTATAGTAAGAGGTTCTTTTGATCTCAAACGCTTAACGAAAGAGCAACATTTTTTTAAAGTAATCTATTAATAAACTATGTTACAACCGAAAATAGTTAAAAAGAATAATAATTTCTAAAATAAATTCAAATTACGGGGTGACACTGATTTTATGCTCGGCAGTGGATTATTATCTTTTGCTATTTTTGAGTAGATAATTTTGTGAAGGAGTATTTTACGGAAGTTAAGAGTCCAATTAGACCAAGAGACCTGTGCTCCCATTCATTTTCAAATCGAGTATAGTGATTTTGATTTAAAAACTACTTGTTATAAAAATATTTTTAATTTATGTATAAACAGAAAAATTTAATCCATCAAAGGACCCATTAAACTTATTTTAAAAAATTACAAAATTATCATTTAGTTGTTTGTTTCAATAAAAAAATCATTCAACAAACTGTATCTGTTATTATGCAACATTTATTGGTCAACATTTTGAAACATGTGAAATGTTTAACCATTTTTTGATAATTATAATTTAGTTACACGTTTTTTTTAATGTACTACCTGACCTACATTCTGACAAGCACACATTTGCATGTTTTATAAATATATATATATATATAAATATATATATATATAATATATATATATATTAATATTATAATATATAAATATATTTAATATATATATATATATAATATATATATATATATATATATATATATATATATATATATATATATATATATATAATAATATATATATATAAATAATATATAATATATATATATATGTATGGATATTATCTCTAAATAGAGATAAGTGGGGATCATATTGTGACCTTGGTGTTACAATTAATGAAAATTTGAGTTGGTCGGAGTATATTTCAAACATAACTAAAAAAACGAATAGTAAATTATACCTACTTAATTATAACCTTTAGCTATGGTAATCTAGCTTGATCATCACAGCAGACTACGTGGGCACACTTTGAAACTGAAGAAAGAATCCTTTTCATGGACAAGGCGCCAACATTTTTGTGTAATCGTGTTACAAGATCTTGCAGATTTCCCCAATATACACCAAAGAGTTTACTATATATATATAAATATATATATATATAATATATATATATATATATATATATAGTATATATAATATATATATATATATATATATATACATCATGCATCCCACATCTAACAATCAATCAAAATACAATTGACAATTATTTAAGTACTGTACCTAATCGGAACAATTCAACTTTACTCCAGTATTTTGTGATCTAGTGCAAAAATTGTTATATACAATTAAATCTAATGCTCTAGGTTCAGACGGTTTAAACTTAAAAATGTTACTTCAATGTTGCCCATTAATCATTCCTTATATAACGCATATAATGAACTGTTGCCTCTCGACTAATTATTTTCCAGATGAATGGAAAAAAGCACTAATTAGACCCATACCTAAATGTGACAATCCAACCGAATATAAGGATCTTAGACCTATTAGTATATTTGCCTACTCTATCAAAAGTGTTAGAACGCATTATGCAAATGCAGCTATTTCTAACAATAATATCTTAACTGATTTTCAGTCCGGATTTAGGCCATTTTACAACTGTGAAACAGCACTCCTTAAAATAACTGATGACAGTTTGAGAGAAAGAGATGTTGGGTAAAGTTACCATTTTAGTTTTGATTGATTTTTCTAAGGCATTCGACATTCTCAATCATTCACTACTCTGTGCAATTTTGAAGTCTATCGGCTTTTCCATGAATGCATTGAATATGGTTAAGTCATACTTGCATCACAGGAAACAGAGCGTCAAAGTAGACGAAAAAAGCTCTGATTTTTTAAACATTTTGTCAGGGATACCTCAGTTCTCAATCTTAGGTCCAATCCTAATTACCTTATACACCACCAACATTGGTACCTCCCAGAATACCTGTAAATTTCATCTCTATGCCGATGACACACAAATTTTATCACTCATTTTACCCAGTTGACAAAGCAAGTGCTATTGAGATTGCTAATGAAGATATTAAATCATTGATTGCTTGGGCAAAAAATCATGCATTAAATATAAACTCAAAAAAAAACTAATCTGGTGGTTTTTTTTGGCCCAAACAGGGTATGTTTGGAGATGGGTAACAGCATTGAAATAGTTGTTGATAATGAGATCATTAAACCTGTAACTAGCGCAAAAAATCTGGTTTAACTTTAGACAATCAACTCAATCAAGTCAGCAGAACTGACATACATAATCTCAATACAATATACAAAAATACAATTACAGCTCCGCCACATCGTACAGAACAATTCAAAAATTCATTTACGTATCAAATATTAAAAGTATATAACGGATTAGCTAAATAATTAAAATTAAAATCGATTATATCTTTTAAGAAATCTCTTAAATCTAAATTGCTAAGTGACTAAAACATGTGCACCTATTTGATGACCTGTTATGAAATATGTATAAACTGTGTAATAGTTCTTGGACAATATTTAAATGCTAAATGTTTCTATTAGTTATGGTTTTTATTTGATTGTTACAGAACATGTAAAAAAATATATTATATTTTTTTCTCGTTGCTTAAGATGAAAAGCAGAGGTACTGATTTCTTGAAATCAGCACCACCTGATCTTCGGCATTTTTTTTCTTTCTTATTGTATTATAATGCATGTATAATTTTATATATTTTGTGTATTGTATGAATTTGAAGGAAAAATAAAGACCTTTATTATTAATATTATTATAATATATATATATAACGAATATAAAAGGTCATCAGAGCTTTCTGAATAATTTCCAATTACTAAAGGATTAAGGCAACGTTGCGCAAAAGGCTCCAACCTTATTTAAATTTTATTTTAATTCAGCACTACCACTATGGATATATCGATAGATGAGAGATGCTGATAAACTTTGATGAAGTTTAGCTATTCCTGCTCCTTTCACTATTATATCCTTACTATCTTCAGAAAGTGAACAGGCTTCAGAGATGACTATGGATTTTTTTGTCTAAAATTGATTTTAGATTGTAACAGACTAGCTCCGTTACCTATTGTTTATCCCTTTGTTATTTTACCTACCTCCTGGCGGATCTAGGACATTTTTTTTGGGAGACAATATTTCAAAAAATATACGTTATTTATTGAACATCTTTAAGACTGACTGTAAGATTTTTATGTATGAAAAACATACTTATATAATAATTTAAATATACATATTGCCGTTCGACTGTAAAATCTACTGCAGTGATTGATTATGAGTCTATAATTGTTTCCTTCAAGGATCAATCAATTGTCCAGTAAAAAGTTTTTTATTTTATTAAAAGTACATTATACTCCAGTCGACAGAGACAAAAATGCCACCGAACCTCTAAAAATCATACGAATAAGTTGAATTTTGTTGACAATGAAAATTATGGGACACCAAAAATATGCAAAAAAGTTTACCCCCCGGCCTCGCCTTAAAACTGCCGTCCGTGAGGGGTGAAAAGCGGAAAAAATCGATTTACCAAGCGTTTGTACGACGTCAGAAAAAATGTTTCAAATAAAAAAAGTAGATGAGATAATTTTAAACAACAATGTTTATTTTCACTTTTTCTGTAAAATGAACCGTTCTCTTAAAAACAACGTTTGAAGCGACCGGTGATTTCAATGTCAGGTGCCAATGTCAGATTTTGAATGTCAGAGTTGATACAAATTTTATTTAAAATTGATTTCGCATGCGTACCTGACATTGAAAATCACCAGTCGCTGAAAGCGTTGTTTCTGAGAGAACATCCCAGCTACATTTTTTATTAAAAACTTTTTTCTACGTAATGTTTATTGCCTCTTTTTGGGGCCCAAAAATTGAAATTCTCTGCAAAATGCAGCTTTTTCGTATGCTTTTTAGAGGTCAAACCTCTTTAAATATCAATAATAAATATTTAAGCGATTTGAAGCTATTAAATTACGTTCACTTTTTGCCCTTATTTTATTGTACCAGTGTGAGATTGCCGAACTGAGAAGAAACTAGATGGACTTGTCGTCAATACTGCACCTTCTGATAGTGGAATGCCAATGGTTGAGATAATGTGATCAGTGTATCTGCTCTGGCTCTTTTACCTTCCACGCTAGACCGGTATTGTAAGTTTCTGAAGGCAATTTCTTCGAAATACGTATCCAAAATAGGCTCTTGTTTGCACTGTTATATGTGTCCTTAGCCTTTTTCTTGACATTCAGTTGTTCTAATATTAATACACTTAATCTGAGGGCTGCCCAAGGATTTCTCAGAATACGTCTCCAGCAGAACTTTTAAAATGCATATATGCTCTTTTTGTCGATTTCATTGAGGCCCAATATTTCGAACTGGAAAGACTAGACATTATACACTGAGTTCATGGTTTCTTTAATTTCAGTTAGATTAGCTCCATTTTTTGCTGTTATGTTTTTCGACCTACTTCTCCAGTGCATCTTCCGGTGTTATCATGGATCCTAGATATACTAGGTGACTTACAACTATGATGTTAGTTATTTATTTGTCTTAGTTGGTTTTCGTTGTTCTTGGTTGAATATATTACGATGATCCTTGTCTTTTTTGTTGGTTTGTGGGACCTGTCCCTTTATTTAAATGTTGTTTTGTCTCCACTTGCATTAACCCCTTAGTGACGCGAAAGAATTTAGTTAGTTCTTCATTTATTTGAACTGAATTAAAGTGTATGCAATTTGATACCATGCTTAGGCGAAGCACTAGTCAGTCGCATCACAACTGACACATCATAGGTACTACTCTATTGCTACTAGTCATCACGCGACTACTGCACCCCAAGGTTTAATTGTACTATACTCATGACATGCATGGTTCAGGAGGTAAATTGTTGCCTAAGAAGTATATACCAGAGAGCTGGTGATCTCTTAGGAATTAAAGCCTGCTTATACATACATCAACATATAGATCTGCTTATACATATCAGATCTCCTAAAGTTCCGAGGACTTGTATAATAATAGTTAATGGGCGATGCTCAATAAGCTAACTGGTTTAATTACGACCGGTGTAGATGGCTTCCAAAGAAGAAAAAATCACGTGTCTCATCTGCATAATTGCGCAAATATTTCATTTTGTATAAAATATAAACAATAACACCCGTTCATTCTATGATTATGTTCAACATTAAAAGCGTGCTTACTTGTGTAGAAAAACAAATCGCATATCCTGCCGATTAAGTGCCAACTATTGCATACAACAAAACTGAAATTATTAAAATATGTCGGAATTGTTTTTGCATTACCCCGGGAACTGTTTCAACAAGAACAAACGGTGAATAATATTCTGTATGAATGCAATCTTACTTAATTTAGATGGAATCAAGGTTTTGCTGCGTAATAGGCGTGAATTAGTTATTTAAATAAACACACGACGGCCGAATACACAACTACCAATTGTTTTATTCTTTTAGATCTGCGGTTCTCAAAATGTCGATTACAATCTTTTCAAGATCATTTAATCAGCGACAGGGCCAGAAAAGAATGAATTTTCAAAATAAAAAGAAGTGTTTCGTTATTAGTTTGTGTCGTGAATATATTTATCATTAATGAATTTATATATATATATATATATATATATATATATATATATATATATATATATATATATATATATATATATATATATATATATATAAAACTGTTTTTGATGGGTTGGAGTCAATAAAAGGGGCTATTTGTTGACTATTTTTACTCGAGCTTTCAATTGTGATTACAATTTTTATCAAGAGCTTCTAAAAAATACAAAATATCTTACAAAGTTGAACTAGAAATAAAAAATTTTTGTTAACTCACCAAATAAAATTAGTTTTTTTTATATATATAAAAAAAATAAAGTCTAAAAAATACAAAATATCTTACAAAGTTGAACTAGAAATAAAAAATTTTTTGTTAACTCACCAAATAAAATTAGTTTTTTATATAAAAAACTAATTTTATTTGGTGAGTTAACAAAAAATTTTTTATTTCTAGTTCAACTTTGTAAGATATTTTGTATTTTTTAGAAGCTCTTGATAAAAATTGTAATCACAATTGAAAGCTCGAGTAAAAAATAGTCAACAAATAGCCCCTTTTATTGACTCCAACCCATCAAAAAAACAGTTTTATATTTTTTTCCAAACGAGTCGCAAGTACTTCTTTTTTTCTTACTCTTATATATATATATATATATATATATATATATATATATATATATATATATATATATATAATATATAATAATATAAGACGGAAAGAAGAAGAGCTATTGGAATTAGCGTCAGAAAACACATTCTATTTTTATTAGATTCAAAATCAACAAGAAATGAAAACGAAGAGTAGTAGAAATAACTAGTATCTCGGATAGAGTTGTAAACTTAGCCTTACATCTATCAAAGAGATACAATATAAAAATTATACGAATACACGCGCCATCGATTACTCACACTTCGAGGAAACAGAGGAACTCTACAGTAACCTAACTGCAGCATTAAATAATCTTAAATTCTTCAACCATGACACTCTCCTTCTTTCTCTACTCCTTCCTCATCTTATCTTTCCCTGTATTATCAGCCTTAACAGTGTTCATATCGCTGTCTCCTCATTACGTGTCCCAGATATTGTAAGTTTCTTATTTATATTGTGTTTATTATTTCGCATTCTTTGCCCATTTCTCGCAATACTTCCGTGTTAGTTTTCTTCTGTGTCCATGCTATTCTAAGCATCCTCCTGTAACCTCTCTTCAATCCTGACCCCCTAGGGGAAGTGTAGTGGTCGACGTGATGTCGTGTATTGTCCGTCTCCAGAGATCTCTGTCTCTGGTCATTTCTTTTAATTCATGCATAGGTCTTTGGCATATTCCTGTAATTTGATCTATCCATCTTGTTGGGGATCTTCCTCGTGATCTTCGGCCTTCTACCTTTCCTTGTATTATGAGTCTTTCCATGTTTTCTGTGTTTGCTCTCATAACATGCCCAAAATATTTTAATTGTTGGGATTGGACTTTACTAGAGAGTCGTTGACTAACTTTTACCTCTCTTAAAATTGAATTATTTGTTCTACGGTCGGTCCAAGGAATTCGTAACATTCGTCTCCAACAGAACATTTCAGTGGCGTCTATCTTTCTTCTCTCCGATTGTCTCAGAGTCCAAGATTCACATTCGTAGGTCAGGATTGGAATATTAAGCAGTTGATCAACTTCATCTTTATCGCTCTTGAAATTTGACAGTCCTTCCATATTTTGGTCATTTTTGCTGTGGTAACTTTTGCTAGATCACATCTACGTTTAATCTCTTCTTGTAATGACCCTGTGGTTGTGATTAATGATCCCAGATATAAGTATGAGCTCACAACCTCGAACCGGTCAATTGTGGTTATGAGTGGATGATTGTTGTGTAGTCTATCCACTATCATGATCTTTGTCTTTGATATGTTTAATTGCAGACCAAATATTTAACTTTCTTTTTCGATCAGTCGTATAAGTTCCATCAGCTCTGCTTGACTATTTGCAAGAAGGGCTGTGTCATCTGCGAAACGTAGGTTGTTTACTTTATGACCATTTATTGAGATGTCCTTTTCCCATCCTTCAAGTGCTCTTCGCATAATATACTCCCCATATATGTTGAATAATTGTGGAGATAGTATACATCCTTGTCTGACACCCCGTTCTGGATGAAACTCGTTCGAAAGTGTGTCAAGTACTTTTAACTGATCCAGTAGTGTGTTCATATAGTTCAGTTATAAGCGTAATTAGATGTTGTGTACGCCTACTTCTTTTAGTATTCGCCATAAGTGTCTCCACTTGACCTTGTCGAACGCTTTACGGTAATCTATAAAACAGATGTATAGTGGGATGTTGAATTCCCTAGATTTCTCGATTATCTGTCTTATATTCAGCAGGTGTTCTCGAGTGCCTCTACCTTTGGTAAATCCAGTTTGCTCTTGTGGAATTTCTCTTTGAAGGAATGTTTTCAGTCTCTCATTGATTATATGTAGCATTATCTTGCTGGCATGGTATATAAGAGAGATAGTTCTATAATTGTCGCATTTATAGAAGCTGCCTTTTTTATGTATGGTCGTTATTGTAGATTTTGTCCAGTCTTCAGGCCATGTTTGGAATGCCATATTTGGTTACAGAGTAGATGAAGTAACTTTACACCGTTTTCTTCTGTGGCTTTAAGCATTTCTGCTGTTATCATATCTGGACCTGGTGCTTTGTTATATTTGAGCTTGTTGATAGCCTGTCTTACTTCATTTTCGAGTATATCAGGTTCTTCTTCTACCTCGTCAGAGATTTGGCTAACAGGCTCTTGGCGTTGATCATCTTTATATAGGTCCCTGCAATACGATCTCCATGTCTCCATTTCAAAGAACTGTAACTTATTTATGTGTTCTTGTTACATATTGTTGCAGAGAATTGTTTTCATTTTTACAAACGCATTTCTTGCTATTTCTATCCTAGCTCTTATTTCGGTTGTTTGATCATTATTGTCTGAAATACAGGTTCCTAGGTATTTGTATTTATCAACCCTTTCTATCGGTAAATTTCCCAAATGTATGTTTGTTGGTATATTTTTTTTCTTTGTTATTATCATGTATTTGGTCTTCTTTATATTCCTTTTTAGTCCATATTTTTCACAGAAACTGTTTGTTTTATTTAGCAGTAATTGAAGTTGTTCAGCAAGCTTGCCATAATCACGGTGTCATCTGCATATCTTAAGTTGTTAATAGATCTTCCGTTAAATATTATTCCTTCATTTTGAGATAGCTTCTTCAAAAATGGCTTCACTATATACATTAAATAGTAATGGGGACATAATACATCCCTGCTTAACTCCTCTCCTGATTTCAATTTCTGAACTGGGTTCGTTATCTATTACGATTTGTGCTCTTTGATTCCAGGAGAGGTTTGTTATTATTCGTAAGTCCCTGTGGTCTATATTTTTTGTCTTTAGAATTTGGACTAATTTTTCATCTCTTACTTTGCCAAATGCTTTTTCAAAATCAACGTAACAAACATGCACATCAACATTCATATCCATGCACCTGAGCTAACAAATTAAAAGCAAATAACGCTTCTCTGGTTCCTAGTCTGTTTCTGAACCCAAACTGACTATTATTCATATTTACAAAGATCATCAACAACAGATTAACAAATGTATTAGATGCTGCACAGCCAAGAGAGCAAGCAAGCGAAACGCTAGCTTGTTAGATATCTTGACACCGCTTATGTTTACTCCTCACTCCCAATCATTCAAAACTCTGCGAATTATGAACTCTGAATATATGTTAAATGATAATGGAGATCAAACGCAGCCTTGGCAAAGTCCCTTCTCCAAAATGCATTTGTCAGATAGGCACCCGTTCATTCGAATAAATGCCAGAATTTCTTGATACAGTTTACTAATAAGGCGAGTGAAGTGTTTAGATACATCCATTGTTATCAATATGTTCCATATACTCCAGGCCTTTGTATAATCAACAAAACATATAAATATCGGGACCTGATATTCTCTGGCTTTTTCACTGATGTTTCTTACATTAAGGATTCCCTCTGCCCTCCACAAATCCAGCCTCCTCAAGTGCTATTTGCCAACTTATAAGCTTTCTAGATGACGTTACAGGATGTAGAGGGTCACCTTACTTTTACTACAGTTGTTACAATTATTTGTTAGATCTTTCTTGTGTATAGATATGATCTTTCTTCAATCCTCAGGCCAGACGTCTGTGTACCAGATTTCATTACACAATAAATGTAATATTGTCAATCCACATACCGGAAGATGCTTCAAGACATCAGCGGTAATGAAAGCATAGCCTGCTGCTTTGTTTAGCTCAATTTCTCAGCTGTAAACTTGAAGGAAAGAAATGAATAAGGGGAAGAAAATTTCCTGGTTGAAAAAATTTGCAATAGTTAACTTTGTGCAGTATTTAGTAAACCTTTTTATACACTAAATAACAAAAAATATCTCTCAGATCCAATAACACTGGTCTTCAATTAGTATATTAGTATGTATCACGTACGCTTACATATAAATATGGATGTTGACCAACGATAATACAGAAAAGGTAGCATAAAAACAATGACCTGTACAGATACAAACTATCGGACAAAATGTATAGCTGGATTCTATTTACAAATAAAAAAGGCAAATAGCTCAAGTTACAGAACGGAAAATAGTTTTTAATTAATTTCGATTTTTTTTGTGATTACTTGTATTTTTATCCAATGCTTATAATTTTGTTTGTTTTATTTATCAGTAATTAACTAGATAGTGTTTTTTATAAAAATTGTAAGAAACAGTTTCGTCACAATTGATAGTGTTTAGTACATGATTGTTTGTAATAAATACATTCAAACTGAAGGTCAGAAAAAAGTATGTCAGATTGAATTTTAATATGTGACCGTAGCCATCTCTACGAGGGATATTAAAGAACCGCAACTAAGATTATCATTATTTCTTTTTATAGTTATTTGTATGTAAATGGCGAATGACTCATTGTTAGTCTAGTAGATGAGATATTTTAGAATAAAACTATTTACATATTTATTCTGACATGTTACAGATTACAAGCCCTTATGGGAATCTTTGCGTTATAGGACCCATCAGGAATATCATATGCTCAGTAGTCTTACTTTTTTATTAATATTTTGAACTGAGAAGATTAGCAGAATGAAATCATACTAGAAAGTTTTACGAAAAAAAATGAAAGCCTTTTCCAAGAAACCCTAATAGATTTGAGAGCTGAAGCCATAGACTGGATATTGAATTCATCTTTTCTTTTCTTCTTTATAAGACGAAATATTGTCAATTTTTCTACGATATTTTATTAGTTAATTAATATTAGCATCTTTTTCGCTGTCGTCTTAACGAACATTTCTTTAGTCTGTCAGTGGATTTGTTTCATTCTACCATGACTATCCATACGCGCGCAGTTGTTTTGATATATTCATTCTTTACAAATTTAAACTACTATTTACCTCTGTAATCTATCAGTGGAGCATCTAGACACCCATGCAAAAACAAGAATATCTACCCACCAGACCAGAGACTATTCAACTCTTCTTGGTCCAATCACCTATCCAATTTTCCGATCACCTAGCACCCATACCAGTGTTACACTGTTTAGCCTAGAGACTATCTTAGACCTCTTGAGAACCCTTAATTTTCACACTTTTATCATTAACCCCTATTTTTTAATTGACATATTAGTGTCACAGAGTTAGTTGCCATACTCCTCCGAAACGGCTTGACCCATTCTTTTGAAATTTTTTATATATATTCGGTAGGTCTGAAAATTATATTTTTTAAACCCCTAAGTGATAAGCGCAGCAGTTACGTTTCCAATTATCATTTTATCGTCTCAGTGTAATTCTTAAGTAAATTTAATATTATTTGCTGGCCGAGTTTATTCAGCCTTTTGTTCTGGACATAGCTCACTAGTTCAAAAACCAGTAATTGGGCAAGCAATATTGGCGACAAAAAATATAGATGTCGATGATCTGAATGCGACCATTCTGAATTTTCTTCCCGGAAAGTTACAAAACTTTTCCGTCGACCGTACTTTTCAGAAACAAAGATATCTTAGTTTAAATTTTCATTTACTTAACTATAAACAACAATTTTTTTCAACTTTCATTAACTTTATTCAAAGTTTAATTTTCCTTAGTCGTAGTTTTATTATTGGAAACATTAATATTCGAAATAGTACAATTACTGAAATTAAAGGAAGGTATTGATAAATGATTATCTGCTGTATAACATTTTGACAAATTTATATTCAAGTCTTCTTGGACCTCTGTAAATTCTGTGATATAAGAAGAAGCGGTGGTGCTGAAGGAAGTACGTAGACAAGGTTTAGTGTTATTTTGTCCCAAGAGTTTTTCAGTCGTCTCAAGTTTATTTTGCATAGAATTATCTATAAAACCTTCTGCTACAGCAGTCGATTTCCAGCCAGCTAGTCTTTCAATAGCTGACAAAGCTGCACCACTGTCACAGAGTATTAAGGCAGAGAAACGTAATGCCCAGTGTAGAGATGCGGGTGCTCTAATTTTAAAAATTTAGCAATAACTGGCTGTGCAGAACATTTGTTATTTTTATAAAAAATGAAATATGGAAAATGGAATATAAATAGGTATATGTTTGGTTGCCAACACTACAGGTTACTGCCAATCACAGAGCGTTTAGTTAATTTATGCAAGCAATGTGTGTTATGTTGCCTATACTGAATTCGTTCATTAATAGGGGTCATTAATCAATGATTTTGAGGGTGTTAAAATTGATCACAAATGGACGGTCGACGGAAAAAGTTAATTTGTAAACTAAGTAGTTAGAATAGTAGTTATAACATGTATATATATTTCCTATCAATCAATCAATCAATATTCTTTATTTCATCTGACTTTTACAAGTATTGAAATGCGTCAAAATACAATCTAAAAAACTATAGATACATAGGTAGTAAAAAAAAGTAAAAACTATAAGCACAATCATAAAACATAAAATATACACAAAAACATACAAATTGTTAAAAAGATGCCTGCAAGTATTCCTCTAACGAATAGAAAGTGTTTGCCAGAAGTAATTTCTTAACTGGTCTCTTAAATACATAAATATTTAACTCTTTAACATAATTAGGTAATTTATTATACAAACTAACGCATGTTGGGTAAGGACCCTTGCCCACAACAGTCAAGTGACGAGCAGGGTCACCAAATCATTTCTGTAACGAAAATTGTAGCCACTCATTAAGGAAACATCATTTCTGCAAATAAAATTACATCTATGTGACTTTACATATACAACACAACTGAAAATATACAGCGAAATTACAGTTAAAATATTTAATTGTTTAAAAATTGGTCTACAGGAATCCAAGCGCCTTCTAAACGTCATGGTACGAATAATTTTTTTTTTTGAAGAACAAGCACCTCCTTAATACGCGAGCAATGTCCCCAACAAACTAAGCAATATTGCAAAATTGACTGTACATGAGCAAAATAGTAAAGTTTCAAGATTTCTAAGGAGACAAAATTCCTAAGTTGCCATAGAACATAACAGTGTACAGACAATCTTCCCACTACATAATCAACGTGAGAAACAAGACAAATTAGAATCCAGATAAACACCTAACAACTTGGTGGAGTGGCTATTTGCCACAGACCCATTGTCAAGCCTTACTAATGGACTCATCTTCATAGTAGAAGGTGAAAAGGTTACCATATTGGTCTTTGATCCATTTAAGATTAGGGCATTATTTAAACAGTAAAGACTCATACTTTTTACAAGAAAGTTTGCTTTTTGAACTACATGAGAAAAATTATTGGAATTTAGTGCAACTGTGGTATCGTCAGCAAATTGAGTGACGTAACAGCCTGATTGCTGTTCCAAGTTTTCTCCTCGAACGCTTATTGCATCAGAAAAATTATCTAATAGATTCCGAACCAAACATGTTGAGCTATCGTTTATCAGTTGATTTAAATCGTTGACGAAAATCAAAAATAAAAGAGGGCCAATGATATTTCCCTGTGGAACTCCGGAGTGGACACTTTCTTCTGAAGAAAATATTATATTTTCATTCACATTAACCTTAATTTTTTGAAACCTTTTCGATAAAAAGGTGTGGATCCACTTTAACGCAGTTCCTCTAACACCACTATGATAAAGTTTTTCCAGCAGTATTGGATGATTTATAGTTTCAAACGCTCGTGCTAAGTCAAAAAACAAACAGATAACTTTATTACCCTTATCAAAGTTCGATAAAATATGATTGCACAGCGCTAGTAGTGCATCTTGCACACTTATACCTTCACGGAAACCAAATTGAGACTTTTCTATAATGTTGTGCCTTTTAATATATGAGAGGAGACGTGTATGAAATGCCTTCTCATATATTTTAGAAAACACAGATAAAAGTGATAGGCCTCGATAGTTATCAAATTTTGATTTGTCACCTTTTTTATGTATAGGCACAACTAGAGCAGTATTTAGAATTTGAGGAAAAATCCCTTCCTGAAATGAAAGGTTTACTAGAAATGTTAATTGTTTATAATATGTTATGAGATACATGTAATGTACTATGAGGTCCTATATTACTTTATAATATTTGTACTTAGATTTTACCAGTGGATAAAATCCTTCTTGATGTCACTACTTTTGTTGATTCTTATAGGTTGCAAAATACTTTTAAATAAAAAAAAATATTTCCCTTTACGTTCCGTACCATTTTTATTAATGCATATAATTATACCAGATAGCAGGCGACCCTCTGTCGGATACCATTTTCGTCTGGTATAGACGCGGTGAGTTTTTGGTTTTTTTTTTGTTCTATTTTGATTTACCTTACACATAATATTGTATTGTTTTTACGGTATTGATAAAACTGTACATTTGCCTGTCTGATAATAAATGGATGATGTCGGTTATTTTGATCTTATCAAAGCCTTATCCAGATGAATCAAACACGTGAATTTTGTGGCTTATTGTATTCGATGTATTTTCTGTTATCTGTCGTATTACAAAGACAACATCCGTGCTAGATTGTATGGTGGTGTTAATGCGCAATTCGTCTGGGATTGCATGTTATTGAAAATCTTTGGTTAATTAGGTTAGTACTTTTTTAAAACTTGGTTCTCCATTTTTATAAGTTCTTTAGGAATCACATCTTGGCTTTCCGTGTTTCTTGGTGTTTATTGTCTACGACCATTAGTGATAGTATGTGTGGTTCTACTTGCTTATGTTTTTGTTATAAAGTCTTCTAGGAAATCTGATTTTTAAGTTTTCATTCACTTAACTACATAAATTCATTTACTTCTTTTTTTTGTTGTAATTATTGGCGATATCTATTTTTGGTGCCCAAATAATTCATATTTGGTGCCTCCTATCTGAAAGTTCTGTATACACCAGTCTATCTGTAGAAAAAATCACTGATTTCACGTAAAATGTCTTTCTAAATACTAAAAAAAGGTTCTAAAAGGCATATGAGGAGTAGTTGATGAAAAATCTATGAGGACGTATGGCTGATTTTGCTTTATTTTTGTTTTAAAACAATATTTTTTGACTATAAAACATTTCTAACGCAGTTTAGAGAAAATTGGTTCGAATAAAAATTGTAGATCTTAAAAAGCTAGGAGTTTCTAAATTAAAATATATAAACAATTTACTAAGATATTTGCAAAAAAACCCTTAATTTTGCAGTAATTTATAAATGTTAATAATTTTGTTTTTGCATGGATATTTATTTAGAATCCTTTTAGTTTTCATTCTAAATATTAATAAACAATGGAAATATGATGACCAATGGAAAAAAATGCTATCTTGGTCTCCTATTGGTCATAGAATTTTTTTTTTTTGGGAAGTGTGTTTTTTCACCATCTTTTCATTGGGCCTACTTACAAGCATCATCATCATCTTTGGTTCTACAACCATGGCCTGTTCAAGAATTAGTCTCCATTCTCCCCTATGTTTCGCCTTGGCTTTTCAATTTCTGACCCCTAGATTCCTCAAGTAATCTTTGACTTGAGTTTTATATCTAGATCTTGGCCTGCCTCTCTTCCTGGTTCCTACTGGCTATTGATATAATATCTGTCTTTGGGGGTCTCCAGTGTCCATTTTTTCAAGGTGTCCTAGCCACCTTAATCTATTAATTTTAATAGACAGGGCAATGTTGCATTTTTTACAGCATTGATACAACTAAAAATTTTAGCGCCTGCGCCATATCCCGCTTTCTTGTACTCCTCTGTATATGTGGCTAAGTATTCTTCTTTCAAAGCTGCCTAACGGTTCTTCGTCGCTTTTACCGTAATCCGTGTCTCTGACGCGTATGTCAGCACACGTTTAATAAGAGTTTCATATATTAGTATCTTGGTTTTTCTGCTAATTATGTGTGATGTTAAGAATTGCTTTAGTCCAAAGTAAGCTCTGTTTGCCAGGTATATTCTTCTCTTAATTTCTACGCTTACTAGGTTGCTGTTATTTAGTTGTATTCCAAGATATATAAACTCCGAGACCCCTTCGAATATGTGTGCTCCTGTCACCAGATCTTGTACTTACTTACTAGCCAACGCCCACCCTTGGCATGTTATCTATTTGTTGGCGCGCTGACCAGTATAGACGAGCCTTCTGTCTACACTGTTATAAGCGCTTTTAAAATCTATGAAGAGGTGGTGGGTATCAATTCCATATTCATATGTCTTTTCAAATGTTTGAGAAGGAAAATCTGATCAATTGTTGACCTTTCTTTTCGGAATCCACATTGGTATTTGCCTATTTTTTGCCAGTATTTTGTAAGCCGTATTTAAGAGGTTGTCACATAGTAGTGGATCCCCTTTCTTGTGAATAGGTATTATAATACCTACATTCCAACTGACTGAAATCGTTCAGTCTTTAAGCTTTAATTTGTTGCTTATTCCCATTTAAACAGTAATTAATTTAAAATGCGACAAGAAAATAGCTTCAGAACAATTTTAAAAAAGTAGTTGAAAAGTGTTTTTAATACGCTTTATAAATGCCACAATTTTGAATAGTTATATTAAATGTCATTTTGCAAAAAACAGTTAATTAATATTTATAAAATACTACAAAAATAAGGGTTTTTGAAATTATCTCGGTCAATTGTTACAAAGCAAAATCGTACGTCATCACGGATTTTCCATCAGCTAGCCCTCATACCTTTTAGAACTTTTAAATATCTGTATGCGATCTTTTTAGCTTTTTTTTCCTTGACTGGGGTAGTAAGATCTATTAAGAATAGAGCATTTAAGTTAGAGATGGTAACTGAATTTAATAAAAAACAAATTATAATAATTATGATTAGCATTTTTGTTATAATGTATATTTGTCCTTCTGTGGTTTCTAGAGTAAATTGTTTATATTCTGTAACTTTTTTTTGCCAATCAAGCGTTTAATGCTAAACCTATTACACAAACAAGACACGTTTTTAGAAACTTGGTAGGACTAACTTTTTTTAGGTAAAGACATAAAAGGAGACCCTTTGGAAGTAAAAAAATAATAAAAAATACTTAAAAATCATATAACAGAAAATATTTATTAGAAAAGGGGCGTAATATCTAATGAAACTCAACTTACTAAGAGTAACAAGATTTGGCCACGTGTTGTGATAAAAACTAAAACACTTGTCGGCATTGCTGCAAGACTGATAATTAAGTTAATATTAATATCATTACTGATTTGTAATTTGTTAAATATAAATCTGGTATTTAACGATAAATTGTAAAAATGCTCTATTAGTTGCCATCTGTTTAATTTTTGTTACAAGATACATACAGCATATGGTTTTTCATTAATTTTATGAATATATTTAGTACATATTTATTTCCTTTTATTAGTTTCCTTTAAATTTAATAGTATGCCTAACTTTTGAATTTAACTGTTCGTCTCTAGCTGTAATCTGTCAGTTTTAAACAGAAAAATAAACCATTACTTGATACCACAAAGATAAAATAACGATAATATGTACCGCTGATTAAGAGGAAGTTATTTATAACGTCACTAAAATTAGAAGAACTCTTATATACATTATATTGTAATTATAACGAAAACTAAATTTCTATCTGTCTAATCAGGCCTGTATCTTTGAAAATATAATACTTTCCGTTTTATATTCTTCTCTCACACAAAATAATAGGCTTGTAAGAACAGCAATAAGTAAAGTGATCTACATACTGCAAATAAAAAGCGTTCAAGCTTTGAAAACACAAAACTCAGGCATATCATTTTAATATTGCATTGTAGAAAACTGTAAGAGATTCAGAACTGAACAGTAGAGAAGCTGTATTTAATAAATCAAAGCAAATTATGGCATACGCTGATGGTGTGGACCTGATAAAATTACCGAGCGAAACTTCCCCTCCTTCTCATTTGTCGCAGAGAATACAGGCCACTCGCAGAGCAACTAAGTAGCTCTACAGCCAATACAGTCAATCACAGGTCCGAAAAAAGAGGAGTGATAGAGGAGTAACACCTTTCTATAAAAACCGAGTTCATGTGACCCGGATGATAGCACATGTAAGGGTCCTGTCTACGTTACCGGTGAAAACCGGTTAACAACGGATGACAAAACGTCAAAAGACGAAAAAATCAGACAGGAAAGTATGGCAGACAATTGACGTAGAGGAAGAACACATTTCCTCCAGGTTGCGGGGTTGGAACGATGGACATGTACTCCATCTTCCATAAAAATATATTTTTGCAAATAGGACTAGATAATCTCGGGACATTACTCATCCCTGATTTGGTGTCAAAAGAATTGAGCTCTGGGAGAGCCTTTGAGTGTTACCGGGCCCTAGTTGACCTGGTATGCTGAAGTACTCGTCTATATATTTTCTTCTTCGTAAGGATGTAGTGATGTGACGTAATTCGTTTGAAAATTATCTGTCTCATGTGTGTATTGTTTTGTTTCGGAGAATCAGTAACCAGTCATGTCTTTTATTTGGTTCGATCATCTTCCTCTGGATCTTTTGCCCGCTACGTTGCATTCAACTATCATTCGTTCCATGCCTACTCTTTTTATAGTTATATGTCCAAAATATCGTTATTAGATAATAGTTTTTTGCAAAATTGTTTTCAGACTGCTGAAATACCTTCTGGGTGAGTTATGGTGTTTCTACGATTATCTTTCATGCTAAGTATTCTGATTGAGTATCTCACAGAAATTTTCTTACGTATCTGGACGTCGCAAGAAGTACCGTTCTCTGCATGGTTTTTATAGAGATTTTCACTAAGACCCAGCTATTTGATATTCTCTAGGAGGTTCTTTGGAATGACACCAGATTATTATTATTAATTTATTATTATTATTATTACCATGTGTTATAATGAAATTATTTCTCTTTTTTTTTCTTTCACGGTTTTCTACAACTTAGAAGTTGTAATTTGACTGTAATTTCTTAATTTTTTTCTCAAGCGGTTTTTACTCATCAGAATCCTGTATAATTTGTTTGGGTTATTCCTTGAATATTTTTATGTTTTCTATGCCTTCCTTTCTGTACTACTAAAACAGTATAGGTTAATGTAGCTAGAATTATTTAAAGTCACAAGATAGTTTAAATAAAAAACTTTTACTTTTTTTTTAAACAAAATTTACCCACATATATCAATAATTTAATTATATTTCAACCGATTCCAATGAAATTTTGTGAAAGTGTATTGTTTGGTCCAAGGATATTTTTTATCTCGATGAATTACCCTTATTTTCGTTAATAAGTTCAAGATGTTTTATAAGACTTAGCCTCTACAGTTGTAGGTAATGTAATCTATATATAAAAATGACGTTTAACAAACATTTTATTTTTTTAGAACTTTTTTATAACAACTCCAGAACGCCTGGATAGTTTTGGCTAATTTTAATTTTGAAATATTTGTAGAAGTCCAAGGAAGTTTTAGAAGTTAACAAAATATGATGAAATTATTAGGAACATATTAGAAACAACAATTTTATTTTCCCATACAAACAATTATATATAGGGTTATGCAATTGAACTGTTACCTATTCAAACGACTATAATTTTTTTGTGTGAAATTATTTTTTATTCATTCAAATGACAAAAATGTGTGAAAATAATCAACATTGCAGAATCCACTCACTTTAGTTCGATGTGGCCACCTTTTGCCTTGGCTATAGCCTTCAAACGATCAAAAAACAAGTTGCATGCTGCACGAATGTGATCTTCCGGTATTTTGGCCCATTTACGTATAATTGCTTTCTTCAGCGCATCCATACTGGCATATTTTTTAGTCCTCACCTTGCTCTCCAAAATGGACCAGATGGAATAGTCTATCGGATTTGCGTCTGGCGAATTCGAAAGCCATTGTGTGGATAAAATGAAGTGTGGGACATGGTTTTTTAACTATTCTTGGTTCACACTAGCTTTATGAGATGGTGCCGAGTCTTGTTGGAACGTCCATGGTCTACAACCGAAATGTTTGCGTGCCCACGGCTCTAAAGCAGCTTCTAAAACATTTCCCGATAATAAGTTGCATTGATTTTGACACCAGATTCAATAAAAACGATTGGAGAGCGTCCATTAGGGGTTACAGTTGCCCATACTATTACTTGAGATATGAAATTACTTCGGGTGGCTGCTCGTAAGCTCAAACTTTTGTAGGTGTGTTCGGTCAAGTAAACACGATCATTTTGAGAGTTTATGAACTGCTCAATAGGGAAATTTTTCCTATCAGAAAACACTATGTTCGAAAATTCGCCACGTTCGCGCAGGAGTAACAACCCCTTTGCTCTTTCAAGCCGAACTTTTTTTTTGCTTTGGTGCAAGATTGTGTGCTTTTTGAAACTTGTAAGGCTTGACCTTGAGCTCCTTTTTCAATATTCTTTGCATGCTTCGCTGGGATATTTTAAGTTCTTTGGCCATCTGATTACCACTACGACATGGATTTCGCTCAAGGCGAGCCTTCACTTTGCGAACCATTTCAGGTGATGTTGCTGTTTTTTTTTTTCGTCCACCACCATGACATTTGGCAATGCTACCAGTATCATTATAACGAGTTATGGTGCGATATACAAACAGTTTATTCACTTTGAGGTGTTTGAGCTGACGAACGATAGCTGGTTATGACTTTCCATCCAAATATAACGCAATCAGACTATTACGTTTAAATTCCATTGCGAATAACTTTTGTTGTATGTATAAAACTTAAATGTAAATGTTTTGATGGTTTATAAACATACTGAAGTGTTATCAGGCCAACTTTGACGTAACTGTCATTATCGATTTGCCAGATATATCGATGTGAAGTTGGTAACAGTTCAATTGCGTAACCCTGTATACTCTTTTCGATTGACGTCACTAAAACCGTGGCTATCTTTACGTCTATTTACTTTTTTACGTTACACGTAGAGGACCCGTAGTATGCTCATTAAATTATTTGATCTGTCATTTACTCTTTTATTTTAGTTTATTATCAAGACATAGTTTTTTATGTAGTTTGATATATCTTTATAACAAAATTTCTAATAGCATTGTTAATACCGTTCTAAGAAAATTTCTAAACTTGCCACTAATATTTATTTTATAAATTTATGAAAGAGAACAATAGTTCAAAGACAACAACAGTTCGACACTGAAGCGTTGGCCTAAATAGTTCAGGTCAACTATTCAGCCAATTAGTAGGCCATACAAATGTTCCACAATTGAATCAACAACAAAGCACTGCGTACGATACTTTGATAGAAGCTCTGAACATTGGATCTGATGGAATTTACTTAACACACGTAAGGACGCGTAGAGACGCTCCCATTGACAATAACTAACATGCGACTGGTTTTGCAACAAGACCAAAGTGAAATTGTGTTTTCGAAGCAGTTGTTAGACATGGAAAATGGTCTCTATTGACGCCTCGACCGGATTGATCACATTGCCCACAGATTTTTGTTACCTCACAGACTTGAAAGAGGAGTGTATTCAGCAAAATCAGTTGTCACAGTTATAAACTAGGATAGCGTAATCAACTATACCACAGAGTTTTTGAATCCATTGGAATTGTCTAGACTCCCACAATTTATAATTAAAAGTAGGCTCAGTTGTCATTATAATGCGTAACATGAATCAACCTCGACTATGCAGTGGAATGAGACTGTCTGTGAAAAGGCTAATGAATAATGTCATTGAGGGAACGATCATCAAGGAAAAATAAAAAGAAGAGGATGCCTTGATATCGCGTATACCGATGATACATTTGAATTGGTGAGTGGAAAACGATATGACTCCAAAAATTGACATTTCAAGCGAAGATAGCTAAATTGCTTTTTAACTATCGATCTATCTGCTGAGTCGAAGAACCGTACAATACGCTTTAAAAGCGAGGTACAATTTGGCATTGAGTGGAATAATGATACAACTCCTATCGTTCTTGTGATAATTTAAGGTTTTATCAGTATTTGAGAAATTTAAAATATCTAGCAGTAAACATTCTGATACGGAGAGACTACAAAATAAGAGGAAAAGGGAAGAAAAATGAAAGAAAGAATGCTCGTCTTCTTGGACTTCAATACACAACTGCAACTGGAAAACTAGTTAACAAAATGGCCGTGAAAACAGACTGCACGTAAGTATAATATTATTTTTAATACAATAATGGTTTGTAGAGAAAAAACGCTTTAAATCCGGGTACTTTTGACATTCGACAGAAAATGTAAATATTCCTAAGCTTATGTTTATTCTTATTATCGGGCAGAAGGTTTGGTTTCATAAACACATCCAAAAGTTGTACCAATATAACAAAAAAACTTCTAGATATGCCAGCATGTATTTAATTGAACCCCAATTATTTAAAGTGAGTCTACTATACCTCAACTTTTTTTCAGATGTAAAAATAAATCCATGTCAAAGCTTACGATGGATGAAAAAGGTGTTGTTTTAAAGACTTTATATGAGAAAGGTTCAAAAGACAAACAAAAAAACATCTCACTACAGTTCAAAATCATCACCTATCTTGATTCTACCTTAAACATTAAGATTATGTATAATCTGTTTATAAAACTACACCCGCAAGAACAGTAAAATATGAGTTTTATTTAAAAATTTTTAAAGAAAATTTTGTATTGAAATTTGGGCGGCCTCAAGTTGATGTTTGCGGACAATGCGAAGAGTTGGGCACAAAACTTAAAGATGTGAATTTAAACGAAAACGCAAAGAGAGTTGCCGCTGTCAAATTAGTACGATGTCCATAAACGAAGAGCTAAAAAATTTTACTCAAAACTTAAGGAAATCTCTACCCTGTGCCATGAAAGAGAAGATGTTGGCGGAATAGTTTTTGACTATATTCAAAATATGCCCTTGCGTGTTATACCTGTTCAAGAAATGTTTTATTACAGACAGTTGTGGTTATATGGGTTCGAAATACACGATTTAAAAAAGAGTACTGGACATTTTTACCATTACCTCAACCATTTACCTCAACCATTAACCAGATTTTTACACTACGACAGATCCTCGAAAAAGCGCAAGAGTTTAACATATATATGTATCATATTTTTGTCGATTTTAAAGCGGCATATGACAGTGTCTTAAGACCAAGTCTTTACAACGCTATGAATGAGTTAGGAATTCCAAAAAAACTCATACGTTTGATAAAAGTGACAATGGCGAAGATGCTATCAGCAGTAAAAATTCAAAACGACTCGTCAACCCCATTTCAAATACATAGGAGGTTAAGGCAGGGAGATGCGCTGGCGTGTCAGCTTTTTAATTTCGCATTAGAATAAGTTGTACGAGACGCTAATTTAGATAGCAGGGGAACAATATTTAATAGATCAGTCCAAATTCTAGCATATGCAGACGACGTGGACATTATAACAAGAACTAGGGCGAGAACTGCGGAAATCCTAACCGAGCAGTAGCAGCAGCAGAACGAATGGGATTACATATAAATCAAAATAAAACCAAATTCATGGCGACTAACACAAACACAAGGGCTGGAAATGTTGACACAAATTTAATCAATGACCAAAACTTCGAAGCAGTCAAAGAGTTCATATATCTAGGGACATCGGTTAACCCCAATAATAACACATCTGAGGAAATAAAAAGGCGAATAATAATTGCAAACAGGTGTTATGGTCTATCAAAGTACTTAGCTAACAAACGTATGTCTCAAAAAACTCGTATAAGGCTGTATAGAACACTGATAGTCCCCGTTCTCACATATGGATCAGAGGCATGGACGCTAACGAAAACAGATGAATCCGCTCTATCCATTTTTGAAAGAAAGGTGCTACGCCAGATATTCGGAGCTTTCTGTGAGAACGGAATATGGAGGCGTAGATATAACTTTGAACTGCAGAATATCTACAAGCATACGTTTGGTGGTAAAGATATTACCACTATAATTAAGCGAAACCGCCTGCAGTGGGCAGGACATGTAGCCCGGGCACCTGAATCGAAAATGATAAAAAAGATTCTAACAGCGCAACCCGTGGGAATGAGAAGACGGGGTAAACCAAAGCTGAATTGGATGGATGGGGTAACACAAGATGCGGAGAAGATCGGAGTCGGCAACTGGAAAATGCAACGGACAGAACAGAATGGCGTAGAAAGCTTGAGAAGGTCGAGGTCCTCTAAGGGCTGTAGCACCAAGATGATGATAACTGGACATTTTTATACATACCATGAAGGACACGTAGCGAAAGGCCCAATAAGGTATGTACGTTTGTTAATGATTATGTACAGAAAATGCCAGCAGAGATTCAAAAGCACCACATATTTTCTGATAGTTGTCTGGGCCAAAACCGAAACAACACTGTAGTCAGATATTTATTAGCTCTTGCAGCTTCAAAGCGGTTTCGTAAAATTTTTCACTACTTCCCATTGCGTGGTCACTCTTTTTTGCCGTGTAACAAGGACTTTGGAACTTTGGAGAGAGTGGTAAGAAAATACGATAGAATATATCTTCCAGAAGATTACGAAAAGATGATGCTATCTTGTCGAGAATTAAAGCCTTTTACGATTTCAACAATATGTCATAATTGACTACAAAAATTGGTCCGAACCACTACAAAAAACTCACCTAGTCTTCCGATGGAACAAAAGATAAATTTACAATAACACATTACAGGCAATTTACTTATGATAGTTCATCACCAGGTTACGTCACAACTAGTAATTATGTTGGCAGATTTATCACAAGCAGTTTTAAGTTAGTCAAATCTAAAGCAACCCAAATTTTACCAATCAATCCTGCATACACTAAAACATTACCAGTCAATATAAAAAAAATGATAATCTTAAAAATGTAATGCGATACATGACAGGAGAAGTTTTGGAGTTTTTTTATCACATTATGTCATGGGAAAGCACCAATGTTGACGCTGAGGTGAGTCAGGAAGACCAATAAGTACCATTTCTTTTAGGTCCTTTTAAAAATAATAATGCTTTTACGTTCTAAAAAGTTATATGACCAAATATATTCAAATTTGTTGTTTTTTTTTTATTAATAACGTAAATATTTCAAATCATTTTTAATATTGAGTGGAAAAACGGTATAACTCCAAGTGACGTTTGGGCGCGCATGTCGTGTATTAAAAAACAAAAATAAATGTTTTCTTTACATTCGTTTAAAAAATTTGATTGTCTTCAAACTTGCAATGTACATATTTCTTGTGTAATGTATACTTTTTAAAATAAACAGTTTTTTCAGGTTATCTCAAATGCATGGATTTTGGAGTTATATCGTTTTTACACTCACCGATTCATTTGATTTTTGGATTTTCATGTTTGGAATATAGACAATTATTCGCGCTTTGGAAAACCGTCATTGTTGTATATTAACGCACGGCAAACAAAACAAAAATATTTTTTATCAGAAAGCATTAAATTGATTCAACTTTTTTCAGACATAATATTTTTCAGTATTTTTTTCTGTTAATTTTTAGTCGTCTAGTAAATATATACATTTTTCTCTGTGTATAATTGTAGAATGGTTTTTTCTCTCTTTGAATCTAATTAGGTTATTTTTAATATGAGTGGGCGCTTAACCACCCTTCCACTCGACCTAAGAGGCTTATTGTGACTAAAATGTGATTCCTCATTATCTCTTGATATTTCTTCCATGATTGAAGAGCAGAGTAAGAAAATAATAAGTAAATGTCTTTAGCTCCAATTTTTGTTTTTTTTTTCTAAGTGACTCTTGCGCTTCATGAGCGGCTAACTTTTAAGCAGTGTTGCCGGTGTGTTCAGAATTTAAACAATTCTTGTACATAGATTACAAATTTTAACTAAGTCGTAAAATATTTCAAAGGAAGTCCGAAGAGAATTATAATATTTAGATATTAATATTAATTAACACTAAAATAAAAAAATATACAGGAAATTAGATTATGGATCAACAACCATAAAAAAAGAGAATTAAACAAAATGTAGTCAGGTACATTTTTTTGAGAACCTCTAGTAATTAAAAAAATGAGCGTCAAGTTGCGTCGAGTGTTTTAAAATAACTGGAAGATCGTAGAAGTGATTGTATTCAAAATTAATGAAGATTATAATACGAAAAGTGTGAATTTACCATAGGGTAAGCGTAAAGAACTTGTAAGTAAAGCACTTCAACAAATGCCAAAAAATGCTGACAAATTCCACCTCATCAGTGTATGTTCGATATCGGTACATCTCATCAACATTGACAAAAATGGAGATCCGGGGAAAAGAAAATGCTCGTGGTTAAAAAAACGGTATGGAGTAGACATAAGATCATATTAACTACTAAGAACCGAATAAGATAGAGATTTTTTTGCTTTAATGATTACTAGACTTCGGCAAATCTGCATATTGCATATTTTGCATATTGTGCATATTTTATGCAAATATTTCATATTTTGGCATATTTGTATAATAGTTTGTATAAAGTGCATAAAAGTTCAGATTTTTATACCGTATTTGAAAATTTTTAAACATACCAATTTATTTCAATTCTTGTATAAAATTTTGTAGTCATTTTAATCAAGAAATGATCGAAGTACGTAATCTCTACAGGTACAAAACATTTACAATTTCAAAGAAGATCAATTTAAGTAGCCCTCAACATTCTTAGAAAGTCTCGGTCACTGAGGCATTCAGTTATTGGATAATCGCTAAGGGTTCGCTCATTTGCATTTTATGATCTAATCCCCAAATCTATCTACAATTTATTGTATCTTAACAGCAGGTAAACGGCTAATAGTTTTGTTCCTAATTTAGGGATTTTCCAAAATCTCCCAGTTTATTGAATTAGGTACCTAAACATTTCTAATTTGATGCTCAGATTTGTAAATCATTTTTGTTTTGATATTCAAAGCGTAAACACTCGTTGTGCGTAACAAAAAGGAAGATTGTGATTTTATAATGCCTAAAACAACCAGTGCTTCAACTTGGATTAAACCTTATAAAGAGCTGTCTATGGATATGGGAAAAATCTACTGTTCAGTCTGTGGCAAAATTGTAACTATCTAATATTTTCTATTAAATATCTAATATTTCATACATACAGGGTGTTTCCAAATGACACTTACAACGTTTGACTGTAGGTACTTCTCTCGAAAAATTGAACAAAACGATATAGTTAATGAGGGGTCAAACTTATTTACTTTTCGAGATACAGGGTGTTAAAATTAAAAAAAATTAAATTCTTTTAATTAATAACAACAATAACTTTAAAACCAATAAACGTATTTACTTGAAATTTAGTACTCGTAGGTTGTTTTTAAATGAAAAATAGCTTCCTTTAGTGAGAAAAAATTGTCCATGGTACAATACAATGGTGTGTATTTAGAAAAATTTTTCACCTTTACTTTTTTTTATGAAGTCAGCTATTCTAAAACACAATTATTTTTATTGTAATTGAATTAACAAAAAAAACTTTTGTTGAATTTTAAAATAAGTTATATGATGTACTAATGGTTAGTAACAAAAACTAATTTGTGGATTAATACTGCATTTAAAACACTTAGCGAGTGTTTTTTTTTTCCAAACCAGTTATTTGATTAACCAAAAACACCTTGTATATGTTTATATTTTAAAGGTTGGGTTAAAATAAAGGTTTTTATTTTTATTTATAGATAGCATGTGAGAAGAAATTTCAGATAGACCAACATGTGAGAACTGCTTCACACATTGCAAAAAAAGGAAAAATAGGAGGAAAACATCAAACTTCAATGGCTAAATGTTTCCAATCTACTTCAAAAAAATTAGATGAGCAAGAAACTTTTAATGAAGACTTGTTTCGCGCATTAGTGTCTGCAAACATACCGCTTTCAAAATTAGCAAATGTAAATTTTAGTTCGTTTCTAAAAAAATATTGCAAACTTAATGTTCCAAGTGATCGGTCTCTAAGAAGAAATAATGTGAACGGGCTATACTCGTCGGTGTTAATTAATATTAAGGAAGAAATTGCAGATAATTATTTTTACATATCTGTAGACGAAACCACTGATTCCTCAGGAAAGTATATTGCTCATTTATTGATTGGTGTTCTTAAAGAAGATACCTTACCAAAATCTCATCTTATTTCATGCCAGCAACTTGAGAAAACAAATGCTTTAACAATTTCGCGTTTTATACAAGAAACATTAGCAACTTTTTTTCTTCCGACAACTATTCCTTCTAATAAATTACTGCTTATTTTATCGGATGCTGCTCCTTATATGGTGAAAGCAGGACAAAATTTAAAAATATTTTTCCCAGATTTAATACATGTTACTTGTGTAGCGCATGGATTAAACAGAGTTGCAGAGGAAATACGAAAAAAGTTTCCTCTTTTAAATACCATGATATCCAGTGTCAAAAAAGTATTTCTTAAATCTCCTATAAGAATTCAACTTTATAAAGAAATGCAACCTAACATTCCTCTTCCACCACAACCTATTTTAACGCGATGGGGAACATGGTTAGAAGCAGCTAATTTTTATGCAGATCATTTTGTTAAAATAAAGAACATAATTGATACGTTAACAGATGAAAGTTCCCAATCTCTTTTGGATTCTAAACAAACTTTTCAGAGTAGCTTGCTTCAACAAGAACTTTCATTTATAAAATAAAATTTTAGTTTTGTTCAAAAAACAATTACTCAGAATCACCAAAACTGTCATTGTTCGAAAGTACAGCATTAATAAAAGAATTTGCGTCATGTTGTCGGAAAGTTAGAGGTAATATTGGAAAAGATATTTTAAAAAAATTTGAAGCTACTATGGAAAAAAATAAAGGTTACCATATTCTTTCTGAAGTAGTCAGTGTTCTAGCTGGAAATATTTCGGAAACAATTAATTTAGAACCAAATGTTTTGGTTAGTTTGAAAAATGCTCCCGTTACATCAGTTGATGTTGAACGAAGTTTTTACATATATAAATATATGTACTAAGACAGAAGCCACAAGTTTTTGTTAGAAAATTTTGAACACCACTTGGTCATTTATTGTTACCATAATTCTAAATAAGTTTATTCATACTTAAAAATGATGTAGTTACTTAAAATAAATGTAAATCTAAATGAATAGTAGGAAATATTTAGTTATGTACACTTTTTTTTTTTAAATAAAATTGTTACTATTTTACGATTTTTTTATTTATTTGTATGCATATTTTGTAAAATATTTGCATATTTTCGGGTAAACACGTGCATATTTATGCGCATATTTTCTACATTTTTATTTGCATATTTGCCGAAGTCTAATGATTACCAACATTCAGTGGAACAAACAGTGGAACACCTTACCAATAACCGAGATATTAAATCACAGGTGGGCAAAAACTAAATGATTGACTAAAATATTGTAGAAAAATCAAACGATACGTATTATGTATAGTTAAATTATTTTGTATAAAATAAAATGATTATAAAGAATAATTTGTAGAGGTCGTCTCCAGAGAGATATTTTTACGAACAGTATACTATAAACGCTGATAAACAATATTGACCCAAAATAAGTAAATAGTTTAATCTATAAATCGATTATTATTGACAAGATTCATCATTTCGTTATCAAAACAAAACCAACATTTGTTGTTTAATTAATTTTGTTGATATAAATTTGTTGTAGAATGTGGGATTCGATTCCTTGTATATTATTTAGTATTTTTACTGTTTATTGCAACACATGTCGCTCAATATGTAAACGATATAAGAAGCATTTATGAGGTTGAGCAGAGTTAGAGTTTGGTCCTCATTATAGATCAGAAATATGAAACTACATTAACAAACCTTCTGTTATAGTAGATACTTGTCTTAGTTTTACCTATTTTCTTCCTGTTCTACCTTAAGAATTTGTCTCTTCACCTGGACGAGCTAAAGATCCGCGAACTTTAATATCATGCAAACCAGAAGTCCATCTTCAGTACTGGAACTCCAGCAATATTTCGGAAACTTTAAACGATTTAAAAGAAGCAATAAGGTCCCTAATTTTTCCTGCAATCCTTGCTGCTTGGGGAAAAGACTGAAGGTTCCTCTTGAACATAACTGCATTTAAAATAGGTAGTGATGTTCTCGCATCGCATAAAACTACAATTAACTGGCGAATATGTATTATTTTCCAAACGGATAGAATTATTTTAACGAAAAGCTAACGAAATTTGTTAATGTAGCAATTAGTGTTAATATCGTTATATAACGTTTCATTCATGACCACTATTTCCTATAATACTGTCGTTTGAATAGACAAATTAAATGTCCTTAAAAATTTATTGTTACGATGTTGTTGTGACGTAACAATGGTCTTGTTAACGTTTATCATTGAAAATAAATATGCCAATTTCACTCGATTGGCATAAAAATTGCTAACCATGTCAACTGATCATTTCAAATTGATTTATTCAACTGAATACATAATGTGATAGTCTACATTCTTTATAAGATTTATTAAGTGTATAAGTTTGTAAATCAAGTCGAATAATTTTGAAACTAACAGTTACATAAAGAAACTTATAAAATTGTCACCTTTCTATCAGTTCCGCTCTAGCTCCCCTAAATGAGTTCAAGCAGAAAGTATTATTTCTAGGCATGTTATAAGGCAAATCGTCTCTAATGGGTATTAAATAACCTGAAATTTACATCCACAAACAAGATTATCAATTGAATCCGTACATAAAATTGTGTCGCAACTGTATATTTACATACACACATGAACATTGACAGAGAAAAATCACGAGACAACTTATCACGGCGCAACTGTGCGTGGTACATCGCATAGAACACACAAGTAAACCTACCTTTAGGAATACTGTTTATATTGGGCATCCACAATGGGAGCTGATGGGGGGTTGTTTCTGTGGGGGAGTTTTTTCCGTATGCCTTGAACATCGCGCACTCGGGCACTTTTATTACGCCCGCGAACACACCGAACCCGAAAACTAAAACCAACTGACAGCACTGCTTCAAGTGTTAAGTGTTTTAAAACGTCGCGCTATGTACATTATGTAGAATGCGAGGTTGCTCGTTTCGATTTTTTACATTTCCCCAGAAATAATATGATTTACGTAACCTTAAAACTTCACATAAACCGAGTAAAGCATAAAATCGGAAGGAAAACTTTTGGAAAAAATTGATAATTTATATATATATATATATATATATATATATATATATATATATATATATATATATATATATAATATATATATATGATATATATATATATATATATATATATATATATATAATATATATATGATATATATATATATATATATATATATATATATATATATATATATATATATATATATATAATTTACAAATTACATTTACCCTTACAAATGTCAAATTTTAAAACAAAATGGAAACTACCCCAGGTGAGTAGACACTCTCACACTGATTTATCAGTCTGTCCCAAGGATTCTGGAGGGGACACAAATTTGACAAGAGCATGCTTTAAAAAACAAACAGTTCTCAAAATTGCAACCATGAATACTAGAACTCTACTTTCTGATGAAAGCTTTAAAGAAATGGAAGAAGAATTAGAAAAGATCAAATGGGACATCGTCGGAGTTAGTGAAGTGAGAAGGCGAGGTGAAGGCCTCGAGGCCCTAAAATCCGGTCACTTGTTTTACTATCACGGAGAACAACATAAGTCAGTAGGAGGCGTCGGATTCTTTATAAACAAACAGCTAGCAGGAAATCTAATAACTGTCCAATCAGTATCCACTAGAGTTACATATGCCACCTTTAAAATAAATACTAGATATAATCTAAAAGTTATCCAAGTCTATGCTCCAACAACAGAATATACAGACGAGGAGATCGAAGTCTTTTATGATGATTTAAGTACAGCCATCACAAACAACCGCACACATTTCACAGTTATATGTGGAGACTTTAACGCCAAAATAGGAACAAAACTGGATCCAGCAGAAACTGCTCTTGGAAATTTTGGAAGTCAGGGACGGAACGACCGTGGCGACACTCTTTTAAACTTCCTACTAGAGAAAAACCTATTCCTAATGAACAGTTACTACTACAAGAAACCTCACCGCAGATGGACGTGGAAAAGCCCAGATGGGAACAGGAGAAACGAGATCGATTACTTTATCACTGATAAAAGATACATATTTACAGATGTGACAGTGCTAAATAAATTTACGAAATCAAGCGACCATCGTATGGTGAGAGCCACCATTGTGTTAAATACCAACTATGAACGACACAATATGATAAAAAAGAAGCAAATAAACAGATGGACACATCCAAACAACGAACAAAATTTTGAAGATCATATCGGTAAATTCCTTCAAGAAAAATCATCAACAAATGATATTAACATTCTAAATGACATAACAGTAGAAGCAATAACAGAAGCTCAAAAGAAATGCTGCCCAAAAAGCGTGAAAGAAGAAAAAATTAGTCTGGAAACACAGAAAAAAATGGAACAAAGAAGAATACGGAGAAGCGACGAAAACTCTAGTAACGACAATATAAATAGAATGAACAAGGAAGTATCAAGAGAAATCAAAAAAGACTTAAGAAAATACAAAGATGAGAAAATCATCAAAACCATTGAGGAAAATAAGAATATGAAAATAATGAGACGCAAACTCACAAATGGAAATAAACAAATAGTCAAACTCAAGGATAGAAATGGCAACATCACATCAAACAGAGAACATTTGTTACAAATTGTGGAATCATTCTATGAGACATTATATAGCAACCAATCGACTCTAGATATAATCGAATATCAACAGAGGAAGGTTCAAAATCAGGGTTCCGAAGATATTCCAGAAATCTCCTTGAACGAAATTTACAAGGCCCTAAAAAAGATGAAGAATAACAAAGCTCCGGGGGAGGACGGTGTCGTCACTGAAGCGATAAAGATAGGAGGCTCAGTACTGATAGCCAAAATTCAAAAGCTCTTTAATCTATGCCTATGGAATCAAAATATCCCAACAAAGTGGAATAATTCAATAACTGTACTCTTACACAAGAAGGGAGATGTAGCAGACCTGGAAAGATACAGACCAATCAGTCTCCTTAACCATCTTTATAAATTATAAACCCGAATAATAACGAATAGATTAGAGACAAAGCTGCATTTTTACCAACCTCGGGAACAAGCTGGTTTCCGCCCTAATTACGGCACAAACGACCACCTGCAGTGCCTAAAAACCCTAATAGAAAAAACTAACGAATATAACCGTCCCTTGGCATTGATATTTGTAGACTTTAAAAAGGCGTTTGATATAGTGGGACTACCGTCCATCTTAAGAGCACTACAAGATTGCAGGATCGACCACAGATATTGTAATATAATTAAAAATATATATGAAAATGCCACAACAACCATAAGTCTATATTCTGCAACTAATAAAATAAAGATAAAAAGGGGAGTCAGGCAAGGTGATACCATGTCACCAAAGCTGTTCATTACCGTTCTTGAGTATGCATTTAAAAAATTAACATGGCAACAGAAAGGAATATCCATCGATGGAGAAAGATTAAACCATCTACGTTTTGCGGACGATATCGTGCTTCTGTCAGATAATCTGGGAGAGATCAAAGACATGCTCCAAGAACTGAATGACAAACTACAAGAAACTGGGCTGGAGATAAATTTCGAGAAAACCAAAATGATGACCAATATGGTTCCCAGCGAAGAGATATAGATCAATAACAACAAGGTAGAATTAATCGATAAATACACATACTTGGGTCATGAAATTAGAATAACCAGAGACAACCAAACCTGCGAGCTAAATAGACGAATCATGTTGGGATGGGCGGCATATGGACGGATGAGAGACATTTTTAAAACAAATATCCCAATTCACCTGAAAAGGAAGGCATTTAACCAATGCATCTTACCAGTCTTGACCTACGGAGCAGAGACCTTAACTTTAACGAAAGCTACTACCGAAAAACTGAGGGTAACAGAAAGGCGAATGGAGAGATCAATGCTGGGCCTGACCTTGAAAGATCGCGTAAGAAATGAGGAAATACGCCGACGAACTGGCGTAGACGATATTATACTGCGAATCAATAAACAAAAGTGGACGTGGGCTGGACATGTTGCTAGAATGGAAGACGGAAGATGGACGAAGAGATTATTGCAGTGGAGACCAAGAGCCGACAAGCGAAGTCGAGGCAGACCACCCACCCGATGGATCGACGACCTAAGGAGGATAGAAACAAACTGGATTGCAGCAGCTAGAGATAGAGAGAACTGGAGACGTTTGGAGGAGGCCTATATCCAACAATGGATGTGAAAATTCGGCTGGATGATGATGATGATATATATATACATATATATATATATATATATATATATATATATATATATATATATATATATATATATATATATTGGATTTGAAGTTTCCGCGGGAGTTATATGTGATTTCAGATGTTTTCCGGGTTTGACTCCGCGTTAAGTAATTTTGGTTTTTAGAAAAACCATTGTTTTGACGACGTCAAGACGTCGTCTCCTGAAACATCAAGACGAAGCAGAACTAATCTGACTTGACAATGGCAAGTGTGACCTTGCCGAAACGTCGTCAAAACAATGGTTTTTCTAAAAACCAAAATTACTTAACGCGGAGTCAAACCCGGAGAAGTCTCGTTTGTACTGACGATCTGGATAATTTCTGATTTCCCGTTCAGCTCTCCGATCTCTGTATTTGTTCGTTTCCCCAAAACTTCTTCATAGTCTTTTGCTCCCCCGGATATCTTTCTTAAAACACTCCTTTCCCAGGTGTTCAGCGTTCCCATTTCCTTGATTTTTGTTCATAACCCATCTTTCGCTTCCGTATAGGTAGTATAGTAGTTTGTGTAGAGCTCCGACCGTCTTTCTTCCTCTCGAAATCCGCTTCTCAATTTCTTGGATTTCTTTCCCTTTACTTGTTAAGGTTACTCCTAGATACTCAAACTCCATCACCTTTTTGGAACAATACTCTTTACTCTCCTTGTTTATGATAGTCTTCAGTTAGGTGTCTTCATATGGGGTGTGTCCCATTTTCATATACTTTGTTTTTTTCTGATTAATAATCAGTCCATATTGTGTAGCCTTCGCTTCAAAAAGTTTAAAAATCCTCAGCAGTTCCCTTCAATTCTTGCCATTTACACACCTGGCTTTTGTTGTTATAAATCATACCTTTCGTTCGTATTCCACTCTCTCTTATTATTGCCTCCAGTGAGAAATTGAATAATATTTTGGACAGCGGATTTCTCTCCCCATTATTACTTCAAATTTTTCTGTTAGGCTTCCATCTTTTCTTATTCTATAGTCGGTCTTCATTAAAGTCATTTTATTAAGTCTGATCTTCTATTCTGTGATTCCAAGTACTCTTAGGGCATAGAACAGACGCCTTCTTATCACATAATCGTAAGCTTGTTTGAAATTTAAAAAGAGGAGTTATTAGAGGAGGAGCTTTAACTGTTGCTCGTACGTACTGCTTTCAATCATTTTTTAACACGAATATTTGATCTATGGTGGATCTGCCTTTTTGAATCCTCCCTGGAATTCACCAACCTGCTCGCTTAAGGGCCTTTCCAGCCTACTTCTTGTGACTCTGGCGAGTACATTATATATTATATGTTACATTCAGAAGAGTAATACCCCTGTAGTTTTCGAAGACTGGTTTATCTTCCTTCTTATAAATGCCTATTCCCTCTCCCGTATTTTCGCTCCCAGATTTGCGTCAGTAGGCTACATATCAGCGTTATAAATGCTTCTTCCTCATACTTAATTAGCTGTACAGGAATACCATTGCTGCCTGCACTTTTATTGTTGTTCATGCTATATATGATTTCTCTTATTTCTTCCACGGTGTGAGTCTCCATTGTTTGCACCATGTCGTTTACCTTCCCTATCATTTCCACTTGCTCCTTAGCATTTCCATACAGTTCTTTATTAAGCAGCTCTCGGAAATGGTCTTGCCATCTATCTAGCTTCCGCTGCTGATCTCCTATTAGATGCCTTTCTTTACTCTTGTAGTAATTCTTGGGCCTTAGTCGCTGCCTCTTTTCGCCTCCTAGTAGAAGTTTCTCACATTTTTAATAATGTAATATTCTTCAATCTCTTGGAGCTTTTTCTCCATAAGATCCCTTTTCTTCTTCCTACACACTTTTTTGGCGTGTTTTCTCTCCGATTTATATTCATTTCTATTTGCGTCACATATTTTTGTCTGGCCTCGTTTTGTTTGTTAAGTATTTTCTTGCAATCGGCATCAAACTATTCTTTATCTCTCCCCTTCTTTACTTGACCTAACCGCTTTTGAGCTGCTTTCTTCAAAGCTTCTTCTATTATTCCCATTTCCATTTCGATGTCACCTTAATTTTCGCTTTGAAGTAGTTTAGTTGTCACGTTTGCCTGGAAATTGTCAGCGGTATCTTTGTTCCTTAGTTTGGTGACGTCATATTTTTTATATGATATCCTCTTTTCTCTGACCTTTGGAATAGTTTCTCTTAATTTCGTGATCATTAGTATGTGATGGGAATCCGCGTCTGCCCTTCTATAACTTCTAACATATGTTATTAATTTAGTGTGCTTGATTTCCACCAGGACCTGGTCGATTTGGTTGCGTGTTCTACCATCTGGAGCGATCCATGTGTGTTTGTGGATTTTTTTATAATCATAATTCTCAAGATATTTTCTTGAGCAAAGCCTACTAATAACTTCCCATTCTTTATTTCGGCATGTTTGCTCTTACTTCCTGTAGTGCTTCGGACACCTCTCTTCATTCTCCACTTTAAATCACCCATTACAATTTTAATACCATATTTTGGAATTTGATTATATGTAAGTTCAATCTTACTATAGAATTCCTGTTTAACATTCTGGTCTTTATTCTCTGAAGGACCATTATCATTTATTAAAGTTAATTTTGTAGTTTTGCCTCTTAGTCTAAGCCTACAAATCCGTTCAGATATTGGCTCAAACTCCACTATCGCACTTGGTAACCTATCACTAATTATAGAACTCCTTCCTAGCATTCGGTCTTCCCCACCATTACTGACAAAGCCCAGTTGTCTATCATTGTTACACTAGTTTCCTGTTGTTTCGTTTCTTGTATTACCAGGATATCCACTTTGTATTGTTTAATCACTGACAATGTTACATACCACTAAACTAATAAAAATCACTGTCATTTCCAAAGGCAACAACTAATATGTAGTTTATGGCCTGGTGAGAATAGAAGATTCTAATGGATTCCAATATGTGTTAGAACTTTGTTTGATTAGAAATTATTTAAAAACAAGATTCTTTTACAAACACCCCATATAAATCTCGTTAATAATGTTCCTTTACAAAACCGCGAAATACTTGAATAGATGTTTGTTACAGTTTTTGAGGATATAATTAAATTTTTATATCTGATAAAAATTGTTTTAGCTTCGTTTCCCACTAATATAATGATTTCTGGAGCAATAAATCAGCCTGATGATCCACTTCTCTGTGTAGTTGATAGCAACACTAATAGTGAAAACTATTCTAAATGGTATTCTTTTTAAAATGGCTCATATTCTAGATCCAGAAAGGTGGCGCTTCTACCCTTCTAATAATTACATGACCAGCAGAAAACCAGAGACCGCAAAAACGATGGCTAGACGACATCAAAGCAAAAGTGGGGAGAAACTTTTATCAAATAGCACAAAACAGAGAAGAGTGGATAACTCATAGGGAGGCCTTTGTCCAAGAGTGGATGCAAACAGGCTGAAGAAGAAAAATAATGCAAGACTCACTTGTTAAATTGGAATGACACCGGTAGTAGAAAGAATAAAATGTATGTTCTGAGTACTTTTTATTCTCCATTGCCTTCCTATGTCTATCTCAACATCTCAGAACTTTACGAACTTCTTGTTGCATTTAACACGTATATTATCGTTGTTAGGTATCTCCACATGAATAAGTATTTGTCTAGTTAGTTCAATAACTAATATAAGATCTGTTCTATTATTTGCCAGTGAAAGATGGTCTGTGAGTATGGTCCCATTATAGCTTGTAGCTATAATTTTCAAGCATATTGATAATAAATGAGATGGTTGGTTTGGAGATGTTCCAGTTTTGACTTTGACTAAATATTTAAGGTAATTTTTAGTTGTAATGACCTAAACCTTTGTCACGATCAGTATGTAATATATTTTGCACCTACATCTAGTCTTCTTTCTCTTAGATATCGCAGACATATTATTATTAGGGATTTATTATTACATATTATTTTTTTTTCTACGTTAATTCCATGTCATTTTCATATTTTTGTCCTAATTTTTATTTTTTTTTGATTCCGCATTTCCTTTTAATCTCTTCGATTTTATTCTCTATCTCATGTCATTTTCGTTTAGTGTATCTCCAAGATTGTTTCTGTGTTTTATTCCTATGGCATATATGTTATACGTTTATTACTTATACTTAATACAATGTCGTTGATAGATATCGATCCTCCATTTGCCTTTTTCACTTATTGTTATTATTCATCCATTTTTTTCAGGTTAGGATATTTTCTTTACAATTATAATTTTCTAAATGGAATAATTGATTCTTGGAGCCCTTGATAAAATAATTTAATATTGAACAATTTATTAAATTCAGAATTTAATTTAGTCTAGGATAAAACGGTCCTATCTAAAACGCGATAAAGGGTTTTGAGTTGTAAATTACATTCTCTTCGTGAAACTCTGTTGTACGGTCTTTATTCCACCTTTAGTTCGGTCAGCAATTTTAGTACAGGCACAAGCTACAAAGGGATACACGTTTTGGAAAACAATTATTCTACTTCAGATAATTCGTAGTGAAGCATGGTGAACGGTGACTGACAGCGAAAATTGGTAATATGCTGAGGTCGATATACAGATTGGGGCCGATGAGAATGATAGAAGTGATGAACCACGCCCAGAAATTTATTACTACTAAAAAATTTAAAAATACGTTTCCCCAGGGTGCACTTATGAGGACTATGTTCACATTTGGATAATGTTTACAATAACAAATTGTTCTACTCTTTCGACCAACATTATTTCATTTTAAAAACCAAAGTAAAAAAGAGATAAGATTTTTGGCATGGGTTACATAGACATTCTACGGTATAATTAGAGAATTAATTTATTAAATTGATATAAGGTTGAATGCTCGAATAAATGAACTTTGATCAAATAAAAGCAGATATTGACACAGTTTTATTAATTTAATCTTGCCCAAGTACTTTCGCTGCTTAGCGCATCTTCAAGGGCATTTCGTCAATTGTGGCCTATCCAACATGAATAAAATGTTATAAACATAAAATTGTACATCACACTACACTACACAAGGACAAAAACTTTAAAATTTTTAAAATATTCGAAGTTACATTATGTACGGAAACCGGAGACAGATTTATATTCCTCAAATAAGAACCCAGATAACACTGCAAAGTAAGATCTTAAGAGAAAGATAACGAATGTCAAATATAATACAATGCCAGTATAGAAGCTTGACTTCAATAATAATTTCTAACTAAATTGTTTCGTGTTGGTCTAAGATTGAGAGTATGATTTCGCCTCCAGTGAAAGACTCAATACAGAAAAACTGGATGGAAAAGTTCTTTTCCCCGATACGGCACGTCCCAATGGCTAAGAGGAAACGTCTTACGGATATATATAGAATATATAGATTATTTGGCTCACCAAATAATCAAACGCGGGTTAACTAAAAATTTTATAAGGCTTAAGCAATGTTATTAGCTGTTAATTTTTTGATTAAACATGACACACATCCATATGCAAAAATTCTCTCTCACTCACCCACACACATCCAGCTCTACACCATGCTCAATCAGCAAATCGCTGGACAGCTGCACAACTGACTCATATGGTGAGATTTATTCTGGTAGTACTGCGATTCCCAGTCCCGAAATGTAACACCCTGTACCATACATGTGATCTAAGAAAGAAGTAATTTTAGAACACTATACTCGCAGGCAACGTTGTTCAGTTCTGGTAGATTATGGGCGAAGTCGTTCTTAGAGGTGAGAAATAAAAGAAAAAATAGATACTAAACAACAAAAAAAGAAATAAAGAAGAGAACAACTCTTCAAAAAAAAAAAAACGGGCGCCACTGTTTTTAAATGTTTGAATCCCAAAAAAGCGAAATGTGATATTCACAAACCAAAGAGAAAAAATGAAAATATCAGTAAAATAAAAGATGGTACAATTCACTTTTCACTAGATTCACTACAAAATTATCAGGTAATGTATATAAATAAAGTAAATAAATAGCATATCAAACATATCAAATATTAATAAAGTTCATCATAAACAACAGGAAAACTGTTTTACTAAACTATTTGACTTTACTAAAGTCTGTACTAAATAAGTCCTCTCTTAAAAAGTACAAACAATTTACTTTCAGTTACTCCACCTTGGGTTAAATATGTTTAAGTTAGATACTGCACAAAAATATTAAGTAACAATAAATATTTAATTAGACAAAAATATTGAAATATGCACTGTTTCAATAAAAGATTTGAAGTATTGATTTCTATGACATAACTTTATTTAGTCTCTTGTTTTATTTGCAACTTTCTTAACTAAAGTCTGCTGAGAAATAGGAAGGAAAAGAACCCACAAATAATAGCGAGGAGCGAGGAGGAATAGATAGCGAGGAGTACGGGTTAAATTGAGAAGAAATTTGCTTATTACACTAGTTAAATCTGGAATCCAAAGGGGCTTTATACTTAGATGAGAGAAATTGTGGGACTTATACTTGGCTTCCAAGTGGAACAACATATGATAAACTTGGGATAACCTTGGAATAAACTTGACTAACTCCCAACGGGATCACCTGAAGTAGATTTGGATTCCGAATATAAAATACATTTGGACTACCTTTAGAACTTACTTGAGATTTCCAATTTAATAAACGCTTCAAAAATAGGGGACCCTAATTAGATGAGAAAATACACAGTCAAATAGGCGGAAAAATAAAAGTTAAAAATATAAAGAAATACAAAAGATATAAAAAAATATCTTATCCTTTGACAGGGTCTCGAAAACACATGTTGCACAGCGGAAAATGAAATAAAATTGAAAAGATACATCTTTTTATAGAGAAATATTTATATAGAGAGAGTACTGTAACTTAGCGTTTGTGGTTGGTCGAAATATACAAAACTTTACTCCACCTAACGTCACATTTTCTTGAACTTCTCTAAGGAATTAATTTATATATTTGTAAACAAAACGTTACCGGACTGAATTGATAGATTTAGCGATGTTTAGGTAAAAAGACACAAAGGGATAATGTAGATTCAAACAGACCGCACGACACATGATAGTATTAAAGCGACATATTATTTAGAGGCATTATAACTGGTATTTTATTAGCACGACCAAAAATTATTCCTTGAGAAAATTTTACACAAATTAGTCATGTACTAATCATGTTATAATTTAATAAAATTTAATGAAATAAACTAAAAATTGGAATATTCAATAAGAATGGTCATTTTGTTATACGTTACAACAATTTTGCATAGGAGAAGCATGGCACATGGCGAAAAGTGTAGCCTAAGTGATGCTCCAGAGTTTTGATGGGATATAGCCTTGGCACGGTATGGACACACTGCTTTCTAACTGTTGTCTCAACCCGTCTTCTTCTTCTTCGTGCGACTAGGATTACTCCTATTTGTCTTCCTCTTATTCTGTTTCAGTCGTTGTTGACTGTACATTATCTTTCCACCTTTTTGGCGGCCTTTGAACGGGTCTTCTGCAATACGGCTTGTTGTTTTTACAGATGTTCGCTAATCTATCTGGTCCCATTCGGTTTACATGTTCGTTCCAGTTTTTTTCTTGTTTTTATCCACCTGCTAATATTTTGTATTTTGCATTGTTCGCGTATATTTCCGTTGGTTTGTCTGTCTCTTAATGATATGCCTGCTATTGATCTTAATACTTTCATTTCGATATTGTTGATTTGTTGTTTCGTCTTTCTTGTATCGGTCCTTGTCCCCGCTGCATATGTTAGGATTGGTCTTAATATTGTCTTGTATACTTTCATTTTGCTTTCCGTGATCAGATATTTGTTTCTCCATATGGTTTCTCGGAGGCAACCACTTTTGCCGCTTTTGATGCCTGCCTTTTGGTCTCTGTTCTTATATCCCTGTCACTGGTGATCTCTACTCCTAGGTAATTGAATTTCATTACTTGTTGTACAATTTTGCCGTCTATTTCTCGTTTGCATCTACGCGGCTCTTTACTAATTACTATACATTTATTTTTTTCAACTCGTTGGAATAAAATGGACACGAGACAAAAATATGGCCCATAAAACGACTCAAAAATTAGCCACTTCTTGATCCAAGAGCCCTGATTATACCAAGCACAAATAAAATGGTTAAATAATATAGGTGTACATATACATACTATATATAGTATGTATATACAATGATAAAGATGTACATAAGTAATATAGGTGTTAAATAATAAGTGCCCAGTAAAAATAAACAACACCCATGCCGATCATTTCAGAACAGAGGCAGGTGTCAGGCAGGGATGCATAATCTAGCCAACTCTGTTTAATATCTACAGCGAACACATTATGCAAAAGGTACTAGACGGATGGAAGGGCGGAATATCAGTAGGAGGTCAAAAAATCAATAATTTGAGATATGCTGATGACACTTTAATAATCGCGGCAAATCAAGAAGAAATGAAAGACATAATGAGATGTCTGCAGGAGAAAAGTAAAACATATGGACTAAAGCTAAATAGGAGTAAGACAAAGATCATGATAGTAGACAGAGCTCGGAATAATCTTCCAACGCATTAAAGAAATTGGGGGCTTTGAAGTAGTAAATAGTTTAATACACCTGGGGCCCCTAATAACAAATGACGGAGGGTGTAACGGAGAGATACGTAGAAGGTAGACTATTGCTAGAACAGCTATGATGAAACTGATAGCCATTTGAAAAAATTCTAGCATAACAATACACACAAAACTAACACTGGTAAGGGCGCTCATTTTTCCCATAGCCACATATGCATCCGAAACATGGACCTTAAAGAAAGCGGATAAAAATAAACTGGACGCTTTTCAAATGTGGGTATACCGCCGCATGTTCAGAATATCCTGAATTGATCATCGCACTAACGTATCGATATTAGAACAACTTAAAGTGAAGGATATATTACTTAAACAAATACAACAGAGATATTTGCAGTATTTGGACACATTGCTAGAAGAACAGGTACGATGGACAAACTGATAGTCGAGGGTAGGGTTGAAGGAAAGAGACCTAGGGGAAGATATCCAAGCCGTTGGGTAGATCAAACAAAATATTGATTAACCAAGAGTTACATGAAGCCGAATAACTACCCCAGGACAGATAAGGATGGAGAGAAATCGTGAAAAAACTGTAAAGGTTTGATGGTGTCACCACATCCCAAAAGGGATTAGGACTGAAGAGGAGGAGGAATATAGGTGTACCGAAGTTCCAAGGACTTGTATAATAAACAGTGGCAGATGTACAATAAGTCAATTTCGCTGCGATAACACCAGAAGCTGACTGCTTCCAGAAAAAAGTTGAACCATTTTTGAAATTACAGTTCATAATTTGCGGTTCTAGAATTTGATAGTGACACTGATCCTTGACATAATAAAAAAAAAGAAAATTTTGACTTTCTAACAATGCTTTAAAATCCACTATAAAAATTTTGATCATATATTATTCGTCTAAAACATATTTCATTTTTTTTAATAAAACTCGTAAAAAAAAATTTAAATGTTGATGATAGAGAAATATGAAATTATTTTGACGTTATGTAAAAAAAAGTAATGGACTATTAATAATTATCTTTTTTATTCAGATATGTTTTTAATTGTTTTATTAATAACAGTTATTTATAGATTTATAGTTAATTATAAACATACTAAACTAATGGAATAGAAATAATATATCTACTTAAAAACCGCTAGTTATTATACGCAAAGTAATAATTGTGGAATAATGTACACTTAGTCTTTCTAATCAATAAAGGTGGTGTGGACTTCCATATTCGCTTAGATTTTGTCTCAATAATCTCAAATCAATTACTTGACCCTGCATTGAAATGTTATGAAATATTTTTTTATTTTATAAAAAAAGTCTATTCGACTTTCAACAACATTCAAGGAATCGGTGTCTAATTTATACCAAAAAATCATTTAGATTTTACAAATAACATTTTTTGAAAACATTAAGTGCGAATAATTGAAAAAAGATAATGAAGATAATGGTATCAAAAATGCTTAATGGGAGTTGAAAAATAATCCGAAAAGTAGAATTTTTATATAAAAAAGTATTAGGTAGGTTATTTTTTACGCGGAAAATTCTCCGAAATGTGGAAATCATTTAAGACTACGCTTTTTGTTAATACCAAAAGGGATGTACCAAACTAAATGACGTAAATTTACTATTGCAGTATAGGTTGATTAAAAATATACAGCCTAATAGAAAACAGAACGTGATCAAGTATCTTAAATGGTGTGTTATTTGACCACACTATTCAGCCTGTCTGTGGCATATGATAGGACAGTTGAATATAAGAAGAGTTGATCTCCTAAAAAAGAAATCAATATAAATTGCCGCCTATGCCGATGACATCAGTCTTATATTTTACAAAACGAAAGAGGCGGCAAAAAAAACTAACACAGCCAATAGCTAAGGGAAATAGCCGCACAGTTAAATTAGAGAAAGAAACAGTAGAAAGTTTCACATATCTGGGAGTTGCATTAAACACCGATGGAACAGAAAAACCAGAAATTCAAAGAACAGTAAAGAGAAATAAAGCTTATTTTTACTTGCCCATGTGTTCCGGTGAAAAAACATACACTGGAGATCGAAAATCAAGGTGTATAGGTACCTAAAAATATTATCAGATGGTGTATATCAAGATATGTATGTTATGGATGCAAGACATGCCAGAAAATACAACAAGGAAGCTCGAAGTCTTAAAAAAAGTCCTAAGGAAGATATCTTAACTTATTTCCTAAAACGCAGTATAGAGATCCAGATGTAATTATAAACTCAAATAACTGTTCAAAGAGGCACCGATCTCAGAATTCGTTAAACTTGAGAGACTTTGATGGGCTGGTCATGTAGTGAGAAAGGGGACCGAAAGATTGCCAAAAAGAGCCCTAGATAGTAAAATGTAGAGCGCAAGATTAAAAGGAAGTCAACGGAAAAGTGGGAGATGAAGTGGCAACGGACGCGCAAAACTTGCCAGATATAAAAAATTGGAAGAGATGGATAGGCATAGTTTGAAGTAGGCTATGGCTCGATTTGGGCTGTAGTGCCAATGGAGAGAGAAAGAGTGTGTGATATTTGAGTACTACGATTGATCGGTGAGTTAACGTACTGTTAAAACGTAGTACTAGCTCTATTGGCTATGTTAAAATAGAAGAGCGAGACTAAGACACTTTCCCACATCAGCCGTGAGACCTTGTGTTGGAAGGACTTAATCACGGTCGCTATTTCGATAAAGACTGAAGTCCTCAGATATTTCGGCGAGTTATTAGCATGCGGGAACCTGTGAGGAATGACCATACATTCCCTAGCTTCTTGTGGGACAAGAATGAACCGCGAATAAATAAATAAATTATCTCAGTCCTCCAAAAACTTTGGAGTTAGATCGCGTTACAGGCTCTTCTTTCGAAGATGAAGAAGAACAACTGAAAATTAGAAAATTAGTAAGCGATGATGCCCAGCACCACCCAAAACAATACCAGCGAGCGAACATTAGTGGCGCAGCCACTGTTTATGCAAATGATGCTCGATAGCAGACGCTAAACACTATCCCAAAGCGAAAAACAGAGATATTGGTACATAAAAAATCGCGCAGGTCTTAGTGTGACCTACAATAAACAATTCACAGGAACCACTTCCAGAATGAGAGAAGAACCTCCTGGTTTGTATTAAACTTATGAAATAAAACCAATAAAATGGTTTTGAAAGTACTAATAAATAAAATATAAAAGAAAAAAGACTAGTTAAATGGGGCTAAACTGTAGGCCAGAGTAAGAAACAGGGAGAGAGATAGCGTATGATGCATATGATAGAGTTTGTCGCCACATGGATAAACAAAAATTTTAATGAATAGATGGATAATATATTCACCAAGTGTTTCTAACATCAAATAAAGCAAAGAAAGAGCAAATAATCCATATTAAACACAGTTGGCACTTATGTCTAGTTGTATGGCAACTTTCAATTTTTAATGTTTATCTCATATAATATTACAAATACTACAGACTAAAATTGGAGGAAGCAGGGGTTCATGTTGACAAAGAACATCATGGCTAAATAATCAAGTAATGGACATAAATGTCATCCACATAACTGTTCAAAATCGCATTTGATAAAATTCGAGAAATGTTATCGCAAATCTCAAAAATACAAGAAGACGGTGTACTTCAAAAGTAGAAATAAAAATGAATTCAAGGATGTAATTTTTTTCTCGCAAGAGACAAGTTCTGATAAAAACACTTGAAACTATTTTATATCGTATATAAAATACATCAACGAAATATAATCATAAAATGTAGATCAATTAATACCAATATAGGCTGTGAACTAACTTTTACGAATTTTTATGGAAACATAAGTTGTATCCATCATAAAATTTTACATTTATATTAAAATTCCACAAAAACTATTTTTGTTTTCGTCTATATAAATGTTTTAATAAATCTTGCGAACATTTAAAGTTAAATAATGGATTTCCTATGTTATCCGAAACTGATAAGGAGCTGGCAACGTGGCTTGCCTACATTGATATCACTGACTGTCTAGCTGTTTACATGATAGATTTCAAATGGCGCGCGCATATGACGTAACATTCGCATACTGCACCAAAACAGCTGGAGACAGCGTCGGCGAAGAGAAGTCATGGCAAACAAACTATGTAACTAGTACGAGGGTAGTCCAAACACTAGCGAATCGTTCTTTTTATTTATAATATTTATATATCTAGCAATTTTTATATATATTATACATATTTGTTGATCTTAATTAATTAATCTTAATTCAGGTCACATCCTTGTGATTTTTCTTGTAAGTTTTGTTCTTAGTTTATTTCTAAGACTCTCTTTTAATTCTCAACCCTACTGCTTCCTGAGTTTTAATGTCATTTCCTACATTTAAATAAGAGTAAATTGTTTCAAATTGTATAATCATACCAATTTTTTTATGCGTTTTGAATGTTTCTACTGCAAATATTCCTTTTTGATATCGATAAACTATCTAGGGACATTATGCACCATACTCTCTGCTGCATCATTTTTTCCGCACTTCTTTTTATATGTAGTCTTAGATGTCTTGTTATTGTAGCACAGTCCGACCTCATACCTACTACAATTATTGGCCTATTGGGAAAATCCACCATATCCACAAACAGACCCGAAACCCTATGTGGACTCAAAATGAGTGGGCGCTGAACCACTCTTCCACTTGACCTAAGAGGTCCATTGTAGCTACACCCAATGTATAAATATTAATAATGAGTGGAATCCAAGTTAGTCAAATCAGTCCTCCATAGGCTCTCTAGGGTCTCCTAAACTCCTTTTTGGAAGCCCTCTGTTAAACTCAGTGTAAAGTTAAGTTTTTACTCCGTTAAATTTTTACTCTAGAGTACCATGTACGATGTTTAGTATTTAACCTACATGCCCGTTGGTGTTTATTTGTTTTTGTGTGCACATACGGGGGGCGGGGGCTGCAATAATTTAGTACTTTACTATAGGATCATTACTGCTACTACTACTACTATCGGTTTATAGCGTTCTCCGACGCCTTCCGACTCCTAACCGCCATTCTTTTCTATTTAACCATAGGTCTGGAGGGATTGCTCTTGCCTCTAGTTCTTTTTCAATTTCTCCAGCTTCTTCTCGGACTTCCTCTTTTCCTTCTCCCTTGTGGTGTCCACGTCAAAATCTGTTTCGGAATCCTGTCATCTGGCATTCTCTGTACATGGCCGTACCATATTAACTGTTTTGTTTTTATGTCATCAACTATTGTATGCTTGACTCCCATCATTTCTCGTATTTACTCATTTGGTATCCGATCTCTTCTTGATTTGCCTGCTGCTCTTCTCCAGAAGTCCATTTCTGTTGCTAGTAACAGTTTCTCTGTTCTTTGTTTCATTGGCCAAACTTCACTGCCATATGTGATTATACTTTTAAGTATGGTGTTGCATATGAGTTGTTTTGTTCGCTTTAGATATTGTTTGGTCCTACAGAATGCCGTTAATCATGGATATGGCTTTTCTACTCTTCCATCTTGAGTTATCTTCATACCCAGGTACTTGTATTCATCACAGTGTCTAATTTCTACCCCATCGTCTAATATAATGGACTGATTTGTCCCTCCAATACACATGGCTTCAGTTTTTATATTCTTCTATTAGCTTCCGAGTCATGTAACTCAAGTCGTCATGATCCTGAGCAATCAGTATTTGGTCATCAGCGAAACATAAGGTGTACGGTGTAGTCTCGTCACTGAGAGGAATCCCATGCCATTACATTTTCTTTTCCACAGCTTGAGTGCTTCCTCCAGATAAATTTTGAAAAGGGTAGGCGAAATACAGTAACCCTGCTTTAGTCCTGTCTTGACCTTAAATCCTTCAGATATCCTTGATCCAGTTTAAATTTTTGCAGTCGTTCCATTATACAGACTTTGGACTGCTTTGATAAGACCATGCTTAATGTTGATTTGCTGTAGGGTTGACCATAGTTTACTGAGAGGTACACTGTCATATGCTTTTTGTAAGTCTACGTACACCAGGTGAACTTCTTTATTGACGGCTGTTTTTTTTTTCAACTTGCGTAATAGAGTACAAGTGGTCTACTCTGGATCGCCCAGCTCTAATTACTGCTAATCATTACTGCTTACCGTGTTTATTATATCTCAGGCTAGGGGGGAGGCACCTAAGAGGTGGCTTAATTAACCTGGTAACTAACAAACAAATATTTTATGAAGATATTGTACAATAGCGTATAATCCATATTGCACATTGTGTGTTACACAACTTAATACAATAGATTATAATCTGTATAATTGTTTTTAAACCTAAACAAAACTATTGATATTAAGGCAATGAATTCTAAACAATTTTATAAATTAGCAAAACACTTTTTGCTGGAACACTGTTTCTATAGTATACAAGAATTTGTTTGTTTGAGCTCCTAGTGTTGTCGTTTTTATGAAAACTATATTACACCTGACTGAATTGTTTTTTAACTATGCTAAACAGGCCGGTCGGAAGAAGAAGAAGGGGACGACCTAAACTCAGATATCTGGACGATGTACAGGAAGATCTAAGGGAGATTGGAGTGAGGGGCTTGAGAAGACAGACACTCGATAGGGAAGGATGGAAGAATGTTTTGAAGCAAGCCAAGACTCACGAAGGGCTGTAGCGCCAACTGATGATGATTTTTTTTTTATATTTTTATATTTCTATTTTCCACTGTATATGTTATATTATGTGTTCTTGTATTATTTCTTAGTTATTTCCTATGTATACAAAAGTGACTTATTTATATTGTGACATGACATGTAGTGTTTACTATGTAAAAATAGCCAATAAACGTATCTATCTATCTATGAAGGTATACTTCTTTGAACCATTCTATACATTGCTGCATTCTATACAGAGCTCATTAGTATAAGTTGATTTTGTTTATTAGTAACCAGAATTAGTAAACAGAACAATTAATAAATTCAAAACAGAAAATTACATTTAACAACACAAAATGCCCATTAAATTTTAACTTTTTTTTAACCTTGGATAGAGAGAAAAATTTTAACACACAAAGTTAAAAGTTATCGTTAAAATTAGAGTAAAGTAGAGTAAAATTAGAACGTTAAAATTTTACTCTAGAGTAAAGATATAACGGAGTAAAAATTTAACGTTACACCTGTAGTACAATGGCAAATTGGTTTATTGTACATTTTTCATTCATTCATGATACCCATGCCAGAACTGTATCAGCTTGTACAGGTCTAGAGGATGAATACCATATATTTTTGAAGTAACTTACTAGTCTATAATGTGTTTGTTCCCTATATCTAATTTCTCGCAGATATGCAAGACGTGATTAACTGTTTTAGGTTTTCTGCTACAGAACCTGCATTGTTCTTGCAATCTATTGATCTGAAGTTTGTTTGGTCCAATCCTTTTAGACGAATCGACCTTGTGATTGGTTCGCAGGAGCTGTTTTTGAATGCTCCTTCTATATCGAGAAATGAACCCATCATCACCCCTTGGTTTTCCAGAACTTACTCCACGCTCTGTACGAGATGGTTCAGTGCCGTTACCGTACAGAATCCTGCTCTATATGCATACTGTCCCTGATATATCGGACTTTCAACCATTACACCATTTCTAATGTGCCTATCGAGGAGCTTTTATAGAGATTTCAGTACAAATGACATATCAGTTTCAGGAATTTAGCTTTTTAATTATGTCAGGTTTGGGTATACACGCTACCTTATGTACCCAGGAATAAAATATCCTGTACTACGATACATACTTTTTGTACAGAAAGTCATTTCTTTTCTGTAAAAGTACTGTATACATCCGATGATATATGGCTTAAATGAGTTTATTGCCCATTTGATATTGTCCTGATTTACAACTTCTTTTGCAACATGCTAGTTTTCCCCAGAATCAAGTTATGGTCTCTAGTCAAATCTTCTGCCATGTATCTAGAGCAGTGGTTCTCAACCTTTTTGTGGCGACGGAACACTTTTAATTACCGAAAAAAATTGCGGAATACCAAAGCAATAACATGCATATATTGATAAACAAATTAGTGCTTTGTCGGAAATTGTTAGCAACCTTTCAAATTATTTCGCTTGTTTAGCTTGTGTCTCCAAAAGTCGCTTGAAATAATCTTTATTTTTTGAAGCTACACTAGCGTGTTTGGTAGTAAAATGGCGTTTTAATTTAGCCGGAGCCATTGCGCTATTAGCGAGTGTCTGCACACAAACAATACACTTGGGAATTGGATGGTCTTTTTCCCCAGTCCAAATGAAGCCATAATCCAAATATTCATCAAAATATTGCCGGTTCAACATTTTTTTGCTGCGCTTCGATTTGTCATCAACCCCACTTCGTAAAGTTCCAGTATCTCCGCTGGTGCTCGCTTCATCATCATTAATTATGAGTTGTTCCACAGTAGTTTTTCTTTAAGGAGTTTTAGTTCCTTAGTTTAAGGAACTTATGCATTTTAATTTATTCGTCTCTAAACAAAATAATGCGGATGAGTGCTTCACATTTTGTATAAAATATGTAATTACTTACCTTTGATAGATAAGCCGTACGTAAACGTTATCATAAAAAAACTGACACAGCGATTTTCACGTATTACGTTTGTGCAATGTAACAAATTCAACATTCAGTTGCAGACTGTGGCGTGGGTGACTCAGATTGGTTGTGGCCAGTGCGGAGCTCAGCGCTCAGCGCTTATAAAATCCAACGTGTGCACTGTGCCGACGCGGTGTTGTCTCGCTGGGCAAATGAACATTTACGCTGCAGAATTTTATTAAATTAAAATGTACGTAAGTGGCTATTTTAAAATTTGAAAATATTTATTTGAAAAGAGTAATTTAGCAAAATGGTATGTAGGATTGCGAGTATTTCGCGGAACACTTGGAAGGAATTCGCGGAACACTAGTGTTCCGCGGAACACCGGTTGAGAACCACTGATCTAGAGTCTAGAGGTGTGTTTGTTTTAGACTCAGGAAAGTGCCTGAAAACTTTACTGCCCGGGCTATGTCCTCTCCTCTAGAGTCTGAGGCTAGTTATAGTTTTTCTACGCAACTTGTGTTTTATTTCAACCTACAAAGAGCACCTCAAAGAAGCGAACTCACATTTAGAACTACTACTGGGATAGAAATGGACACCGAAGCAACCAGACTTTTGGGGCCTTTTCACCGTCCTCTCATCGTCAACATAAAATCGATTACACTTCATAAAGAGTGGTTTATTACACTTTAACCATTGCGTTATCTTGAACGAGTACCAATCAGACAGAGAACATTGACAATCACTTCAGCTAAGGTAACCTGTTATCCCAGTGAAAATCAGATTCGCCAATAGTATGAATGGCACCGGAGAGCAAACATATAAGCTTACACACAGTACCTGTTTACTTTCTCGATTTACTTTCCTACATATTAAAATGATACCTTTTGCTCATAATGGGTGTTTTTTAATGGTATAGAAATGTAAGTTGGCAACACTGTTTTAACTTGCGACCATTTTGTCAGCTGTCAAGTGATTTATGTGTAGTTTGGTTTGTCATTTTAGCATAAATAGACTGACGCCTGAACAACGCTTTCAAATTGTGCTAATTTATTTTAAAATTCATGGTTCTGTTAGAAATACATATGGCTCACTACGTCCATTTTATGATCAACATAATCGTCCATCAAAGCAATTAATTCGATTAACCATGGAACGTTTTAGCACCACGTTTCCTCTTAATGATAATACTCATATACACAGATGTCGTACAGTGCGTACAGAAGAAGTTGTTGTCTGATGTAGAGGGTAGCATAAAAAAAGCCGAAAAGATTTTGCGGAAATATCTTCGTTTGCGTGCTTACAAAATCCATCTTGTGCAAGAATTAAAGCCACACGAAATTCTGTGAATGGCCCTAATACGAGATTGCCGTTGATCCTGATTTTCGTAAGCGAATTTTGTTTAGTGATAAAGCTCTTTTTTGGTTAAATAGCTTTATCAACAAATAAAACTGCCATATTTGAAGTGAAGATAATCCTCAAGTGTAGGTTGAGACAGCGTTACATCTAGAAAAACTGACTGTTTTGTGTGCTTTGTCGGTTGGTGGAATCATTAGTCCGTAGTTCTTTAAAGGCGATTTTGGCCAGAACATTACAGTTAATGGTGACTGCTATAGAGCAATGATTACTGACTTTTTCATTCCTCAATTAAACAACCATAATGTGCAGGAGCTGTGGCTTCAACAAGACGGCGCAACATGTCACACAGCTCGTGCCACAATTAATTTATTGAACGAAACGTTTGGTAACCACATATTTTCACACTTTCAGACCTGTGAATTGGCTTCCAAGATCGTGCGCTTTAACAACGCCAGACTATTTTTCGTGAGGATATGTGAAGTCGCTCTTCTACGTTGATAAACCTGAAACGATTGACCACTTGGAGAACAACATTCGCCGCTTTATTTCCGATAAACGTCCACAAGTGTTGGAAAAAGTCATCGAAAATTGGACCTCTAGATTAGACTACGCCAGACCCAGCTGTGGCAGTTATATGCCAAAAATAATATTTAAATTATAATTCCAAAAGATTATCTTATGAATAAAGTTAATTTCATCATACAGAACAAAAAATTATGAATCGAGGTTCAGAAGATATTCCCGACATATCAACGGCTGAAATTTACCAAGCTCTAAAGAAAATGAAAAAAAAAACAAAGCACCAGGAGAAGATGGAGTAGTGGCGGATGCGCTAAAAATCGGAGGCTCTGCTCTCATCAGGACAATCAAGCAGCTCTTCAATATATGCTTAGAAAACCAAGCAATACCAGCTGAATGGAATAATTCTATAACGCTCCTCATGCATAAGAAAGGAGATCAAACAGACCTCGAAAACTATAGGCCAATCAGTCTTCTAAGTCACCTGTATAAATTATTTGCTCGAATTATCACTGCCAGAATTGAGAACAAACTAGAAACATGCCAACCAAGAGAACAGGCAGGTTTCCGCCCTGGGTATGGTACAAATGACCATCTAACTTGTCTAAAGCCCTAATTGAAAAAACTATAGAGTACAACCGGCCACTAGTTCTAGTATTTGTTGACTATAAAAAAGCCTTTGACACTATCGAGATGGTATCTATCTTAAGAGCTTTGAGAGATTGTAGAATCGACTACCGATATACCAGCATTATTCAACATATATATGCAAATGCCACAACAGCAATAAACCTCCACACCCCTACTCAAAAAATAAAACTAAAAAGGGGAGTTAGACAAGGAGACAACATGTCACCAAAACTATTCAATGCCGTAATGCAGCATGCATTCCAGATGTTAGAATGGGAAAACAGAGGTTTGAGTGTCGATGGCGAAAGGCTGAACCACCTACGATTTGCAGATGGCATAGTTCTAATAACCTACGACTTAAAGGAGGCCAACGAAATGTTACAAGATTTACAACGAGTCTCCCAAAAAGTAGGGCTGGAAATAAACTTTGCGAAAACTAAAATGATGACCAACTTAGTACCTAGTGGACCATTGAAACTAGAAAACTGGCATATTGAAACGGTTGACTAATACATATATCTGGGCCACGAAATACAAATAAGTAGAGACAACCAAACATGCGAATTATCTAGAAGAATAGCTTTAGGATGGGCAGCCTATGGCAAGCTAAAAGACGTGTTTAAGGAAAACATCCCAATAAAGCTAAAGAGAAAAGCATTTAACCAGTGCGTACTTCCGGTGCTCACTTATGGAGCTGAAACACTGACATTGACTAAAGCATCAATAAAAAAGTTACAAGTAGCACAACGAAAAATGGAAAGATCTATGCTTGGCGTAACTTTGAGAGACCGAATACGAAATGATGAGATACGGCGAAGAACTGGAGTGGAAGACGTCATAAAACGGATTACGGAAAAGTTGAAGTGGAAATGGTCAGGACACGTCGCAAGACAGAGAGACAACAGATGGACAAAGAAGATTTTAGAATGGCAGCCAACAAGCGGCAGACAAGCGAAATCGTGGAAGACCACCTACCAGATGTACGGACGACATTAAAAGAATAGTGACAAACTGGATCGCAGCTGCACAGGACAGAGAAGAGTGGAGACATCTTGAGGAGGCCTATGTTCGACAGTGGACAAATTTGGCTGTGTGATGATGATGATGATGAAAGTTAATTTCATGTCAATTTAAAAATAAATCATCTTTGTTTTATTTCATTTCAAAGTTCTATACCTCAAAAAATACCCTTTATTATTAACAGTTATAACGCCATTTACATTTCCATCGTCGAAAATGACTGTCAAAACAGATATCGATGATGTATATGAAGCGTTTTTTAAGATGAGGTGCGCGAAATTACTTATTTCGCATCACTCGAGTTAACAGATTCCTCCGGCCGGCGAGTAATCATTTGGACGTCGTTCATTGTGGCGTAGGCGTAACTTCGAGGTGCTAGTTACTGTTTATTGTTAGTTTTACTGTTCAGACAGACTAGCGCCTCCTACTGATTGTTTGCAGGAAAAACTTAAATTGAGGTTTATCTTAGATATGGTTAAGTATGTAGTATAAATCGCAGAAAAAAACAAAAATCGTTAAATAGATGACAGATGTTCACCACATCGCACAAATTGTTTGTGTATGAAAAATATAATATAGTGACATAGATATATATGAATTAAAACAGATAAATCATTCCTCAAGTATGTCGCTAATGACAGATGATTTTTTTCTGCGTGTAATCATTGTTTGGGTGGATGAGACACTCCTCCCCATATCGAGCCACTTATCAGAATCCTTTAACGGCATTCTAACCCTGCCGCTGATTTTCACACATGCGCCTTTCTGGTGATTTCAAGGAGTACTTGAGCTCTTCTCTTTTGTAACTAAAAAATGATACCTTTGCGAAACTTTTCAAGCTACTAGACAGAAAATGCTTACGGAACAAAATGAAAAGTTGGTGGCAAGGATATATGAATGATTTTTAGTTCAAGAGAAAAATCAATCCGGCGGCTGTGGTGTTGGCTATGTGAGTTTCCGTGAAAATCCAATTAGAGGTTGACATTTGTTCTGCAAATCATTGTTTTTTTTTTTAATTTGTTTGCTGGAGTTAAACATGGTTGTAATATAACAACTTTATGAACCAAAATCACGACATAATTTAATAAACACATCTCAGTTAGGCCATCTCTGAAGACCTTATTTTTTTATACACATACAGTGTGCTCCTGAAGTTCTTGCCGTAATCCGTTGTCCTATATATTTTCTGAACCATAAATTAATATATTTTTGGGTAATTTAACTAAGGCACTAGTTTATAGTTTTTATGACATTTCAGTGGCGTAAGCATTGAAAATTGCGATCGAGCGTCATTTTGTGAAACAATTTTTAAACATCACCATATGGCAAGTGATACATAATTTAAAAGATCGTTTTAAGTTCTTTCTAACTACACAATTACAAATTTCTGATCTCTTTTAAAATTATCTTACAATAGTGGTGTATTACTTCCTATTTAAAATGTTTTTGAATGTTAAATTATAAAATTTAATGACTACTTCACTGAATCGGTATAAAAACTATGAACAACTGCTTCATTTCAGCTACGGAAAAATTGAATAGTAAGATTCCATGGTTCAGAAAATATTTTAAACGGAGGAAGATTTTATTATTACTGTATTTATGAGAAGCCAATGTTCAATGCGCTGTACAGTTGCGAACAAAAAAATATAAACGTGCCAACCAGCTAAACTTAGTCGTCCTCATATGGAAGCGATATAGCAAAGTATATAGTAACAAATAAACAAACTTAAGTAACATGGATATTTGGCCTAAGAAATCAAGCCACAACTTAAAGCCATGCAAGACCATAATAGAGAAATAAAAACCGACATAAAGAGCATTGTAGGGACCTGAAACAATTACTGCTCAGAATTATACAAAGACCCTTCAAAACTTTGAGAATCTACTTCAAAACATTAAAACATTTTATATTCAATTTGAAAATATCGGGAAAATGATAATAGACGAACATGAAATTCGAACAACCTGGTGTAATTATATAAGTGAACTGTATAATGATGATAGACCCGAAGAACTGGAGACTTTAGTTGAAGGTGAAGGACCAGAAATACTAAAATCAGAAATACTGCATGCTGTAAAGTTAGCAAAGAACAAGAAAGCCGTTGGCCCTGATAACATACCGACAAAGATGTTAAAGCTTATAAATGAGGAGAACATTAGAATATTGGTCAAGCTTTTTAATGATGTTTATTCAACTGGTGATATCCCTGAAGATTGGTTAAAGTCCGAATTCATAACACTACCAAAAAAAAACAACGTCCGAAAAACTGTAGCGATTATAAAATGATAAGCCTTATGAGCCACACTTTGAAAATATTACTACGCATCATCCACAGTAGAATCAGAGATAAATGTGAAGAAGACCAGGATGAAACACAATTTGGCTTCAGAAATGGACTGGGAACTCGGGACGCCCTCTTTGCACTAAATATATTACTGCAGAAATGTCGAGATCAAAGGAAAGATGTCTTTGCTGTATTTATTGACTATGAAAAGGCCTTTGATCGAGTACAGCATCACAAATTAATTACAATATTAAAAGATAAAGGAGTTGATAGTCAAGACATACGATTCATAGAAAAGTTATACTGGCGTCAAACAGCGACAGCTTGCATAAACGGAAAATCAACAGAACTATTTAAAATACAAAGAGGTGTCAGACAGGAGTGTATACTATTCCCACTGTTATTTAATTTATATTCAGATAGAATATTTAAAGAAGCGCTGCATAATTTGGAATGGGGCGTGAAAGTTAATGGAATTCTGATAAATACAATCAGATATGCAGAAGATACAGTTATTTTAAGTGATGACATGAATGGACTACAATGCCTTTTAAATGCCATTGATACAGTGGGAAGAGAGTTTGGCCTAAGCATAAACTGTTTAAAAACAAAACACATGGTGTGTTTAGCCGTTTAGCACATCAAGATGCACGATTATATGTTAATGGTCATATAATTCAAAGAATGTCCAGTTTTTATCTTGGTTGCCATATTACTGAACAACTAGATCCAGATCAAGAGATAAAATGTAGAATCGAGATAGCCCGCACGACATTTTTAAAAATGAGGTCATTCTTCTGTAATGATAACTTGCAACTTCAACTTCGAAAGCGCATGGTTAAATGCTACATTTGGTCAGTCCTCTTATACGGTGTCGAAGCATGGACATTAAAAATATCTACCATTAATCGTCTGGAGGCCTTTGACATGTGGCTGCACAGACGTATACTAAAAATTCCATGGACGGCTATGCTGACAAATGTGGCAGTCCTTGAGAGAGCAAATGCTCTCGCGAGCTGCTTGATAACACCAAATGTAGAAAGATGGCCTATTTTGGACACGTAGTAAGGGGAGACCGATATAATATTCTTTAACTTATTATGATGGGTAAAATCGAAGGACCCAGAGGAATTGGTAGAAAGCAGGCCTCTTGGTTGAAGAATATCATGGAGTGGACAGGAATAAGGAAAGCTGAGCAACTCTTTAGAATAGCTCGAGACAGAGACAGTTTCGCAATGTTAATCGCCAACGTCAAGGTGACTTGATAGGGCACGTTAAGAAGAAGACTCAATTTGAACCTACCATGCCCATTCAATAATAGAATTTTGGTAGTCAGAATAGCTTGAAATGATTTACGCTAGCCATAGAGTGGGGGTGGAAAAGTAACTTAAAAATAAATCGATAATATAGAATGGAAATTGATATAAGATCAACAAGGAGGTAGCAGAAGAAATTAGGTTTAGTATCTCTTGAAAAAGCCCCAAATATATGTCATTCATATATGACATTCACACTTTACAAATCACGATTAGCCTAGGCGCATTCACCAGATTTCTAATATCTGGAAACTAACTAAGGAGCTGATGTACTCAAAGCTCGAAAAGTTCTAGAACAAAAATATAGCAAATTAGATCCCCAGACACAAAACTTAATAGTGGGGAGGACTGTTGACTTTCTTTTAACAAAATACCGACGTCAAAACCATGTATGTGGATTTAAGCAACAAAAATGATTTTTTAAAAGGTGATAGGTACCTATATCATATCTTTATACCTACCCAATAAATACCTCATGTATTTCATGCGATAGTTTCGCCATCAGTTTATCACAGCAAACATTAGTGATATAATCACAAATTCAAATATTATACTTTATTCCAGTTTACATATAGTACAAATAGATACCTCTTACGTAAAAGATACGAAATAAGTACAGTAGATAGTGTTTTTATCTCCAGACTGTTTAAAAAATATTAGATAAGGAAGAAATATTTTTTGTCGTTTTGAAAATTATGAATTGGTATATCAGGATTTTTTTCGGAGGCATCATCATTTTTTTATGAGTAGGTTCCTAATAAAAAACGTCGAATGAGCAAAAATAATTTCAAATGTCTCTTGATATAATTGATATAATACTAATATCGTATGGCAATGTCAATGCACACTAGCCACGGGGACCAACGGTTTTACGTGTCCCTCGAAGCACGCTGAACGGCTTGTATCATTTTTAGAAATGAAAATGTTGTTCTTGTTGCCGAGATGCCTCTTGAGAGTGGGGTCAACAATTTTAGGGGCAAACGTGTACGACATAGTTATACGTAAGTAAAAGTATTGGCTTTATAATAGTATAAAGCCTGCTTTATTGATTTCGAAAAGGCCTTTGACAAAGTACAACATGAACCACTAAGACAAGTTCTAATAAAAAGAAATATAGACAGCCGAGATATTCGAATTATATGCAATCTATATTGGAATCAAACAGCAAATGTCAAGGTTGAGGGCAGACTAACAGAAGAAATTCAAATCCGTCGAGGAGTCCGGCAGGGATGTATCTTATCGCCACTTTTATTTAATCTGTATAGTGAAGCTATCTGTGAACAAGCACTCGAGGAAGAAGATCTTGGTCTGATAATAAATGGAGACGATCAACAATATAAGGTATGCTGACGATACAGTTCTCCTAACGGGAACGCTAGTAGAACTACAACATCTCGTTCAAAGTCTCAATATATACTGTAACAGTTACGGCTTGAAAATTAATTTGAAAAAAAACTAAATTTATGGTAAATCACGAAATCAAAGAACATCAGAGCTAATCTTGTAATAGACAATACAACGATTGAGCGTGTGCCCTATTATAATTATTTAGGTGCTTGGATCACAGACGATACTGATCAAACAAAAGAGATTAGATGTAGAATAGAAATCGCTAGATCAGTCTTTAATAGAATGCGCAAACTCTTTTGCAATCGTGATATCAATATAAAGTTACGAATACGAATGCTGCGGTGTTATGTCTTTTCTACCCTATTATATGGAGTTGAGGTTTGGACACTAAAACAGTTGACCATAAAAAACATCGAAGCTTTCGAGATGTGGTGCTATAGGCGCATTCTCAGAATATCATGGATGGACCGCGTCACTAACACGCAAGTACTCCAAACTTTAGACAAAAGATTCAAAATTCTAAATGAGATAAAAACTAGAAAGATGAAATACTTGGGGCACATTGTGAGAGGTGAAAAGTACGAACTTTTAAGAAACATCATGCAGGACAAAATTAAGGGCAAAAGAAGTGTGGGAAGAAGAAAAATATCGTGGCTTCGTAATCTACGTGAATGGTTCTGGTGTAGTTCGATTGAACTTTTTAAGCATGCTGCTAACAAAGTCGCAGTGGCCATGATTAAGAGATTAAGATCCGAATTGAAATAGCAAGTTCCAAATTCATCAAAATGAGAAAGCTCTTAAGCAACCGCAACCTAAGTGTTAATCTCCGATGGCGCGCCACGAAATGCTACGTACTCTCTACGCTACTTTACGGAGTAGAAGGGTGGACGTTAACAGCAGCAACTATAAAGAAGTTAGCGGCTCTAGAAATGTGGCTGTATCGACGCATACTAAGAATACCTTGGACAGACAGAGTGACTAACACAGAGGTATTAAAACGAATGGCTGAAGAGGTGGAATTGTTAACAACTGTTAAAAGGAGGAAAGCGTCATACCTGGGCCATGTGTTCCGTAATGATAAGTACAGTCTGCTACAGCTTATCGTGGAAGGCAAGATTGGAGGTAGAAGAGGTTTGGACAGAAAGAAGAAATCCTGGCTGAGAAACTTGAGAGAATGGTTTCAAATACCAGAAGCTGCAAACATAATACATGCGGCACAAAACAGAGAAACCTATCGTTTCTCTGTTTTGTCTGTTTTTCCGAAAAAATCCGTTTTCAGCAGTAAAGGCCAAATTTAATTTTAATTTAATTTAATTTTAAAAACGGTAATTCATATCCCCCGTGTGGGGTATAGTCCTCAGGCGCATCCCCGGGTGCGGATAGGGGAATGCCTGCGAGATATGGGTGGTACCGGGGAAATGAAATACCCGGCGTGGATCAAAACTAGCAAAATAGTAGCGTCTGATCCAGAGTGGACGGCTACGAACAGCGTCTAGCTAACGCTAAAAAACCCTCTTCAGGAAACATGTCGAATTATGTAACAAACGGAATAGGACCCCAGGTGGATAGAGTTACTAACTCAGAATCCCACACCGGAAAACTGGTTCGCCTTAAGGATTCTGGGGGAGGCAAATATTCGACAAAAATAAGTGTAGGAATGTATAACATCAGATCCATGAACAAAGACACTAAAATCCACGAACTAGAGGAAGAATTGACTAAAAGGGATGTTATCGGCATTCCGAAGTAAGAAGAAAAGGAGAACAAAAAATACAGCTAAGATCAGGAAATTTGCTATACTATAAAGGTAATGAAGAAAACACCGACAAGAGAGTAGGATTTATAAATTATTATTATTTAAATAAAAAAGTAGTTAAATACATACAATCTACCAAGGGCATATCAGATAGAGTAGCATACACGATGCCTAAATTAAAAAGAACGTCCTTAAAAATCATAGAGGTGTACGCTCCAACAAGTACCTATAGCGATGAAGATATTGAACATTTCTACGAAGACATAACAACAGCTATGGAAGAAAAGAAATCAAAATTAACGCTAATAATCGGGGACTTCAATGCCAAAATAGAAGAACAACTAAATAAAGAAGAAGACAAAGTAAGACACCATGGATACGGCAAAAGCAATGATAGAGGACACATATTAATTAATTACTTAAAGGAGAAGCAACTATATGCAATGAATATATTCTTTAAGAAAAAACCCCAAAGAAAATGGATATGGATTAGTCCCAATGGTGAAACTAAAACGAAATTGATTATATTCTTTCAACGCAAAAATCCATGGTTAAAGACGTAACAGCCCTAAATCGTAGACCATAGACTAGTCCGAGCAAAGGTGATCATTGATAGTAGATTTGAAACAAGAAAGAAAATGGAAAATAATCAGAAATTAGACATGGAAAAACTAAAACAAGAAAAACAGACGTACGAAGAGAGAATAAAGGAAATATTGCCGACCAAGGAAGATATAGAATACAAACCTATCGGTGAAATAAACATGATATTTACTGAAACTCTAATGAAAGTGGGTAAAGAAATAACACAGACAACATCAAAAAAAGAAAATTTCATATCCCAGGAAACAAAGATTCTTATGAACACAAGAACATTACTAGAACAAGGGATCAGAAATAAAATGGAATACAAAGAAATAAACAAAACGGAGAGTACAGGAAGAAAAGATAGAGAAAACAATTGAAAAAAATAGAAACATGAAGTGCTAAAGCAGAACCTGGGAAACATACAAATTAATAGCATAAAGAACAAAGAAGGAGTGGAAACCAACAATATAAAAGTTTACAGATAACGCACGAATATTATACAAATCTCTATAAAACAGAACAAAAACCAACCCAAGAAATCCGTAATCAGTTACTACTGAAAATAAAGAACGTTAACTCTGACCTACAACCAGAAATCAGTAAAAATGAAATAAAAAAGACACTCAAAGAAATGAAGAATAACAGATCTCCTGGGAAAGATGAAATAACTGTGGAAATGCTAAAAATGGGGAGGAAACTGCAGTGGAAGTACTTTATGTACTAATGAATAAAATATTGAACACAAAACAAATACCCACCACATGGAACGAGGCACTAACACTATTACTATTAAGAAAAGGCGATAGAAAAGATCTGAAAAACTATAGGCGCATAACGCTACTTAATGTAATGTACAAACTGTTAACTAAACTACTAACAAACAGATTAACCACTAAGTTAGATAATTGATGATGAATGATAGGCTATGTATGTAGGATGGAAAAAAACAGGCTTCCAAAAAACTGTTGAATGCAAGAATGCAGGGAAAAGACCTATTGGAAGACTGAGAAAGCGATGGAAGGATGATATGGATAAAGACGCTAGAAATTTCCTGTAGGATGGATGGAAAATCGAAGGAAAAAAGTATTGGCAGAAATAAAAATCATGGCTGCGTAAAATTAGAGTGTGGACCCATAAAATGGGAATCCAACTTATTCGTAAAGTTTCAGACAGAAATTTGCCATATTGATCGTCAACCTAAATCGAAAAGTCACTTAAGAGGAGGATAAAATAAAAGTAATAGCCCCCACAATATAAATCACTTGGAAGTTATCCTTATATACAACGAGCAAATAGAGTTTGTACTCAGTTTTAATACCATTTCTACTGAATAACAATTAATCTTGAGCATGAGAGATAATAAATATGTCAGATCAGACATTTAACGAATAAAAAACTTACGATATGGAGTCGAAACATATACTCTTCCACTAACGCTACTAAATTAATTAAAATATGGAAAGACCGACCAATAACAAAGAATACTAAGCTCAGGTTGGTCAATGCTCTTGTTTTTTCCTGTGTTCTGGACAAAACATAGAGCCTTGCAATTCTAGAAAAGCTTCATTTAAAAGATAGTCTATTAAAAAAAACGAGCATACCTAAGTTACTTCGGCCACATAGCTAGAAGAACGAGGACCATGGAATTGGTGGTAGTAGAAGGAAAGGCCTAAGACCAAGAGGAAAATCTCCAACACGATGCGCAGACCAAATGAAGACTCTGGTGGGAAAATCCCTACATGAACCCGTTCATATAGCACAGGATCGCAGCCAATAAAGACAGTAAGCTAACAATATTTACAGTATTACCAAGTTGACAAGGGCTCAAAAATAAAGAGAAGATTTATAGTGTGAAACAACAACTACATTTATCAGAACAATATAAAACACTACGGAATAATACAAATTATTCAATTACTGTTGTTAAAAAACATAAATATATCAGTTGAGTTCTACAATGCTTATTTTATTGATATTTGCACCATGCTACACTAACGTTAAACACATCAAAAATGTTATGTCGCCTTTCTATTACTCTATCTACTGACCTTTGGAGCCATAAACCTTGTCTTAATCTTCATCAGAGTCCGAACAGATTAGTGAGTTGGTTAAAATGAATCATACATTTTTGTCAAAGATTCGTTAATGGTTTAATGAAGCACAACTTTTACGAATTTGTTATTAAATACCTTCTCCTTAATAAACCGTTTGACACGGTCAATTGGGTATATTGAGTGTGCTGGCGTTTTGCAACTAATGTTAACAAAGGTGAAAATTACTAGTTATGATTTTACCGTGGGTGATTAAACTTTGGAAGGGTTTAAACATTCATTAACTTTGATTCTACGTACATAATAAATAAATAATTATACGAATTTTTGTTAATTGCTGATTATCGTTATAATTTATTATGCATTTATTAAAAGTTTTTTATTTCTATTTTCTTTTGCAGTGAGTATTGTTTTGACCTTCCTGCAAACTGTTAAGGTGAGTATACTATACATTTAAGTAAAATTGTGCAAAAATACCGAACGAAAATGTTTGCAGGTTCGGACTACCTGCTTTATTCAGGAAACATATTTGACGCATTCTATTTCTTCGTAGTAGAGTATTATATTCATCTTAGCAAGTAAAATATTGTGAACAAACCGACGAACAAAGTATACGCAAATAATATATTTATTTACTATTATCCCCTTCACCTGTTAGGTATAGTGGGATACTGATTATTAGACTTCGGCAAATATGCATATTGCATATTTTGCATATTGTGCATATTTTATGCAAATATTTTGGCATATTTGTATAAAAGTTTGCATAAAGTGCATAAAAGTTCAGACTTTTATACTGTATTTGAAAATTTTTAAACATACCAATTTATTTCAATTCTTGTATAAAATTTTGTAGTCATTTTAATCAATAAATGATCTAAGTACGTAATCTCTACAGGTACAAAACATTTACAATTTCAAAGAAGATCAATTTAAGTAGCCCTCAACATTCTTAGAAAGTCTCGGTCACTGAGGCATTCAGTTATTGGATAATCGCTAAGGGTTCGCTCATTTGCATTTTACGATCTAATCCCCAAATCTATCTACAATTTATTGTATCTTAACAGCAGGTAAACGGCTAATAGTTTTGTTCCTAATTTAGGGATTTTCCAAAATCTCCCAGTTTATTGAATTAGGTACCTAAACATTTCTAATTTGATGCTCAGATTTGTAAATCATTTTTGTTTTGATATTCAAAGCGTAAACACTCGTTGTGCGTAACAAAAAGGAAGATTGTAATTTTATAATGCCTAAAACAACCAGTGCTTCAACTTGGATTAAACCTTATAAAGAACTGTCTATGGATATGGGAAAAATCTACTGTTCAGTCTGTGGCAAAATTGTAAGTATCTAATATTTTCTATTAAATATCTAATATTTCATACATACAGAGTGTTTCCAAATGACACTTACAACGTTTGACTGTAGATACTTCCCGAAAAATTGAACAAAACGATATAGTTAATGGGGGGTCAAACTTATTTACTTTTCGAGATACAGGGTGTTAAAATTAAAAAAAAAATTAAATTCTTTTAGTTATAACAACAATAACTTTAAAACCAATAAACGTATTTACTTGAAATTTAGTACTCGTAGGTTGTTTTTAAATGAAAAATAGCTTCCTTTAGTGAGAAAAAATTGTCCATGGTACAATACAATGGTGTGTATTTAGAAAAATTTTTCACCTTTACTTTTTTTTATGAAGTCAGCTATTCTAAAACACAATTATTTTTATTGTAATTGAATTAACAAAAAAAAACTTTTGTTGAATTTTAAAATAAGTTATATGATGTACTAATGGTTACTAACAAAAACTAATTTGTGGATTAATACTGCATTTAAAACACTTAGCGAGTGTTTTTTTTCCAAACCAGTTATTTGATTAACCAAAAACACCTTGTATATTTTTATATTTTAAAGGTTGGGTTAAAATAAAGGTTTTTATTTTTATTTATAGATAGCATGTGAGAAGAAATTTCAGATAGACCAACATGTGAGAACTGCTTCACACATTGCAAAAAAAGGAAAAATAGGAGGAAAACATCAAACTTCAATGGCTAAATGTTTCCAATCTACTTCAAAAAAATTAGATGAGCAAGAAACTTTTAATGAAGACTTGTGTCGCGCATTAGTGTCTGCAAACATACCGCTTTCAAAATTAGCAAATGTAAATTTTAGTTCGTTTCTAAAAAAATATTGCAAACTTAATGTTCCAAGTGATCGGTCTCTAAGAAGAAATAATGTGAACGGGCTATACTCGTCGGTGTTAATTAATATTAAGGAAGAAATTGCAGATAATTATTTTTACATATCTGTAGACGAAACCACTGATTCCTCAGGAAAGTATATTGCTCATTTATTGATTGGTGTTCTTAAAGAAGATACCTTACCAAAATCTCATCTTATTTCATGCCAGCAACTTGAGAAAACAAATGCTTTAACAATTTCGCGTTTTATACAAGAAACATAAGCAACTTGTTTCTTCCGACAACTATTCCTTCTAATAAATTACTGCTTATTTTATCGGATGCTGCTCCTTATGTGGTGAAAGCAGGACAAAATTTAAAAATATTTTTCCCAGATTTAATACATGTTACTTGTGTAGCGCATGGATTAAACAGAGTTGCAGAGGAAATACGAAAAAAGTTTCCTCTTGTAAATACCATGATATCCAGTGTCAAAAAAGTATTTCTTAAATCTCCTATAAGAATTCAACTTTATAAAGAAATGCTACCTAACATTCCTCTTCCACCACAACCTATTTTAACGCGATGGAGAACATGGTTAGAAGCAGCTAATTTTTATGCAGATCGTTTTGTTAAAATAAAGAACATAATTGATACGTTAACAGATGAAAGTTCCCAATCTCTTTTGGATTCTAAACAAACTTTTCAGAGTAACTTGCTTCAACAAGACCTTTCATTTATAAAATCAAATTTTAGTTTTGTTCAAAAAACAATTACTCAGTTAGAATCACGAAAACTGTCATTGTTCGAAAGTACAGCATTAATAAAAGAATTTGCGTCATGTTGTCGGAACGTTAGAGGTAATATTGGAAAAGATATTTTAAAAAAAATTGAAGCTACTATGGAAAAAAATAAAGGTTACCATATTCTTTCTGAAGTAGTCAGTGTTCTAGCTGGAAATATTTCGGAAACAATTAATTTAGAACCAAATGTTTTGGTTAGTTTGAAAAATGCTCCCGTTACATCAGTTGATGTTGAACGAAGTTTTTCCATATATAAATATATGTACTCAGACAGAAGCCACAAGTTTTTGTTAGAAAATTTTGAACACCACTTAGTCATTTATTGTTACCATAATTCTAAATAAGTTTATTCATACTTAAAAATGATGTAGTTACTTAAAATAAATGTAAATCTTAATGAATAGTAGGAAATATTTAGTTATGTACACTTTTTTTTTTTAATAAAATTGTTACTATTTTACGATTTTTTTATTTATTTGTATGCATATTTTGTAAAATATTTGCATATTTTCGGGTAAACACGTGCATATTTATGCGCATATTTTCTACATTTTTATTTGCATATTTGCCGAAGTCTACTGATTATATATGAGCAATATTTTTATTTTTCGACCACTTTTGTAGAGGGGTTATCAAATTTTAGTATATCATTGTAACTTAAAAAAATTAGCCTCTAATAGTAAGTACCTTCTAGGTTCCTCTAGGCCTGAGATATGCCCTTTGAAAGGGTCGAAAATAGCCCTTTTTATCCTATATTTGAAGAGTTATATCTCTGAGACCAGTGGACCGATTTTAACTCACGGTATCTCAGTTTTTTTTTGTTTTCTTTTCCTATAAGCCTATAAAATAAAACTTATCTTTTGCGGTTTTGTAAATTATTTTATCAAAAAGTTGACAGTACAACAAAAAAAAGAGATATTGTGGGATAAAATCGGTCCAATGGGCTCCCAGGTATAGCTCTTCAAACATTTGGTAAAAAGGGCTATTTGTGGTCCCTTCGAGGGGCATATCTCAGGCCCAGGGGCACCTAGAAAAAAAAATAGATATAGGCTACTTTGGTAGATATAGGTACAATGGTACACAGTACCCAAAACGTCACTACAGTGGAATAGGAAACCTGAAAATTTTAATATATTAGTTGCGATGGCCAAATTTTCTCAGAAAATATTTTGTTTAACTAGTTGTGTGTAATAAGATGCTATGCACACAAAACTCATTCATCGTAGTTTGAATATTGCCCATACTCGTAGCACAAATTTATTAACCATTAAAAATTATCCGACATGTTCATTAAAAATAAACGTTTAAAGTTTTAATGGGCAAAATTATTGTTTAATAATCGCACAATCCTTCTAATCGCTCATAAATATAAGCAAGTACTTTTCTTAAATTTCCACTTATATATAAATCAGCTTCCTTATTTATATTTGACATGTTTTTACATTATAAGTAAAAAATGTAAACATTCACGAGAAATTAAATAATTTAAATAATAATTTAACCCTCTATTCATTGCTTAGTGGTAGATTATTCATGTAACATACTACTGTGAATCGGTGAAATTTATTAAACAAGAATTGTCACTACCGTGGACGCAAAAGTGGTGGCAAATAAACCCTATCTTCTTTATGAGAGGTCTCAATGTCGAAGATAACCGTATGCTGTCATCTCCTTTATTGAGACAATTTGGTGTTTTTTAATTTCTATGTCTTCTCGAATAATTTTTGATTTATAGAAGCGGATGGGGGCTATGGTCCTGGAATTTTTTAAAATCAATTTTGTGACCTGTATGAAGATGGTGTTAACCTAGAGCGGAAATTGAATCGAAATTGCGAACAGAAATGGAATGTTTATAAATCCTCTTTTAGATTCTACGATTTGTTTGGCCTATATAACATCGGGGCAGTCTGCACAAGGAATTTCATAAACTCTGTATTCATTTGGAATGTTTTTAAGATTGATCGGACAAGAGATAACAGTTTTTGTTAGGGACTAAATATTGTCTATATTTCTCTTGATTTAAGAAGTTTGTCGAGTTTGTCAGTGACAACTTTGATGTAAGGAAGAAAAGCTTTTGTATGATGAGGGTCTGAGTCTTTGTGGTAACAGTTTTGGATAAAAGCTTGTTTTAAACTAGAGAGCTCAGTCAGAGGGTCTACTTGCATCATGGTAAGGGCGTATTGATCTGGAGACAGGGGTATTTATGACCAAATTAATTTGTGAAGGTGGATGATGAGAGTTGGCATGCAAGAAACGATTGGTATGGGTGGGTTTTTGATAAATAGTGATGGAAATCTTGGAATTGGTTTTTCTTTATGATATCGTCGAGAAACGGTAGAGATAAAATCAGTTTTTATCTCCATCGTGAACTGGATACTATAATGTATACCATTCAGATGCGTTTAAAAAGACACAAAAGCATCCCTGCCAAGGGGCTAAATGACGAATGTATCTTCAACTTAGCATAGCCAACATGTGGGTTTGGGCATTGATGTGGATAGGGCTCGGGTCTCGGAGTCTTCCATAAAGATGTTGGCAATTACTGTAATACAGACCACTACACTACACTATATACAGTAACCAGCAAGAACACTTCTCTCATTAAAGATTTTATACCCAACACGTATTTCATCTTCCAAAATTAATTCTATAGACAAATAAATGGTGCCCCAATGAGCTCCCCACTATCTCCAGTAATTGCCAATATCTTTATGGAAGAGTTCGAGACCCGAGCACTATCCACATCAATGCTCAAACTCACATGTTGCCTACGATACGCTGTCGATACATTCGTTATTTGGCCCCATGGCAGGGATCCTTTGGTGTCTTTTCAAACGCATCCGAATGGTATACATCCTAGTATCCAATTTACGATGGAGGTGGAAACTGATTCATCCCTACCGTTTCTCGATGATATCATAAAGAAAAACCAATTCCAAGGTTTTCTTTACTCTGTTTATCGAAAACCCCTAAAACGTTACTTGTACGCCAACTCTCATCATCCCCCTTCACAAATTAATTCAGTCATTAATTTGCTTGTCTCCAGATCAATACGCCTTTGCCATGATCCAAGTAGACCCGCTGATCTCTCTAGTTTAAAACAATTTCTTGTCCAAAACGGTTACTGTCAAAATAACTTCAATAGGAGCATCTACAGACATCAATCTCCCACTCAATCTCAATCCAAAGACTTAGACCCTCATCATACGAAAGCTTTTCATTTTCCAAAATCAATTCTACAGACAAATAAATGGTGCTCCAATAGGCTCCCCACTCTCTCCAGTAATTTTTGTTTTTTAATAAGGTTTGTAGGTATTTGTGAACAGATTCTACAGTGATTTTAATTCTTGACATTTTACACTCCAGTCCAAAATCATTATTATTTCGCTCATTCTATTTTTAAATTTTTTGCAAAAGAGACATGATTAAACTCGTTCCGGGTGACGGCACTATTTTATTTACAGTTTAAAGTGCTAGAGACCAAAACAAAAATTGGTCCCAAGAGTGTGCCCTCAAATTTCAAAATCAATGTTTATGGCAACAAAAAAGTATATTTTTCTGTGGAATTCGACATATAGTAATGTATTTTCCGGTGCGTTTGTGTAATTTTATCCTTAGTGATATAACATTTCACAAATTGGATGTTTCCAATTGGTTATTATGTTATCGTAATAGTATATAAAAATTTACAACTATATCAACTTACCTTTCATATCAGTCGTGTTACTTTGTGGACTCATAATATCATTCAAATAATGTTCTAGTCCTCGCATATTTTCTAACGGGCTACTACCATTTGCACTAACTACACCACAACGCTCCTGTAACAAATACAGCATAATTAACGTTAATAATATTTATCAAAACGTATCAAAAAAACTATTTTTAGTAATTAACAAACCTAAGCAAAAAATAATAAAAAATCTATGAGTTTTACTCGAAAATTGTGAAAAAATATATAATGTGGTTTTAAAATTACTAAAATTATACACCTTCTAAGGCAGAATGGCGAATATGCGCACAAAGTTAAGTTTTATATACATGCCACATTGTTGTTTTGTCCCTCTTCTTTACAAGCATCTCCGTCCAATATCCACATCCATAATTTTTCGTAGAAAAGAGTCCTAACTAACATCACCCAGTCATATAGAACTGCAGAACTTATATAGGCGCAAACATAGACTCAGATCATTGCCTACTGATCTCAACATTGAGGATTAGAATTTTATTCGAGAAACATTACCAACAGGTTAAGTAATCAATCTTCTTCTTCTTCTTCTGGTTCCTATCCGTTTCGGATGTTGGAAATCATATTGGCAATCATAACCTTGCTCGCTGCGGCTCGCAACAGCTCCGTTGAGGTTTTCTTAAACCATGTTCTTAAATTCCGCAGCCATGATATTCTCCTTCTACCGGGTCCACGCTTACCTTTGACTTTACCTTGCAATATAGACTGTAGCAGGGAGTAACGGTGATGATTTCTCATAACGTGTCCCAGATATTGCAATTTTATGCGTTTGATCGTAAACACAATCTCTGGTTCCTTCTTCATTTTTCCTAGAACTTCCTTGTTCGTGATCCTTGCTGTCCATGATATTCTCAGCATTCTTCTATAAAGCCACATCTTAAATGCTTCAAGTTTTTTAATAGTGGCGTCTGTAAGCGTCCATGCCTCCGTCCCGTACAACAATACAGAGAAAACATAGCATCTCAAATGTCTCATTTTTGTATCAAGGGATATGTTGTGACTTTTGAAGATAGCGCTCATTTTGTTAAAGACCGTTCTTGCCTTTCCTATGCGGCACTTTATTTCCTGTAAATTGCTCCACTATTCGTTAATAATAGTTCCCAGGTAACAATACTGTTTTACTCGCTCTATCTGCGTCTCATTAATGTATATATGAGCCCCATTTATATTCTCCTTGCTGATAATCATTTGTTTCATTTTGTGGGTATTAATGTTTAGTCCGTACTGTTGACTGTACTCGTTTATTCTGTCCATTAGCCTCTGAAGTCCCTCTAAACTATGTGCTATCACCATGGTGTCGTCGGCATATTTAACATTGTTTACTCTTTCATCATTTAGAAGGATGCCTTCGTCTATTCCGTAAAGAGCCTCGTTAAAAATTTTCTCTGAGTACATATTAAATATCAACGGCGATAGGATACATCCCTGTCTAACTCCACGTAGTATTTTTATGTGATTTGTTTCTTCTTCGTTAATTTTCATGTATGCGGTCTGATTCCAGTAGAGTTCTGAAATTATTCTGAGGTCTTTGTCATCCAGGTCTGCCTCTTTTAAAATGTTTATCATCTTTTGATGTTGAACTCTGGCAAATGCGTTTTCGTAGTCGATCAAGCACGCGTATACGTCGCAGTTAACGTCCCTGCATCTTTGAATCAGTACGTGTACTCCGAAAAGTGCCTCTCTGGTACCCACTGCGTTAATGAAGCCGAACTGTCTGTCCGATATTTGTTCCTCGCACTTCTTATAAATTCTTCCATGGATGACTCTAAGAAACAGTTTCAACATGTGGCTCATTAGGCTGATTGTTCGATATTCTTCGCACTTTTTAGCCCCCTGTATTTTAGGTATCGCTATGAATTCTGATTCTAGCCATTTATCAGGGATGATTCCTGTATTGTAAATTTTATTGAAGACAGCCGTGATCCAAATTATTCCTTCTTCCTCCAAGAGTTTTAAAAATTCAGCTTCGATATTTTCAGGCCCTACAGCTTTCCTGCTTTTCATCCGTTTTATTGCTTCTTCTACCTCGGATTTAAGTATGTCCGGGCCCGTCATCCCCTCTGAAAATGGATGCCTATAATCCGTTCTTTGGTCTTGAAAAAGTGTCTCCAAATATATTCTCCATCTGTCTTTCATCTCTTGGGTGTCAATGATTAATTTTCCATTGGTGTCTATGAGTTTCATTTGCGGTCGCTTTTTAAAAGTACCCGTTATTTCTTTTACCTTTTTGTGTACATTAAAATTGTCATGCTTGTCTTGTAGTCTTTCTATTTCTTTACATTTCTCTACAGCTTCTTTTTCTTTAGCTTCTCTTATTTTTCTTCTGATGTAGGCCTGCATTTTTTTATACTCATCTTTATTAGTAAAGATCTTTAAGTAATCAATAGAGCGGAATATATGCAACGTGCATATAGATGCATATATTGCATATTTTTGCTCATTTCAACTAACATTATATATTTGAGATAAACACGATATATTTTGCATATATTAAAAATAAATTATATAAAAGTTTCCTCTAATAAGTAAAATTTCCTCTTTAAAAATAAAATTTTGCTCTCTTAGTTGGAATTTTCTAACTTTGACATGAACAAGCTCATTATCTATCGCTCATTATTTATCTGAACTTTCCCATTACTACCTGAATTTTCTAATTATGGGCGTTCCAAGAAAAATATTATTTTATTAGCGTAGCAAGTCCTAGGTACCTAACTGCTTTAAAGGGTCTAATTATTTTGTCAGGTTCCAGCAAACATTTGTTAAATTAAAGTAAACGTTGTATGGTGTTTAGTGTTTTTGAAGTGTTTTGTATATATTAAATTTAAATATGTCTTCCAGTTGTGATTAATATTAAAATCCGTTAAGGTCTCATAATTATCCAAATTTTAAGTTGAAAATGAACAAAATAGCAACAGAAAATCTCTTTTCATTATTTACTAGACAATGTGACTTTGGATCCAGACTACGAAAACGATTATGATGATGCGGGTAAAAATGTGTAACATTACAGTTCATAATTGTTTTAAATTTGCCAATATAAAAAGTGAAATGTGTTGCCTATTTTCTCAATTTCCTGAGCAAGCTGAGGAAGCTCTGAATAAATTGGATATTTTTATAAAGATTTACAAAAATGTGTACTAGATGTAGAAATTGTTAGTGCAACAAACTCTATCGCTAATCTGTTTAAATAATTTATTTTCAGCATAACTGATTTACCTCAAGACGAAATTATTCCTACGTCGAAAACACGTCACGAAAAGACACTAACTAATTATCAAAGGTAAGATAAGAACTGATGAGCCATTTTTTGAAAATTTTACTCAAAATTGTACATCAACGAATATACAGAGAATGGGAAAGAAACCTGAACGACAATCAATTTGGATTTCGTATGGGGCTTGGTACAAGGGAGGCATTATTTGGCCTCCAGATATTACTACAAAAATACCGAGATCAGAGAAAAGACGTGTTTCTCTACTTTATCGACTACGAAAAAGCGTTTAATCGAGTAAACACACAAAACTCATAGAATCCCTAACACAACATGGTATAGACCATAACACTGTAGCACTTTGTCATTGTCATTGTTGACAGCTGATTATTTATATAACATAACTGTCAAAATGACAATATGTGAAAATCTTATCTCATGTTACTTACTACTTTAAAGTTTTTATAATTGTAATATGTGCGATAAAAAGATGTTAAAAAAAGTCAACCCTCACGTACAAGTTGTAGTCCATGTGACACACAACTTCTGTGAGAAACTGGGTGTGTTTATGTATTGTATAAAATATGTAAATTTATATTGTAACAGATTTTTTTTTGTTATAAATAAACTCTACCAATATTATTATTATTCAAAAAGTGCATGGATAAAGTGTTTTCCCGAGTAAAAGCTGAGTGGAGAAGAAATATTTTGCAAAGCATGTTCCAAAATTATTAGTTACAGTCATTTTCATATTTCCTTTCTTAAATGAGGAACTGACAAACAAAAGCCACCGTGTTCCATAAAAGACATTTTTTAGAAGAATATTTTTATTGGACAAATTCGCTTTTACTTATATAAAGACGGATATATAGAGAAGCATCAAACAAAAATTCGTCAAATTTTAGACAATTCTGCTTTTGTTCTTAAGCGCCTCATATAAGAATCTAAAAGAAATCTACATATTTTCTGTGAGAAGATGTTTTAAGTTGACCAAATTTAAAAAATGCGATTAGTTGAAGCTAAAAAAGATTGCATTAAGACCCGTTAAGCAGTCAATTAATACATCTCTTCAAAATGTTCAAGATCAAGATGAATAAAAAAAAGAAAAATTGTTTGTTTAATCAAGATCTGTTGCAAAAAATTGCAAGATACACATTTTAGTCAATTTTTGCAAAAATGTTGTAACTTCAATCTTTCTAACGAGGCAACACTAAGAAAGGGCAACGTGAATGCTCGTATTACGAAGTAATTGAGAAAATTAAAGTTTGTTTAAGCGATAACACTTCTGCGTAATTGTCTAGAAAAGTACAGATACATGTGGTCGATATATGGTGCATCTTATAATCGGCGTCTTTAAAGAGTATGAACCAGAAACATCTTATTTAATAGCTGCAATACAACTGGAGAAAACCAATAATATGACTGTTAGTCGTTTTATTCAGTACACACTTTCTGAATTCTTTTTGCAAAGAGGAATAAAGAGTGAAAATTGTTTAATATGTTTATCAGATAATCAAAATACATTATCCTGATATGGTACAGGTCAGTTCTCTTTTACATGGCAAAATAAATAGAGTAGCAGAAGTGAAGTTGATTTAGTCAATAAATAAATTTCAAACATTAAAAAAGTATTTTTGAAAGCACCTTTATGTGTGCAAATCTATAAAGAAAAATTATCTGGTGTAAGATTGCCTCCAGAACCCGCAATTACAAGATGGGGAACATCGATTAAGGCAGCGATTTTCTACGCAAATCGTTTTGATGCCATTAAAGACATGGTGTTAATAACTCACAGTGTGTAAAGATAGTGCAAACACTCTTGACCATGGAGCTGCGCGAAGGCGGAGTCAAAATTCACGTAAGGCAGAAAGGTTCTATTGTAAGTAGAATTATATAGTGCATAGTACAGTGCGTTTCGCATGGAAGTGGTGACTAAACCAAATTTCGTCTACTGCGCCGTGGTCAGGAGTGTTTGCTCTATCTCTAAGTTAAAGTAAAGAAATTTTAAGTAACGTACAAATTGCTATAAATAACTTATGGTCATTAAAGTAAATTTTAGTTTTTTACCAGGTTTAATAAAGTCATTAGAACAAAGGAATTTTCAAATAAGTGATTCGGTTGATCAAATCAAATGTGACATGAAGGTCACGAACAGCACACAAATAGCGGCACCACAAGATCTGGTGACAGAAGCACACACATTCGAAGGGGTCTCGGAGTTTGTATATCTTGGAAACACAACTAAATAACAGCAACCTAGTAAGCGTAGAAATTAAGAGAAGAATATACCTGGCAAACAGAGCTTAATTTGGACTAAAGCAGTTCTTAACATCACACATAATTAGCAGAATTACCAAGATACTTATATATGAAACTCACATTAAACCTGTCCTGACATACGCGTCAGAGACATGGACTATGGTAAAAAGCGACGAAGAACTGTTAGGCCGCTTTAAAGAAAGAATATTTAGGACACATATACGAGGAGTACAAGAAAGCAGGATATGGCTCAAGCGCTACAATTTTGAGTTGTATCAAGTGTATGAAAAATGCAACATCGTCCGGTCTATTAAAATTAATAGACTAGGGTGGCTAGGTCACCTTGAAAGAATGGACAGTGCAGACCCCCAAAGACAGATATTATATCAAGAGCCAGTTGGAACCAGGAAGAGAGGCAGGCCAAGATCTAGATTTAAAACTCAAGTCGATGATGACTTGAGGAATCTTCTTCTTCTTCTTCTTCTTTTGGCATCATAACCCTGGATGGGTCTTTGCCTGTCTGGCTATGTCCTTCCATTCAGATCTCTCTTGTGCCCTTCTTCTCCATTGTCTTATGTTCATTGTTTTCAGGTCGTCTTCCACGTCATCCAACCATCTCGTTCTGGGCCTTCCTTTTTTTCGCCTTCCTATGGGCTTCCATTGTAACATTTTCTTTGTTGTTTTTGCATCGTTTTGTCTCTGCACATGTCCCAGCCATGACAGTCTTTGACTTTTCACAAATCTTACAATGTCATAACCTTCATTTAACTCATTAACCTCGTCGTTTCTCCTGATTCTCCATGTGCCATCTTCCTCTTGTACCGGGCCATATACTTTCCTCAGTATTTTTCTCTCGAATGTCCTGAGTTGGGCTTCATCTTTTTTCGTCATTACCCAAGTTTCACATCCATAGGTTACTACGGGTCTAATCAGTGTTCTGTAGATAGTCATTTTGGTTCTTTTGTCTAATAATTTCGATGTCATCAATCTTTTATTAGCATAGTATGTACGATTCCCGCTGGAAATACGTGCATTAATTTCGCTACTTACGGAGTTCTTCTGATTGATTTCTGTGCCGAGATATGTAAAGGAATCCACTCGTTCGATAGTATAGTTGTCTATTGTGATATTATTTTCATTGTCAGTTATTCTTTTGACTGTCATATACTTCGTTTTTGCTTCGTTTATTTTGAGACCTCTTTTTCTTGCTTCAGGATCAATTTGTTTGAACACTTCCATTAGTCGTGGCTTATTCCTACTAATGATGGCTACATCGTCTGCATATGCAGTAATTTGTACTGATTTGGTGTTTATATGGCCGGTTATATTGGTTTTTCTGATGATTGCCTCAAGAACTAGGTTGAATAGCATGGTTGATAGGGCATCTCCCTGTCTTACTCCCATGTTGATGTTAAACAGGGGAGTCAGTTCTCCATCTACTCTGACTGCGGCTTTTGAACCCTGCAACGTCATTTTTATGAGGCTGATGTATTTCTTAGGTATACCTAGATTACAAAGGTTTTCCAGCATTCTGTCTCTTTTCACACTCTCAAAAGCTTGTTTAAAGTCTATATACATATTATATAGGTCTATTTCGTATTCATAAGCTTTTTCTTGTATCGTTCTTAGTATGAATATATTATCTGTAGTAGCTCTATTTGGTCTGAATCCATTTTGATAATCACCAATTATATTTTCGGAGTATTCTAATAATCTATTGTAGATTATACCACAAAGAATTTTGTATATTACATTTAGCAATGTAATTGGCCTATAATTCTGGCATTCCCTTTTATCTCCTTTTTTATATATTGGCTGTATGAGGCCAACTGTCCATTCCTCTGGCATTTGCTCCTTCGTCCATATGAATGTTATTAGGTAATGGATTCTTTTCCAGAGTTCGGATCCTCCATGCTTTAATAATTCTGCCGAAATTTCGTCCGTTTCTGGTGCTTTATTGTTTTTTAGTTTATTTATTATCTCAATCTACTTCTTCATAACTCGGATTTTCGATGTGCAGCTCCGCCGTATAATACTTGAGGAATCTAGGGGTCAGAAATTGGAAAGATAGGGGGGAATGGAGACTAATTCTTGTAAAGGCCAAGACCCACCCAGGGTTGTAGAGCCAAAGATGATGATGATGATTGGGTTGATCTTGTTATCGATTTTCTGCTCATTGTCAAAAAATTCCTGGAAATACAGGGATTAAAATTAGAAATAAATTAGAAAACGTATTAGAAAAATGAGGGCTTCGATTGCATGAGGAAAGTTTTAGGTCTTTTTGAAGGTAACTTTTCTGAAGATCTCACGACTTAGTAAATTTAGTAAACGAACACATTTTTAGTCATAGAAGGCAAAAGTTTTTAGTTGAAAACTTTGAAAAATATTTAATTATAAATTCATGCTATAATCTTTTGGATTCTTAATTATAATATCAGTTATAATATAGCACCATATGCAGAACAAGTAACAGGAAAATAGCAGGTGGTAAATCAACAATTCATCAAATTACAACTCTAAGGTATATTAAAAAAAAAACACTGGAATATTGCATGATATTCACCACATATTTATAGACTACAAGGCAGTCTACGACTCTGTACATAGAAGACAAATAATCAGAGCAATGAAAGACCTGAGGAGTACCAAATCAGTTAATAAACTTAACAAAACTATCCTTGAAAACCTTTAATGTAGAGTTCGAATCCGGACTATCGTGCACGCTGTTCAACCTAGCGTTAGAAAAAGTTTTGCGAAATTCGGGAATACACTTAAATTGTAAGATATATATCCGTGGTGTACAAATAATGGCGTACGGTGATGATATCGTGATCATTGGAAGCAGTTGGAGCTTTCACACGTAGCAAAAAACGCCGCAGAAAACATTGGACTTTTGATCAACACCCAGAAAACTAAATATATCCCGGCTATATCAAGAATGCACCAAAAACAAGTTGCAACACGAAATTATAGAAACGGTGGAAGAATTCAGCTACTTAGCCGTCACTGGTAGACTGCAAAAACAATACATCCAAAGAAATAAGGAAAAGAATATGCTTGGCTAACCACTGTTATTTTGAGGCCCACAACTAAGAGCGAGAAATTTTAAAGAAAAGTATTGAGGGCCATATATGACAGAGTTAACAAATAGAGTCTGTGGAGTAAGCGATATAATTTCGAACTCTATAGCTTTTTGGTGATGCAGATATCGTAAAAATCATCAAAATAAACCGCCTACAATAGGCGAGCCACGTTATGCGGATAAATAAAAGTGATCCTGCTAAAAGAACCATGCTGTAATAACCATGCATAAATAGGCCGGTCGGAAGAAGAAGAAGGGGATGACCTAAACTCAAATATCTGGACTATGTGCAGGACGATTTAAGAAATATTGGTGTAAAGGGATGGAGAAGACAGACATTCGACAGGGAAGGATGGAAGAACATGTTTACTAGAACTATACTAGAACATAGAAGCACTAGTCTGCTTTTCGTTAAATACACTTCGTGGCGTCTTCCGAGCCATTCTTGTAGCTCATTCTATGTTACAGTTGTCGCTTTAGCCCAGCCTTTTTAACAAAATCTATTATGACCTTAAGTGACTCTTCTACGAAGTCATAGGGCTTAAGTTGACAACGTTCATCTGCATTGAGCCTTATTCTATTTTACTTAGGCAGTTGTACATAACGTGTTCCGCCGTGTCGTCATGGTCGACTAATTTGTAACCCTATTGGTGTAAAATTGATTGAATAACGATCGCCTTGTGAGCCTATGGACTTTTTTCTAATCATGGACCTTTTTTTAAATAGGCGTCAAAAATGCACACTATTTATTTGTGTATCCTTTTAAAATAATTCATGCGAATACTCTAGACCACAAAAAAATTCGCCATCACCGTTCTCCTGATCGAAATGACCTTCTCCTTCTTTGATGAACATTCGCCGCTTTTTCTTTACTGATTTGACGTTAATATTGGCAAATAAAAATCCTGCGGATTGCCTGTTATCATTACCAGAAGTCTCTGGTCGAGAGTGGACAAACGCGGCATCCATCACTCATCACCGGGTATATTGTTTTATGTCTAAATATTCGTATATATTATGTAAGAGCTCATTTGACATTTTTAGAGCCTCTGTTATGTTATAAATTTTGATTTTATATCCACAAAATTACTATCAATATAAGGTTGAAAGGCTTTAATTAACAAAAACAACCTAACCCATCATGAGGAGTAACAATACAAGACTGAACATATTCAAATACGTATCTATCACTGCTTACCTAATTCAATTAACAGATGACAAAAGCACCGACCGACTATTCACCCTGGAAGTCGGCCAAATAATTACCTGATGATCATTAATCTTTTACCTGATTACGACCAAGAGAGATGATTATTAATCGAATTTAATAAGACTAGAAAACTGAAATTGTCGACAAATTATCAACAAAAAGCAGAAAAATGAACAAATAGACAATAAATCTACAGAAACCGAAGAGACACCGTTGTATAAACTTTAAAACTAAATTGTAGATTTTTATTTTGACGCGTCGATTTCCATTTAGATGGTTCTCATAATACAAATTAAACAAATTATGTTTGTTTTTTTTTGCTTGGTAATACACCTATGTAGACTATGCAAGTATCGGAAATCTCATCTATTGATATTCCAGTTCTGAATACAACGATTCTACAAGGATATTCAATTAAAATAAAGATTAACAACCAGTTCTGCGAGAATTTTATGGTAAATAAGGGACTAAAGCAAGGTTCCAGTCTACCTCCAACACTCTTCAGAATATACCTGAATGAGTTCACTGAAGACATGGAGGAGATCATGTTCTGGAGTGGGTATACCAATAAACGACGAAACAACCTTAAGGCACGTTCTCATGAGTCAAGTTTGGTTGATCAATTTTAGTAGAGCAACAAAAGTTGAATGAAAATTCTAGTGACGACCTGTCTTTCAACAGAATTGATTAACTTTTTAGTTGATTTGGCTCAGATAAGTAGGTATATTCAGAATGATGCACGTAACAAATGAAAGAATAAGACAAATTATGAACACAAAACAACCACCATCTTGAACAAATACAGCAAAAACAGCTAATTGCAACCACCACTGTGCAAAAAAAAACAAAGGAAGACCAAAAAAACAATGGATTGATCGAGTCCAAAAGGCAATGTCGAAGAAGAAAGAGATGTATTACTAGGAAATATATAAAGTTGATGACTTTAAAATGATATTTTCAATATTTTTGAGGGTGTTGCTAGCACTAGAATTTTTAGAATTTTATATTAGAATTAAATTGCACGAACAAATTGATCTTTCGAATATACACTGTTGGTAATGGCGGTGCAGACTCGCCATAACTATCATCTAGTTCAAGTGTTTCGTATTCGAATTCTTAAGTTTATTTGGTTTAAATTTAAGTTTAAATTTAACGAAAAAAGTAGATTATTAAATAATTGCAGTAAATAATTATTAGGTATAAGTTCGCTGTTGAAACTTTTTCTTAGAGTCATCCATGGAAGAATTTATAAGAAGTGCCAGGAAACAAAATATCGGACAGACAGTTCGGCTTCATTAACGCAGTGGATACAGGAGAGGCACTTTTCGGAGTACAGGTACTGATTCAAAAGATGCAGGTACGTTAACTGCGACGTATACGCGTGCTTGATCGACTATGAAAAGGCATTTGATCAATCAAGTTCAACAGCAAAAGATGATAAACATTTTAAAAGAGGCAGACCTGGATGACAAAGACCTCAGAATAATTTCAGAACTCTACTGGAATCAGACCGCATACATGAAAATTAACGGAGAAAAAAACAGATCACATAAAAATACTACGTGGAGTTAGACAGGGATGTTTTCTATCGCCGTTGATATTTAATATGTACTCAGAGAAATCGGCTGGATGTAACACAACGTTGAGACTTGAAACTGAAGCTAACCAAATTGTAACCTAATATAAATTCTCTGTGCAGCAGAAGAAAGTGCAAGGATCTTACTAAATTGAATAATTCATTAATATGGAAAAATCTTTATTAAAATTTATTTTGGAATTTGTATATTAGTTTTCATTATATGTTTTGAAAATTTACTTACTGTTCCGTTAACTAATTTTCCTAGTGATTTCTTCATAAAACCTATCATTTAAGTTTCTTATGTGGATAACTTAATTTTTTAATATTAAAAATTAGGTATGTTACATAGGGGGCATAAGAATTTTAGTAAGGCTAGGTGGGCATGGCACCAAAAAGGTTGGGAAACACTGGTCTAGTTGGTTTTTATTTCTACGTTGAGTTTTCCGTTTCAAATAAAGGTACTTAACTGAATGCTGAATGACATTCGACTTTGCATGTTTTCCAAAAATCAGAAAAGTTCTTGCTTTTGATGACTATTAAAATAAAGCGAGTTGCAACCTTTGGATGGTAGATATCAAACAAAGCAAATTGTTTTAAAGTAACTCCGTCTGTCGAAGACTAGATTAATACTCAACTATCCTCGGTAGTTTTTATATTTGTGGATAACAAAATAAATGTTATTGCCAAACTGTAATGTTATACCCAGTTGTAATAGAGAAGGGCATTGCTTAAGAATTCATGTATAATTTAAATCTAAACATATTCTATTTCATTGCAGGGTCGTTCTTAACCAGATACTACGACAAACTAAAACGTTTAAAAACCATTTTAAGAAAAATTTTAAATTTACAGCATAATTAAAGATAATCTACTAATTTCAATTAATTATTACGGTAATTTTTGTAAATGATCGGGAAGTAACCTAACTAACAAATTTAAAGACCTATTATTAATTCATAGTCTTCTTCTTTTAGATTAAAACATTGATTTGAAAGCGTTTCTAACAATTTGATGCTTTTTGTGTCGCAAGCTTTATCTTTGATCTCAAAATACGACTCATTTTTTACAATACCCTCCATATTTTATTCAAATCACTTCCCCTGAAACATTTTTTGAAGTTTGGTAACAGTCCATAGTCGAGGTCCGGCGACTACAGGCTGTGAGCAATTCATTTGTGGCTATTTTTTGCAATGTCTTCCCTTAAACGCACCAATCACGCTATAATATTAAGTATTGATGATTTTTGCTTTCTCAAGGTAATCGCTGACATCTGTCCTGTCCTGTGAATTCCAAAATAAGGAAACCAAAGCATTTCCAGCTGATGTTTATGTTTTTGGTAGCTTTTGACGGTTTCTTTGCTCAATTAACTGTTAATGTGTCTTTTGGAGTAAAGTAGATCCATCTTTCAAATATTATCACATATCAATGTAAATAAAATAGTATTCTAAATCATCGATTGTGAGCAAACGCAACAAATATTCTACCAGCTTCTAACGCTTCTAATGCTTAAGCGTTAAGTCTAGATTGAAGTTGTAAGTTGTGGAGAACTACATCATCAAAATTGCATTTTTTAATAGATTAAAGCTGAAATTTTAATTATTGTGTCCATCTATATATCTGAATTTGAGATACAGTTTTGTGTGGGTTAAATTGTTCCAAAAATAAATTTTTCGTTATTCACTATGGTTTTTAAGGGGAAAATCAAGCCATTGCTGTTTAAACCAAGTGCAAACAGCATTATGGAAACAGCATTATGAGGTCTTATTGACAGAGGATAGACGTAAATTCCAAGATATCGAAATGGAAGAAATATCTGAACATACACAAATAATTGAGATAACAACCGGAGAGTTAAGCGATGCCATCAAAAGATCGAAAAACGGTAAAGCAGCAGGACCTGGAGACATCCAATTGAGTTGGTAAAGTATGGACCAAAAATATTACACGAGATGATGGTTTAAACTATTTAATAAATGCTTAAAAGGACAAAATATCCCTGATGATTGGAATGTTGGATACATCAGCTCAATATACAAAAAGGGGATAAACGCAATTGCTCTAATTATAGAGGAATAACATGTTACTAGCTCAGTTGGGAGGTTGTACGGTCGAATAATAAAAAAACGAATTGAATCAGAATATGAAGACATAGAGGAACAAAAATGGATTTCGGGCAGGAAGATCGTGCATTGATAATATATTCGTTCTGCAGCAGGTAATCGAAAAACGGAAGGCAAGGAATCTATCTACCCACCTATTGTTTGCAGACTTAGAGAAGCATATGATACGGTACCTTTGAAAAAACACTATTTTATACATTGACGAAAGTAGGTCTCAGTAGAGAGTATGTGGATGCTATCGCAAATATATACAAAAATGCAAGAAGTGTCGTTAAAGAAGGAAACTTTATATCTGAATCATTTCCAATAACCAAGGGGCTTAAACAAGGATGTTGTCTGTCTCCGACCCTGTTTAAAATATATATTCAATCATCGCTAGAGCAGTGGAGAAAACAAGTATCCGGAATGGGAATAGACATAGGCGGTGGTGAATGTCTAACAGCTTTATTTTTCGTAGATGATCAGGTAGTCGTAGCGAATGACGAGGAAGACATGGACTACATGTTTAGAAAACTAAAGAAAAAACATGAACAATGGGGCCTCAATATGAATATGGCAAAGACAGAGTATCTTAAAATAGGAGATGGTGAAGAAGATCCAGAGTTAGAAATTAGAAACACAAAAACATGCAATGAATATAAATATCTCGGATCTATAATATCTAAAGAAGGCACTACCAAAAGAGACATCGAAAACAGAACACAGCAGGGAAAAAAAAAGTTGGTAAACAGTCTAAACTCTCTACTTTGGTCTAAAGATATTAGACAAGAAACGAAATTGACAATCTATCGAACCTTGGTAGAGCCTATTATGACTTATGGGGCAGAGGTTTTGGCAGATAACGCAGAAGGATAGAAAAAGAATAGAAGTAGTAGAAATGGATTTTCTAAGGAGAGCGTGTGGTATATCCAAAAAAGATCACATCAGGAATGAAGATATTAGAAGGAGGACAAATACTGTATATTCCAGTGTAGATAGAATTGAAACGAGACAACTAGTGTGGTATGGTCACGTGAAACGAATGAATGAAGATAGATGGCCAAAGAAAGCTTTAAATTACATACCACAACAAAGAAGAAGAAGGGGAAGGCCTTCAGTTGCCTGGGAAGAAAATGTACGGCACATAATGAGAGATAGAGCCATCAGAGAAGACGAATGGATGGACAGAAAACGATGGCGGTCGAAATGCGAGAAACGGCAGAGGCTGTAGGAACCTCGCTTATATATATATATATATATATATATATATATATATATATATATATATATATATATAATATATATATTATATATATATATAAATCAAGCCACTACATTACATAAGTCATTTTGCAATACTAGGTTAAATTGTGACAATCAATCATTCATTACATGGCAGTAAATATTGACAATGTTGAGTGCAGTCATATATTAATGTTACTATATTTGGGATTTACATATTACCAGGTTTAAACTTAAAAAATAAAAATTGTCACAAAGTCTTTAGGTGATAAATCGAGATTCTTGCTGTTCAATTCTGTTCCTACGTCTTCCGATAGCCACTCCTCTCGATTCCCATAAGTCTTCTTCTATGTTTCTTTCTTCATGTCTCTAGTGATGCCTTCTCTCCAACTAAGACGGAGTCTTCCTCTTTTTTTTTCTGCCGTGAGAGCTCCACATTAAGACTTGTTTTGGAAGACGTTCTTCAGAGATTCTCTGTACATGACCGTACCATCTGAGTTGTTGGGTACCAATATCGTCTACTATTGTATATTTTACTTTCATAATTTCTCTTATTCTGGTGTTCGTTACTCTTTCTAGTCTAAATTTTCCAGTTGAACGTCTCCAGAAATCCATTTCCGTTGCCTCAAGTTTTCTCTTGTATCTTTTCCTTATTTGCCATACTTCACTACTGTAGGTAATTATACTTTTAATGATTGTATTATATATATTAACTGTGCTATGTATTAACTATGCTAAACAGGCCGGTCGGAAGAAGAAGAAGGGGGCGACCTAAACTCAGATATCTGGACGATGTACAGGAAGATTTGAGGGAGATTGTAGTGAGGGGCTGGAGAAGACAGACACTCGATAGGGAAGGATGGAAGAATGTTTTGAAGCAGGCCAAGGCTCACGAAGGGCTGTAGCGCCAACTGATGATGATGATTATATATATATTGTGTTTGTTATTATTAGAGATTGATTGATTTATTGATCCCAAAGGATACTATTGAGAAGGGAAATTGCTTTTCTTGCTTGGTTGTTTCTTTTCTCAATTGTGTCGCCTAGGTGTGCCTTCTTTTGTGATGATCATACCTAAATATTTATATGTGTTGCAATGTTTGATAACTTCTCCATCTTACAATATGAGGTCCTGTTGTTTCCCGCCGATACACATATACTCGGTTTTTTGGATATTGATTTCAAGTCCCCATTTTTTATACTCCTCGATTAATTTTCAAATCATATAATCAATATCTTTATAATCTTGTGCTATCACTAGTTGCTCATCTGCAAATGACAAAGTGTATATGCTATTGTTGTTAATCGGCATTCCTATATTTCTACATTTGTGCTTCCACAATTTTAGAGCCTATTCTAGATAAATTTTAAATAATGTGGGAAAGAGACAGCAACCCTACTTAAGGCCTTTATTTATTTGGAATCCACTTGACAGACTATTTCCAACCTTTTTTCTATTCTGTCGTAAAATATTTTTATTTACATAATATCGAACAATATAGCCGATGATCAAGATGAAATAATCACCCTCACATCACCTAGAGAAATAAGTGATTTCACCAGAAAAAGCTCACCAAGAAAAGCACCTGGTCCACAAGTAAACAAACAGGGACAGTAATTGTATTTAATAAATATAACAAATGCAATATTAAGATACAGGTTCTTTTTAAACCGATGGAAGAAAACTCACGTTATGATGATACCAAAGCCTGTAAAAAATAACATATTTCGAAGCAAAGCCTTCGACAGAGTATGGCAAAAGGGATTAACATACAAAATGATTAAATAGAAATACAGCGAGGCCATGACGAGAAACATCGCCTAATACTTAGAAAACTAGATGCAGATATTAGTAATACTCAATTCGGATTTCGGAACGGGGCTTGGAACAAGAGAAGCACTATTTTGCACTTAACGTCATATGCCAAAGATGTCTAGATATAAACCAAGATATATATGTGCTTTATTGACTACAACAAAGCGTTTGATAAAGTTCGTCACGATCACTTAATGAAACTGCTAATAGAAAAGAACTTGGATAAATGGACATTAGAATTATCTCTAAGATTTACTATAACCAGAAAGCAAATATCCGAATAGAGCAAGAGACAACGGAGGAACTCGAGATCAAGAAAGGCGTAAGACAGGGTTGTATACTCTCACCGACCTTATTCAATCTATACTCCCGAAGACATTATAAACACAGCACTTTCGGATCAAAATATAGGTATTAAGATAAATGGCCATCCGAATAAACAACTTGAGATATGCCGATGACACGGTACTAATCGCAGAAACTTGGGAAGAAAAACAAAAATAATGCTAATATCTAAATCACCACAAAACTTCCCTGACATAACCGTGCATGATCAAAGAATCGAACGTGTAAGAAGATATAATTACCTGGGAACTGTTATCAACGAAAATAATGATTGCTCTGAAGAAATCAGAACCAGAATAGAGAAAGCTAGAGCCACATTTACTAAATTGAAAAAAGGTGTTCTGCGGAAGAGATCTAAGTCTAAAACTTAAAATTCGCCTTTTGAGATGTTACGTTATGTCAGTTCTCCTCTACGGGATGGAAACATGGACATTGAAAAAGATCGATACAAAAAGATAGAAGCATTTGAGTTGTGGATCTATCGTAGAATATTAAGAATACCCTGGACAGAGAAAGTAACAAATGTGGAGGTTTTGCGGAGAGTGCGGAAAGAGAAAGAGCTGATACTTACTGTTAAAAAGCGCAAACTACAATATTTGGGACATGTTATGACGGGAGATAAATACCAGTTGCTGCAATTGATTATCCAGGGAAAGATAATGGGAACGAGATCTCTAGGAAGAAGAAGGCATTCATGGTTGAAAAACTTGAGAGAATGGTACAATTGCACCAATTACCAACTGTTTAGATCTGCAGCATCAAAAATACGCATAGCTTTGATGATAGCCAAACTTCGGAACGAAGACGGCACTTGAAGAAGAAGAACAACAACTTTAGGAACCATGCCGCCAATTCTTATCGGTACTCAAAGTATGAGGGTTCAAATTAAGGGTTACGGCTTAGATTTCTCACCCTTGTTAAAGCCGAAATGTACCGTGTTGCAAAAAACTTTCATGTCTATTGCTTGCTTTCTGGTATAACGAAAATGTGATCATGTACCATTCTCATGAAACCAAATGCCAGCAAAGTTGATACCAATAATATTCCTTATAGCGGGACCAAAACAAATTTAAATTTCGCACAGTCAAAAATTAACCGATAACAGTGGTATTGACAATATCTAGATAAATATTAACTTTAAAATATTTAATAGGCGTCTTTTCTTGGATCGATCTACAAAATATGACTCAGGCTCCGAATATTTGCAGTTGTGAAATAACATTGCTATTTTACAAAAACGTGACTTCCTTTTTATTAAGGATTTATACCTACATTTTTATAATTTCATAAATGTATGATTAATTATGCTAAATATCCCCCGGAAATATATAGTGATAAGACCAAATAGCTCTTCTACATGTTGGAAATAAATGAAAGTGACTCACTAAAAGGTATTACACTGTCTCGCAAGATTAATCTATTCAATAACAACCTATGAAATAATTAGCAAGTTTCAAAATATTTATTAACCCTCTCCCGCATGGAAATCTATATATGGATTCGGTATTTTTTTTGTTAAGTTTAAAGTTCAGCACATATGCAGGCATACCATAACGTGAACCGTACATTTGTTAGGAAACCTCTATATATTTTTAAAATCTGGCAACTCTGCTAGACAAGTCAAAAGTCAACCCAATCATTTTAAATAGTTACAACGTTGCTATGCATTGCGATTTTTTACAAGTGCAAAATTTATTTTCAAACAACGCCGTTTTACAAGTAATAAATTTTTTTATTATTTCATGTCAAATTGGTGTTGTTCTTTATAAGTTAGATGATATTTAGTGATTATTTACTTGGGTTTGTCAGAGAAAACGACATTTAGTGATCATCCAAATATGGCTTCTTATACATTATCGTAAAAATATACAGATTTTGTCGAAGCCCTATGTGGCTTTTGTATGTATTTGAAGAGTAAATTTATTAGATATTATTTGTTTTCAGAAAGGGATCCTAAAAGGTTTTATCGCATTTCTAAATATGTGATCACTATTCCCAGTGATGGAAAGTTAAGCGACGATGATTATACTGATTCAGACGAAGAATATTTACCTTCTTCGTCTACCAAAACAACGTTTTAGTCCGTAGTAGTATCTGAAACTGATTATTCTGACATAGAAACATCTGATGCCGAATCAGAAGTTGACGATGTAAGGGCAACTGCCTCAATAGGACTCAAAACAGCAGACAAAAATAAATCAATATCTACATCTAAAAAAAAAAAAGAGAAAATAATTATGGAAGGAATCAAAATTGAAGAGTTATTATGAAAATGATTTTGCTTTCTTGGGAGAATCTGAATGGCCAGAATTGCATGCAGAGATTGGAGAGTCCTATCCTATCCTTACGGCACAAGAAGTTCTTGGAACAAACACCCAACGGAGAGAAGAACAGTGGTTCGATGAAGAATGCAAACAAGCTATTCACGAAAGAAATGAAGCACATAAGAATTTTATACTCAGACGAACTAGAGAGAGAAGGACAGAATTTGAGAATAAAAGACGAAGAGCTGATAAACTATGCGGACAGAAAAAGAGACGGTACGAAAACAACCGGATACTAAACATAGAGAGGGCGTTCAAGGAAAAAGAAACACGCAGTGCATACCAACTTATCAAACATTTAAGACAGGGTTACAAACCGAAGACTAGCCTATGCAAAAATAAGAATGGGGAAATAATTAGCGATATGGACGAAATTAAGAGAACCTGGATGATTTAATTTAAGGAATTATTAAAAGAAAGGGCACAAACACCACTACAACAGCGGCAGCAGCAGGTTAGAACAGGAAGGTCAACAACAGGAGCTGTGGGAAGATGGAGAAGATAATGAATTGGCTAGACCTCCAACGCTAGAGGAGGTTCGTACAGCAATCCAAATGCAAAAAAGCCATAAAGCGCCGGGAATAGATAAGATACCGGCAGAACTGTTCAAGCAGGGAGGAACAAATTTGACAGAACAGATGTACCAGCTTATACAAGAAATATGGAGAGAAGAAAAAATCCCACAACAATGGAAGAAAAGTATAATCTGCCCTATTCATAAAAAAGGAGACAAACTGTTATGCCAGAATTATAGAGGCATCTCTTTACTTTGTTCGGGATACAAAATACTCACACACATTCTTAATCGAAGACTTCAACCCCTCACTGAAAAAATTATCGGGGAATATCAAGCAGGGTTCAGGCAAAATAGATCTACTATTGACCAACTATTTACAGTTAAACAAATACTAGCCAAAGCATGGGAATATGACATAGACGTCTACAATCTCTTTGTAGATTTCAAGCAAGCCTATGATTCAATAGATAGAACAATACTACCTAATATATTACAAGAATTTGGCATACCATCAAAATTAATAAGACTAGTGCAAATGACAATGACAGAAACAGAAGCACATGTATGTATTCAAGGACAGATCTGAATACGCAAACGCAAGGACTGAAACAAGGTGACGGACTGGCCCCAACGCTTTTTAATCTTGTTCTTGAATATGTAATTAGACGGTTGACGGTGAGCAGAAATAACATACTTACAAACAAATCTACCCAATTAGCAGCATACGCAGATGACATAAACATAATGAGCAGAACAAAGACTGCGGCAGAAGAAACCTACGTTCAGTTGAAACAGAGTTCAGAAGTTGTAGGGCTAACAATAAAATACAAATAAAACAAAACTACTCATACAAACCAGATCAAATAGACAGGCGCAACAACAACAATTTATAGACGATATAGAATACGTGAATAGATTCACGTATTTAGGAATGGATCTGGTCGAAAATAATGAAGAAGAACCGGAAATAAATAGAAGGCTTATGCTGGCAAACAAAGCCTATTTCGCGATGGGCCACATATTTAAATCGCGAGACGTACACCGGAAAACAAAACTCGGGTATATAAAACAATAATCCGACCCATAGTAAGTTATGGGTGTGAAACATGGGTTATAACACAGAAATCTACCAATGCATTAGACGTGTTCGAAAGAAAAATATTGCGTAGAATACTGGGTCCAATAAAGAAAAATAACAACTGGCGAATTAGATATAATAACGAAATATACGAACAATACACTGAACCAACACTAGCACAATACACTAGACTGCAGAGATTACGATGGGCAGGGCATGTGGCCCGCATGCATGAGAACAGAATCCCCAGAGAAATTACTAAACGCAAGAATGCAAGGAAAAAGACCTGTTGGAAGACCAAAAAAGAGATGGGAAGGCGAGGTAGATGAGGATGCCAAAAATCTCCTAAAAACGCGTTCATGGAAAAGAACAGTAGTAAATAGAGATGTTTGGAGAGGTTTAATGAAGGAGGCCAAGGCCCGGCTTGGGCTGTAGTGCCATTGGATGGATGGATAGTCTTTTTTAAATTCTTATTTATATGACGAGCTATTGGAGTTAATAGTTAATGAGTCCAATTTAAAATCAGTGCAAGATAACGTTAACAAACCCGGAACATTACGAAGTTTGAAATTGAACAATTTATTAGAATCAGCGTATTTATGTCAATTTTAAAATTACCTTCTAGTAGACTCTACTGGAACTCACGTTTAGGCCAACGACTTGTATACGAAACTATGAGTTGTAATCGGTGGGAAGAGATTAAAAATGTTTACATTTCAGTGATAACAATAAGTTTATACGAGCTAATTTACCCGGACACGATTAACTTTTTAAAATAAGGACCTCTTGTAGAGAACATACTTGAACAATTAATATTAGTTCCTAAAGAAGAGGATCTCTCTATTAATGAACAAATCATACCTACTAAAACAAGACACAGTCAAAAACAATACAATCCTAAGAAACCCAAGAAATGGAGATTCAAAAATTTGGTATTTAGTGGAGATTCAGGACTCAGCTCGATTTTGATATATTTGCTGGAAAGCAAAGTAATGTTATACCATGATGGTACACCAGATCTTGGAGCAAGTGGAAATATATTTACAAAACTAACTAGTACAATCCCACGGCACAAAAATCATAAAGCATGTTTTAATAATTGGTTCAACAGCCCTAACCTACAAGTTTATCTTTCACAAAATGGTTTGCTGCCCTTAGGGGCAGCTAGAATTAACAAAGTAGCAAACTGCCAAATGCCTACACCAAAAGAGTTAACAATCATGGTCGAGGTACTATGGTAAAGAAAACACAAGAGATTTCTACTCCATCTATAACAACTCCGATAAATAGCATATAAGCTGAAATAGATGAGCCCTAAACTACGCCCTCTAACATACATGTAAATAAATTCCAATAAATAACATTTTAAACATATCTATGATGAATGACTCGTCAAATTTCAATCTTCTATGTTCCCACAGAATTCATCATGCAATGAAACTACTTAACTGGAAACAATTTCCAGCCTTATATCAATACAAAAATATATCGTCATGACCACCTTGGAGTGTAGTCCAATAGTCAACTGTAGTCTATTACAATTTCAAAAAAATAGCGCTAACCCTAATCGTATCATATAACACTTCAGTGATAGAATTAACTCTCATTCCGATTACACAGTCTACTTACACAGATGCGTCTAAAACTGAAAATGTAGTTGGGGTGGCAATAATTAACATTACAGAGATTCTCAAACATAAAATTGCAGATACTGCAACCGTATTCACAGGAGAACTTTATGCAATCTACCAAGCATTACTAAATGCAAATGCGAATAAGGTGAACAAAATGTCAATCGTAACAGAATCTATGTCATCGCTACATCTGATCAAGGAAATATACACCCAGCATCCATTAGCTTTACTAATAAAGGAAGACCTAATCCGAATAAAGAAGAATCGTTTAAAAAAACGAATGTCAAAAGGAAACATTTTGATAAATATATTCCGGCTAATTTTGCCGTTATTATTTACTTTTACAGTAATTTTATAGTATAATGAAACAAGTTCAAACAAAAGAACCTCCCTATAAAAAACTCCAATCAAACAAGTCAGTTATTTTTACTTTTATGTTGTTGTGAAGGAGGTCTGCCTCCATCCATGAGCGTTTTATAGAGCAAAGAAACTGGCATTGAAGATGTTTAAATAAAAATGATTAGGAGGAATAGTGGCACGCAATGTAGAATAGATTGGACGAATTCGGAAGACATCTTAAAAAAAGTTATTTTACAAAAGTGTTATGTCAACTATTTATTATGATTTAAAAATAACGCGTCCCAAAAAAACGGTACTTTTTTGATTCGTATAGTCGAAAAAAGACTGGAAAAAGTAAGGGATAAAATAGGAACCTAGGAATATAAAAGCAGTTCTGTCCTTAGTGCCAAATAGTTTTGAACTAATTCAGTAAATATAGAATGCTGTGATTTTGACATTATTTCATAAATCTAAGAATATCTTCACGTTCATTGAAAAGTTTTGTAAAATAAATTGTATTAATAACTAAAGCGGACAGTTGTTTTATGTATTTTTAAAAGCTCTACAATAAAGATGTGTTTTACATAGAAGGCAGCCTCCTTGTGATAAACTTTCCAGAGTAGACAGGTTCAGAATAAGCAAAGAAGAAGTAATACAAGCGGTGAAGTCATCAAAGAATAGCAAAGCTCCAGGACCGGACGAGCTACAAGCGGATATACTAAAGTTGATAGACGAAGATCGAATCCATTTGTTAGTAAACTTATTTAACAAGATTTATCAAAACAGTATAATTCCTGAAGAATGGCTAAGATCAACCTTTGTCCCTCTTCCCAAGAAGGCACATGCTAAGTGATCATCAATAATATTTCTTAAAATAATTCATAATAGAATTTATAGAAAATTGGAAGAAGATATCGGAGAAACTCAGTTTGGATTCCGGGAGGGATATGGAATTCGCGAAGCATTATTTGCTTTTAAACATCTTGACACAGAGGTGTTTGGATGTGAATCAAGATGTATTTGCTTGTTTCATTGATTACAACAAGGCGTTTAATAACGTCAAGCATGACCAACTTTTAGCGATCTTGAAAGCTAAACAGTTAGATACTCGCGATATAAGAATAATATCTATTCTGTATTATAATCAGAACATCTGTTAGACAAGGATGATTAAAAAAATGGTTTGATGAAGAATGCGAGGATACCTTAAAAGAAGCAGACAAAAGAAGAATCGACTACCTAGCAAACCCGACGGATGAAAAGCGTGAACAATACAATAGAGAGAGAGCCTTAGCCAGAAGAACAGTAAGGAGAAAAAAGAGACAACATTTACAACAACAAATTGAAAAAGTAGAACGTGAACACAGAAGCAAGCAAAATAAAAAATTCTACAAAGAAGTAAGACAACCTAAGAAAGGTGCATACATAAGAACACCGAACTTTGTGAGAGATAAAAATGAGCAAATGATTACAGCTGAAAATAAAATAATCGAAAGATGGGCTGAATACTTTGAAAGTCTTCTAAATGTCCAAGTAGACGCGGATGAAAATAAAGCAAATTATGAGTACCAAACGGCCGAGATAGAAGTACCCCCGCCAAGCCTAGAAGAAATTATCACGGCGATAGAAACCCTAAAAAATGACAAATCCCCGGGACTAGACAATATTGATGCAGAACTGATTAAAAAAGGAGGGCATGAACTAAGAACTAAAATACACCAATTAATGAAAGAAGCCTGGGAACAAGAAATAATGCCAAAAGAATGGAGTGGCTGTATTATCGTGCCAATACATAAAAAGGGCAAAAAGGATACATGTGGCAACTACAGGGAATCTCACTAATCGGTACTACATATAAGATATTAGCTTCAGTTGTACTAAAACGATTACTGTCATATACAGAGGAAATTATTGGCGATTACCAATGCGGCTTTAGGCCTGGAAGATCAACAATCGACCAAATATTTATTATCAGACAAATACTAGAAAAGTATTGGGAATATAATAAAGAAGTACACCAGATCTTCATAGATTTCAAACAAGCATATGATTCCATAGATCGCTTAAAACTGTGGAGTGCAATGATGGAGTTAGGCGTACCAAAGAAGCTGACCATGATTGCGCGAATGTGTGTCAACAATTCCTTTGCACAAATTAGAATAGGAGGCAAAACTTCAAAGGCTTTCGGCATAAGCACCGGGCTCAGACAGGGAGACCCGCTGTCCCCATTACTATTTAACCTAGCATTGGAATACGCAATGCAAAAAATCTATACCAGAGTCAAACCAGACATAACTGCCAAAGGAACAAAGATTATTCTCGCATTTGCAGATGATGTAGATGCAGTAGCACAGACAACACTGGAAGTTAAGGATATAGTATCGAACTTTGAAGAAGCAACACTAAGCGTAGGCCTGAAAATAAACGAAGAAAAAACTAAATACATGGTCATATCAAAAAAGGAACGACAGCGAATAAGACAAACATTACCATAAACGATCATAATTTTGAGGTGGTCAAAGAATTCAAATACCTAGGAGCAACAATTACCAGTGAAAACACAGGAGAACGGAAGGTTGAAATACGAATACTGGCGAAGAATAAATCATTCTTTGCCATTCAACATCTAATGAGGTCAAAGCTTCTCTCAAGGTGTGCCAAAATCCAAATGTACAAAACCATAATACGACCAGCAGTGATATGGATGTGAAACATGGACATTGAGAAAGAAAGAAATCAATAAGCTATTAGTATGGGAACGCAAAATCCTGCGAATTATATATGGTCCTTGCAGAGACAGCGTGACAAATGAATGGAGGAGCAGATACAACAATGAAATAGAGACTCTCTTCGGGAAAGGAAAATAACGTAAGATACATAAAAGCCAATAGATTAAGATGGGCAGGCCACGTGGTACGGAGTGATGACGACAGACTGATTAGCAATGTGTTTTGGGAAAGACCAGATGGTAGAAGATCGACAGGAAGGCCTAGAAAAGGTGGAAAGACGCAGTCAGGGAAGACCTGGAGAAGATGGAAGTAAGGCCATGGGAAATAATAGCACAGGATCGGAATCAATGGAAGGCAATAGTAAACGCGGCAAAAAACTCACGAAGAGTTGTAAAAGCCAATGATGATGATGATGATGTTAGACAAGGATGTGTGCTCTCACCACTGCTATTTAATCTCTATTCGGAAGAAATTATGAAGAAAGCATTGGAGGAAGAAGAGATTGGGATAAAAGTTAAAGGCCAACCAATTAATAATATTAGACACGCAGATGATACGGTTTTAATGAATGAATGGTTAACAATGAATGTCAAGAAGACGAAATTCATGATTATTTCAAAAAAACAAAGATTGAATGCAAACCTGTACATTCACAATAACGAAATCGAATGGGTGCACAAACATAAATATGCGGGAACAAGTATTAATAACAACAATGACATCACAGAAGAAATAAAAACTAGAATTGGAAAGGCTCGAGCTGCTTTTGTTAATATGAAGGACATTCTGGGAAGCCATGTTATTAAGTTAAACCTAAAAATGAGATTGGTTAGATGCTACATCTTTTCGATACTGCTATACGGAGAAGAGTCTTGGACTTTGAACAAGAGCAATACCGATTAACTAGAGATCTTCGAAATGTGGATATATAGAAGAATTTTGAAAATACCTTGGACAGACAAAATAACAAATAGTGTAGTTCTTCGAAGAATGAACAAAGAACGGGAGCTGTTGATCACCATCAAGAGAAGAAAGTTGGAATATCTTGGTCATGTTATGAGAGGGAACAAGTACCAATTGCTCCAGTTAATTATCCAAGGAAAGATTCAGGGCAAACGAAGCGTGGGGAGACGAGGTATATCTTGGCTGCGCAATTTAAGAGACTGGTTCCAGTGCACATCTAACCAATTATTTAAGGCAACAGCTTCAAAGATACGAATAGCAATGATTATTGCCAAACTTCGTAGCGGAGAGGGCATTTGAAGAAAAAGAAGAATATCAATGTCGACTAACGTTGATCAGTGGATGTTAGGCCAGTTAATTAAGTGGGTCAACGTGGTCGTCAACATTATACAAAGATGGGCACCTTTAGGTTTCACGTTGAAAGCGAATATCAAAAATAAGGAAGCATCGATAAAAGTTTGATAGGGCAATACCATTTTTTATAATTGATTTGATATTTTATTTTCCTTGCATTTTTTTTTTAATTCTCTATGCCTAATTGTTTTGTACTATTTTTTACTGCAGTATACTTTAATTATTGTTTTTTTTTCCATGTTTAATTGTATTTTTTGCACGTATGATGAAATTCTTTGATTCTCTAAATAAAATCAAACACTCAAAATCCATTCTATCCATTAACATACGAGATTCCCAGTACTGAATCTGTTCATTATTAAAATAAACTCTTCAATTATTTTAATATTACGCCACATCTAGACTCGAATCGTTTCAATTCGGAAAATGTAAACTGTGAGGAAAAAATACGACGACCTAAAAACATTCAAGGTGTTGCTACTTATCTGTGTTAATAGCTTTTTTGTTGCCTATATTTACAAACAATAGGTGCAACTCTTCAAAGTTAATTTAGAAGTGGCAAATATTTCTTACATCACAGTGCGATAAGTGCCAACGCTAATTTTAATTTTTGAATAGTGCTGGAGTTATTTACACGTACTCAATTTTTAAGACTGGTTTAAAATAACCTCTGCGGATGTCCTTTGGTGTGTATTTATAAAAAGTAACGGTTATCCGACACTGTTTCTCGTCTGTGATAAGGGATCCTGTTTATGCGTTTAGCCTCAGATTTTTTGGTATATGATCCTATTATTCTCCTCATCCATGTGTTCTTAAGCTCGTAAGGTTATGGACTCCAGTTATTTCGAGTTGTGCATTTGTGCAGTTAGGTGTACGTTACGGCTGCAGACTAAAATTTGGTTTTATTTTCATCTATTTTGATACCTATTTTAGCCTCTTCGTAGATACGATTCAGCAGAATGTGAAAGCCTCTAAGATTATCTAATAACTGTATCATCCGGTATCTACATTACATTATGTATTACCCTAGTTATTTTTATTCCATGTGGTGTTTCTTCAAATGCGTGTTTGTTATGCTTGTGATTAATGATTCGATTTTTCGAGGGTAACAATTTAATTGTTTAAATTATTACATCTCCCAAATTATTAGATATTTAATTTATCATTTATTTATTAAAATGAAAATTATTCCTTTTGAAAAAATAAAGAAAGTGGCGTTAGCTGAACTTTGATCCAATTGTTAGAACCTGAGTTATAACAAATTTTGTGAAAAACAATTGCAAAATAGACATTCGATGGGGCTTTTTCAAGTATAACTCAGCTTTCATACATACGATAAACTTTGAAAACTCCCTCATAAAAAAAGATAATTGTTTCAGCTTTAAAAAAACTTTGCAAAATTACTTTATCTTTATTAATAAAAAAAGTTATAACAACAAAACATTAAAAATTTCGAATAATTGATGGATTCGACCGTTACTTGATGGAAATTCATTTTATGTAACAATAAAACACTGAAAACTTTGTTTTTTAACTTCCACAAAATTTATTTTAACTCTTGTCGCTTGCGTTTACACTTTATAGTCTCTAATGAAATAGGTTGAGGAGGGGAGAACTGTTTTTCTGAAGTTTGTCATTCAGAATTATATCTGTGTTTTTTTAATTTGTTGATTTCCATAGATTCTAACAAATATAGCTTAAGGCCTTTATTTTGAATGTAAAGAATTTTAAAATTTGTCATTAAAAGAATGATTATGATCTAGAAGGTGAAGTGCGTATGTCGAATCTGTTTTTCTATTATTGAAAGCCCTTTATGTTCTGCTATTCGTTTATTAAGTTTCTACCAGTTTGACCGATGTAAGTTTTTGGGCAGTCGCACATTTTAGTAAGTTTGTAGACACCACTATGTAAATGTTTTTTATGTTGGCTCTTGTTATTTCTGATATATTTGCCTAGGTTTTTATTTGTTCGAAAAGCTGGTGTTATTCCTTTCTTTTTTATGTGTTTGGCTATTTTTGTTGTTATTTTGCCTGTATATGTAATCAAGCAGAAGGTATTAGGTTTTTTCTCTGGTGGTGGAAATACTAATTTCAAGACTTTCTTGTATAGTTTTTGATTTAACATTTTATTAATTGTTTTTTCGTTGTATCCGTTGTTTTACTGCTATTTACTTAATTATATTTAATTCTGTCTCAAAGTTGTATTTTCACATCGGAATTTCTGTTAATCTACGTAACATACTATGATATTCTGCTTGTTTATGTTGTGTTGGATGGGATGATGAATTATGTATAGTCGTGTCAGTATGGGTAGGTTTATGAAATATGGAGAAGTCATGTTTGTTTTTTAAGTCTGATTAATTTTTAAATCTAAAAAAATTATGGATTGATTTTCTTCTGTTTCTATTGTAAATTCAATATGAGTATGAAGTGAATTAATATACGATTAAAAATTGGTCGAGTTGCCTGTTAGTTCCTGTGAAACATTACCAGTACGTCGTCTACGTATCTCCACCAATATAAAAAACTGTTTGAATACGGGATGTTTTGAAATCTGATAGCAATGGGCTTAGAGGATTGCCCATTATCCAACCATAAGTCCTGCACTGTTATTTTTATATATTTGATTATTAAATTCAAAGTAGTCCTGGTTTATGCAAACTTCAAGAAGATGTAAAATTTCGATGTAAAACATTTCGATGGTGGATACCAATGTCAAATACATAGGAATCACATTAGACAGAAAATTGACCTGATAGAGACAAAATGCAATAAAGGACTAAACTTCTTAAAATCCATTATGCGGAATTGGTTGGAAGCAGAACCTTAAACAGCTCTAATCTTCTATAAAGCTTACATAAGATCAATAATTGATTTATGGTTGTACACTTTATGGAACAGCCAATAAAACAAATCTACGTAAGCTGGATATTATACAAAACAAATCACTCAGTATTGAGCTATTGAGCAATGAAATCTACACCAGTTGAACCGTTTAAGAGCTGAGCAATCGAACCTCCATTAGAACTGAGAAGATCATTTTTTAGCTGAAAAAAATGATTATTAAGTCGCTAAAGAAAAACTCACCTTAGCAGCATGTATAAATTGAACAAATACGACCTAACTAAGCCTTTTTGGATTCATAAACACTCTCCTCCTATTTGTGATGGATTTAGAAACGTGACCTTAAAACCACAAACAAAGTTAGAGACCGACTACTTTGATCACTTTGTTTCCTGTGATGTGAATTATACCCCTTTATTCGGAGTTTGCATCATTTAATAGTATAGTCATAAATCAAATTTTAGAGGAACATTCAAACTACGTCACTATATACACTGATGGATCAAAAAACACCGATGGTACAGGTTGCGCTTTCGTTATACCTAAACGTATACAGAAAAATATAAGTTAACAAAAACACATCTATTTTCACAGCTGAGGCAATAGCAATTCTAAAAGCACTAGAATATATTTATCAGGAGAGAATCTGAACGCTATAATCTTTTTCGATTCACTTTCCGTTCTTAAAACTTTAAAATCAAACTCAAACACAACTAATGATATTATTTTTAGTATCCAAGCAATACTTAAACAATTACAAGATCAAAATAAATATATAAAATTCTTCCGGGTCAAAGCACACGCAGGAATAACAATACAATGAAATTGCAGGTCAAATTGACAAAGAAAGCATAATAATGAGGAACAAATAAATTACAAACTAACTACAAACGAACAAATAACCATAGCAAAACAGAGAATGCTGAAGAAATGGTCCTATTTATGGCAAGAGTACAGCTTTACAAATCCAACACGTTACACCAGACTTGAAACCAAATTAAGGAGAAAACCTTGGTACAATGAGTACGATTACACTCAAAAAAGTATAAACTACTATCAGCAGAATGAAGTTTGGTCACGTATGTTATCCAGCACATTTATTTACAATAAAAATACTTGAGAGTGATCTTTGCGAAGCCTGTAATAAAATCGGTGATCTTGACCACATCTGTTTTGATTGTTTAAAATATAGAGCTCAATCTAATGAGCTTTTCAGAAAACTTTTAAAATTAAACATTGAAAGCCCATTTAATATACTGCATCTTCTTGCTTTAGATAAAAAAGAAATTTACGATTGTTTGCTGTCTTTCGTCCAGAACAACGAATATACAATTCTTTGTTAATTCCTTAGGTCTTTCCTTAATGTATGCATACCTATCTGTCCGAGGCTACTTTTTATTGTTAATAAAAATGCCCTGATCGGCCACTAGGCGAGAAGCGTGTAATCCCTGTGTAATCCTTGTATCTGTTTTTAAAAAATTTGTGTCTGGCTGTGTATTTACCCTAAAGCCAATAACAAAAAAAAAATAATATTTAGTATATGTTCTATCTATGATTCGATACAGTTTATTGTCAAAGATAAATTTCAATTTTTGAGTATCCTATTTTTAAATATCCTGTATAAAATGAAATGACCAAGCGGTGATAGTTATAGTTGCAGCACTGTAGCATGGGAGATACGTTGGATGAATGATGGTATGAGGGCAGGAGACCGCGCGATAAAGCATTCTCCCTTCACTTATCACGTTCACTGGCTAGGTATTATACGCTATATGATTATTTCATAATAACTTCTGAATCTTGTGCTCATGCATTACAGTGCATAAGAGCTGTAGCTCGCCTAGCTAATATGAATCTATTTGTATGTGAAAATATCTCAATTTTGCAGTAAAAAGATATTTTCCCGTTTAATATATGCAAGAGTGTTATTTTGTGGGAAAAAACATGAAGCTAATTTACCACATACAGTAACAGTGTTTATTTATTTAATAATAAAAAACGGGAAAACCCACTGTCAAAATCATACAAGAATGTAAAAATGAATACATTTCAGTAGAATCCAGAAAAGAGAATCCAGAATAAGAATATGGTCTACGCAATTAAAATAACAGTAGGTACACGAGAAATAATCTGTGAATTTTCGTTAACTTTTTCGTACATGGAAAGTATAGAGATTTGAGAAATAAAATCCTACGAAAATCTCTGGTATGCCTTTTAATGAAACCAATCTATTTCATAGCCTTGTTGCATATGAAATCTATATGCAGATTGAAGGACAAATTTCTCTGAAAAATACACCTAAATCTTTGATATCATTGACCCTCTCAATCGATAGAGGCTTATGCTTAAGCCTTTTAGAGGCTTAAGAGCCTTTTAGAATGGGTGATGGGTTTCGATATTGTATTCTAATGTTTTCTCGAGAATCTGTCTTATTGAATAAATCTGGTCAATTATTGATTTTTCTGGAGTGAATCCAGCTTGATATTTACCAACTATGCCCACGGTGTAAACTTGCAGCCTTTCGTAGAGAATATTTGCTAGTATTTTGTAAGCAGTTATTAACAGGGTTATACCTCTATAGTTGCCACACTGGAGCTGATCACCTTTTTTTATGTAACGGGTCATATCACGCCTTGAGACCATTCACAAGGCATGGTCTCATTATTCCAAATAAGAAGTAAAAGCTTATGCAGTGTCTGTAGTAGGGCATCGCCACCATTCTTGTAGAGCTCACTGCAAATTTGATCAATTCCTGGTGATTTATTATTTTTAAGCTTTTTAATGTCTTGGGCAACGTTTTCGATGATAGGTGGTCTTTCGTTTGGGTTGAAAGGATTCCAATCATTTCGATTTGCTAGGGTGTTATCTGTTTTTTCGATATGATGGCCATTAAATTTTGCATCGAAAAATTCGACTCATCTGTTTAGGATTGAGGCCGTATCATTTAGTATGTTTCCTTCTACATCCTTACAGCTCCTTATTCTTGGCTTAAACTCGTTGCGCATTTTGTTTAGATTTCTGTAGAACTTTCGAGTTTCATTTTGATTTCTTAGCCATTCTATGCTTTCCAAATGCTTTTGCTCAAATTGACTTTTTTTTTCTTCTATTCTCGGTATTCTCCTTTGCTCTTCTTGTGCATCCAGCTTGATTTGTCTTTAGATATGTCTTGTTTTTGTTAACTGTTGCTTCTTGGCACTCCTTGTCAAACCATTCGTTTTCTTTAACTGGTTTGTTTTCCCAATATTTTTGTTGCTTTCTCAGTTATTATGTTTTTACATTTTGTCCACAGTTCCTCTACATTTTCCCCCACCTCCAGGCTCTCCATTTCCTCGTCCATTTGTCTCCTATACTCTCCCGCAACGGTTTCAATGCGCAGATTATCAACATTAATTATGTCTTGTTTCGTGTGTTTATCTTTCTTTAGGTTTGATATTCTTCCTCTGATTTTTACCATTACAAGAAAGTGGTCACTGTCAATGTTTGGGTCTCGGTAGCTTCTGACATCTATGAGATCGGAAGAGTGCCTTGCATCTATCAGGATGTGATCTATCTGGTTAATGGTTTCGTTATCAGGGGATTTCCATGTTCCTTTGTGTATCATTTTATGGGGAAATCTTGTTCCTTCTACTATCATGTTTTTAGTACTTGCAAAGTTTATTAGTCTCAATTCGTTATCATTTGACTCTTCTTGATACTCCAATTACTTTAATTAAAAGCTCAATAGATAACCCTTCTTAGAAATCACACAAAAAGTTGTATTACATCTCCACAGACGTATCTAAATCTAATGATGGTGTAGGCTCAGCTATAGTTTTCCCAACATCTTAATCTTAATCTTAATTATGTTTAATTTTCCCTCAGAAACAACCATTTTCACAGCAAAACTTTTTGCCATACACCAAGCTCTAAAATATTTAAATACCTCTAATATTCCACGAGCTCCTTCTTAACGATTCTCTTAGCTCTATCGCAGCCATACAACATTTACATCCCAAACACCCAATAGAAAAGAAAATTAAATCCGAACTTCTAATTTCCAAGAAAACCAATAATCTAATAAAATTTGTTATCTAATTATGTATGGATCTCATCACACATTGGCATCAAGGGCAATGAAGCACCAAATAAAAGTACGCAGAGTGAAGCAACGAGTGAGGATAGTGAAATAGTAAATGAATACTCACTATATGACTTAAAATTGTGACTTAAGTCGAAGGTGTTGTACTTATACTAAACTTTGATCTATCAAAAACGACATAATACCCTGACTACCAAGAATTAAGAACCGTTGCCTACAAACACTGCTAACCATACTACGCCTAAGTCACTCAAACCTAAAATTTTTCATAACTTTTCACAAACAGTGGCCCTGTCCGATACGAACTGTGTAACATTTATTTAACACGTATTTTAATTTTTACATCTAAAACATAGCTCATGTATTCTCCCAGTAACTATTAAGTCATGTAAATTGCATTGTAATTAAATTAGTAAAACTATTTTGTGTTCTGATTTAGTAATAACTAATAACTTCTATAAATGTTAAAACTAAAACATTAATTAAAGTTAAAATGTATCAAGAAAAATTTCACCTCTGCTAAATACAAGTGTCTAAATATATCTACAAGAATTACCAAGTAATATTACTTTGAATTATTCTTTTAGATTACAGAGAAGTCACAAAATAAACTCCGGCTGTGCTGTGTCGGTAAAGTAAGTGGCTGTGACAGCCGCAAGCTATTAAATCATCATCGTGACAAGAGTCATGTTACTTTTCCATAAATATTTTCAGCGACGCCACTGGGCGTGAAATAACTAATCTGTGCTTATTTTACGCCAGAGGCGGACGAAGAAAGTAACAATTATTTTTTAATAAGCGAAGGCAATCATTTTAGCTTTTTTTATATTATATATTTAGATGATTTCAAGACAAACACATCAATAATGCAATCATGGAAAAAGTTTATTAGTCAAATTGAAAATAATTTACATGGAGGACAAACTTTCGCTTAAAAAATGATAAAACAAATAGAGCAAGATGCCGTCCTTATACGTTATTAACGAACAAGACAAAGGTGATTAAGATAAAAACTGAATATTTTCTCGAAAAATGAGAAAATAAAAGTGTAGCTTGTGATTTATATTTTCTGTTTACACTTTTTCCTTTCAATTCGGGAAATCTTTTTCTTCCAACCTTGCTTCACGGCGTTCTTCTAAGAAACTTTCTTCGGGATATCCACACTACTTACTGTAGACCTTGTCATACAGAGTGAACAGTAAATATTTTAAAAATTATATACGAGGCATGTTTTTTAAGTAAGTACCGTTTTGCGATTTCCGCCGCCGCAGCGCTACGGTCGGCGTTCCGCGCATGAGCGCTGGTTACCTACATCTCTTGTTTACGCACTGACGCCATTACAGTCTGATGCTTCTGCTTCATTGTATACTTGTTTACTCCAGTGTTTAAGATGACTCCAACAATCGTGAGTCACGCTGAATGTGAAGTACGGGCTGTTATACGATTTCTTAGTGCTAAAGGCGTAAAATTGATCGATATTCATCGTGAGATCGTTGAAGTTTATGGACAAAATATTATGAGTGATGGAATGGTAAGGAAATGGGTAAGAGCATTTAAAGATGGCCGCGCAAATGTGCACGATGAAGAACGGAGTGGGCGTCCTTCGGTCGTTAATGAAAATTTGGTGCAGAAAGTGGACGAAAATGTGAGAGAAAACAGGACGCGTTACAATTTCATCATTGTCCGACTGCTTTCCTCAGTATTCTCGTAGTGTTTTGTATCGCACTGTTACCAAAAACTTGAATTACCGGAAATTGTGTTCACGTTGGGTTCCAAAAATGTTGACGGATTTGCACAAAACCAACGTTTAGGCAGTGCATTGACTTTCCTTGAGCGGTTACCACAGTGAAGGTGAAGATTTTTTAGACCAAATTGTTACTGGTGACGAAAAGTAGGTGGCCTACGTCACACCAGAATAGAAACAACAATCCATGGAATGGCGACATTCATCATCACCCAAAAGAGTGAAGTTTAAGCAAACAATTTCTGCCCGCAAAATCATGTGCACAGTTTTTTGGGACAGAAAAGGAGTTATTGCTAGTGGAGTTTCTGCCTCGTAATGAGACTATCAATGCAGTGTCTTATTGTGAGACATTGAAAAATCTGCGTCGTGCAATCCAGAACAAAAGGACGTTACAAGTTGAGTAAGGGTATCGTTTTTTGTTTTTTTATGGTTCATGATGGATGTGAGTACATTTACTTTCCTAATTTGCATTTTCAAAAAATAGAAATACATTTAAGCTCACTTTATTTTTATCAATTATTTTTAGGAATCAACTATGAAATTTGACATTATATTTTTTCAAAAAAATTTGCTTGTTTTGTTGCAGTGCAAATTATTAAGGTTCTGAAACTGTTTTTCTTTCTTCTTCCCACACTTCTTCTGCCCTTAATTTTGCCCTGCATGATGTTTCTTAAAAGTTCGTACTTTTCACCTCTCACAATGTGTCCCAAGTATTCCATCTTTCTAGTTTTTATCTCATTTAGAATTTCGCATCTTTTGTCTAAAGTTTGGAGTACTTGCGTGTTAGTGATGCGGTCCATCCATGATATTCTGAGAATGCGCCTATAGCACCACATCTCGAAAGCTTCGATGTTTTTTATGGTCAACTGTTTTAGTGTCCAAGCCTCAACTCCATATAACAGGGTAGAAAAGACATAACACCGCAGCATTCGTATTCGTAACTTTATATTGATATTATGATTGCAAAAGAGTTTGCGCATTCTATTAAAGACTGATCTAGCGATTTCTATTCTACATCTAATCTCTTTTGTTTGATCAGTATCGTCTGTGATCCAAGCACCTAGATATTTATAACAGGGCACACGCTCAATCGTTGTATTGTCTATTACAAGATTAGCTCTGATGTTCTTTGATTTCGTGATTACCATTAATTTAGTTTTTTTCAAATTAATTTTCAAGCCTTAACTGTAACAGTATATATTGAGACTTTGAACGAGATGTTGTAGTTCTACTAGCGTTCCCGTTAGGAGAACTGTATCGTCAGCATCCCTTATATTGTTGATCGTCTCACCATTTATTATCAGACCAAGATCTTCTTCCTCGAGTGCTTGTTCACATATAGCTTCACTATACAGATTAAATAAAAGTGGCGATAAGATACATCCCTGCCGGACTCCTCGACGGATTTGAATTTCTTTTGTTAGACGGATTTAGACCCTAAACATAAATTAGTTATCACCATTTTCATAGCTGTGCGTTTTCTACCTAATACCACGTATCAGTTTTTGTCAGGTATCCTTGCTACAATTTTAATATCGGTATTAGGAATACCCATAGAGCATTTTAGGGGCGCTAAATGAGCTTTTTTCTGTAAGTATTATATAAAATAGTAAAATAGAAAAATTAATTTTTTAAACGTGGTTTCAATTCCAGTCATAATACGTTAATCTGTGCTTGTTATTTTTGTATCCCATACACATAGAATTTCTTACTTTGTAGTAAAAGAATTTATTGATAAATATATTATGTTTCAAATGCTGAACATTAAACTATCAGACAGAAAAGAAACGAATGGATCCGTAATAAAACAAAAGTGACAGATATCTCAACCCAAGTAGCAAAGCTTAAATGGAAGTTCGCCGGACACACCCTAAGGCAGAAAGATGAAAGATGGACTAAGACAATTATACATTGGAGACCATGGAAATACAAACGAAAAAGGGGAAGGCCACAAATGCAATGGTCAGATGACAGAAGAAACACACCGGGTCAAAATGGATGCAAATTGCCCAAGATAGAGAGGCATGGAAGAAGGAGGAGGAGGCCTATATCTAAGGATGGATGTTTAGTGCTTTATAGATAGATAGATAGATTATTTTATGAATTGGCTTTTAAATGCATACTGTTTAAACAAAACGATAATTAACGTCTGCATATTTGCACATATTCTTTCAAAATGTTGCATATTTGAGCCAATTTTGTACATAGATATGCGCATATTTGCCTTGTTTTCTGTTGCATATATTCCGGTCTCTAATTATGAGTAACCACATTCTAAAGAGCATAATTTTAATGCAATTTGTTTTCTTTTTCTATTACCTTGATATTGAATCGATAATATATGTTGTTAATACGTTATCTGTAAACGTTCAAAATGAAACCCTCCTTAAAAATGTCTATTTTCGCTACTGGTTTATGTATATATAGCCTAGTCTATTCAGGGCCACAATCTATTTCCAGCTTGTCTCACCTCACTGTCTAGTGTGTAAGCTACTTCGTGCATCTATCCCGTTAACTGCTATTCATGTTATAATACACATTGCATGTTTAATACACTGTAGTTTACTGCGTTTATTGTGCGTATAAAAGTTGCATAATGCTACTTAAAGTTACAAAATGTTCAAGCAGAGACTGTAAATCGGTATCTTAATAAAACATAGATACCGAAACGTAACTCAAGCGATAACAGCTTACTACATTCCGACTACATTTAGAAAAGATACAAATAAAGCACAAAATGAAAAACTAAATATACACGGTCGGAAGAAACTGCAGAACAGTTGAAACAAGACAACGATGACAATCCAGAAAGATATTAAAAATTCACCCACTAACGCCCAAATTTTTCAAAATTTCAAAATTTTAGTCATTACATAATTGTAACAATAAAACACTGAAAACTTTGTTTTCAGTGTTTCAAACTTCCACAAAATTTATTTTAAACTATTATCACTACTGTTTCGGCTGATAGCCTTTCTCAAGTGATCTATTTTTGGCTTGGGTTTACAAATTTATAGTCTCTAATGAAATAGGTTGAGGAGGGAAGAACTGTTTGTCTCAAGTTGGTCATTCAGAATTATATCTGTGTTTTTTAATTTGTTGATTTCCATAGATTCTAACAAATATAGCTTAAGGCCTTTATTTTGAATGTAAGAATTTTAAATTTGTCATTAAAAGAATGATTATGATATAGAAGGTGAAGTGCGTATGTCGAATCTGTTTTTCTATTCTTGAAAGCCCTTTTATGTTCTGCTATTCGTTTATCAAAGTTTCTACCAGTTCGACCGATGTAAGTTTTTGGGCAGTCGAGGACATTGAACTTTATACACACCACTATTTAAGTGTTTTTTATTTTGGCTCTTGTTATTTTTAATATATTTACCTAGGTTGTTATTTGTTCGGAAAGCTGGTGTTATTCCTTTCTTTTTATGTGTTTGGCAATTTTTGTTGTTATTTTGCCTGTATATGTAATCGAGCAGAAGGTACTGTGTTTTTTCTCTGGTGGAGGAAATACTGTTTTCAGGGCTTTCTTGTGTAGTTTTTGATTTAACATTTTATTAATTGTTTGTTCGTTGTATCCGTTGTTTACTGCTATTTGCTTATTATATTTTATTCTGTCTCAAAGTTGTCTTTTGACATCGGAATTTCTGTTAATCTATGTAACATACTATGATAAGCTGCCAGTTTATGTTGTGTTGGGTGGGATGATGAATTGTGTATAGTCGTGTCAGTATGGGTAGGTTTGTGAAATATGGAGAAGTCATGTTTGTTTTGAAGTCTGCTAATTTTTAAATCTAAAAATGCAATATATTGGTGGAGATACGTAGACGACGTACTGGTATGTTTCATAGGAACTAACAGGCAACTCGACCAATTTTCATCGTATATTAATTCACTTCATAGTCATATTGAATTTACAATAGAAACAGAACAAAATCAATGCATAAATTTTTTAGATTTAAAAATTAGCAGACTTCAAAACAAACATGACTTCTCCATATTTCACAAACCTACCCATACTGACACGACTATACATAATGAAGTGTCTTGCGTCAACCACAACATGGTCGATTTGATTTACTGTATTCCCATCTAGACTTCTCCATGTTCCCTCATGTATATCTTTGTGCCTGAAGCATGTGCTGGCACTTATCATGTTCATTGAGGAGGCTAAATGCATTAGTCGAGTTCCGTTGTTGTTTGACTCTTCATGTAAACTGTGAATTCCAATGGTTGGCATGTATTCCCTCTCCTTACCTATCTTTGCATTAATCACTGAGCATTAGTGTTATCATAATTGCAAGTACGTATGAATGAGTTAAAATCAGTGGGAATTAACATTTTTATTTGCTTGTAATGAAAATAAGTTCATGTTCTATAATATTGTATAAAAAAATTTTATGCAATGTTACAGTACATTTTCGGCATATAAGTTAGTGGTTTGACTTTACAATTTGCTTCTGGATATCGCCTCTGCACACATTTAATTTCTGAAGAAATCGTGTCCGTGTTAATTAGTTTTGACAGGGACAAATTTTTTTTACAACAGTAAATATTTACAAAATAATAGCTTTTGAGCGTAGCGTTGTTATCGATATAAAATATTCTCCTTCCTATTTATTGTATTCGAAAGCATATTGCCGCATTCGATGCTGTATTTATCTAGGTAAACCATAAAACCTTTTGTATTCATGTTTTTAGGAATCAGGGAGACAAAATGGCCAAGAAAGAATATGTCAATAAAAAGACAAAACGTTTATATTCCGCTGAGGGACCTCCGCCATGTTCATGTTCACAGTGACGTCAATAAAAAGACACAACCTTCCACTATTCAGGATCTACAAACAACGATCCACAGCATAGACATTGCGTCGGATTATTAATACGAGACAAAATAAGGAAATCAGTAAGAAATGTGATAACTTGATGAGAACCGGAACAGCTATGGGGTACAGTAAGCGAGAAGTAAATAAATCGTGAATGAAAGGGGAGATCCTTGATATAAAGAAAGAACGGCTTATAGTTGAACTAAAAAATACTAAAATCCAGTACAACATAATAAACAGGGATATACGAAATAAAATAAGACAAGCAAAAGAAAAGTGGGTAGAAGAACGATGTCAAAAGGCAGAAAAGTTACATTAGCTACAAGACATTTAATTTCCATGAGCAATTTAAACAGATTACAGGGTATTTTCAAAATAAAGACATGACTTAGATGAGACAAAACAAATCATGCATCTCTATTATATAAACAACATACGAGGGTTGATCTCTATGGTCCACCATCCATCTCTATGGTATATAGAAATAATACACACAAGATCATTTTGCCTCCATTTTTCAACATATTTCCTCATCAGTTCAACACACTTTTCCTTTTCTATTCATAGACTGAATCACAACCATTGCAACCAAGTACTGGTGTGCTAGTTCGTTGTCTTATTGGAAGCGCGTTGTCCATTACTTCCCTCGTCTTTTTTCTTTTATGGCTTCACACAGTTTTAGTATGAAGAAAAGACAAAGAAATAATTAACACTATGCTTACTTCGGCCACATTATTCCTAATAATAAATGCAGACGTATAAATGATCTATTTCCATCTTATTCTAATAGAATAAGATGGTTCAATGTGGTCACCAACATCACTCGAAGATAGGCACCTTTAGAAGAAGAATAACCTTGTTGACCAACGCCACAGCTCTTTAAATGCTTGAAGAGATGAATTTTTATCTCTTTGCCATAATGGTGGACCCAGTTTCGTCCATTGTCACGCATCGATCGATTAAGTTAATGTTATCCCCGCGAAAAGTGTCCAAAAGCCGTTGATAAATGTCCTCTCTAGCATGCTTCTGATCAGTTAAAAATATTCGGAGAGCCCACCTTGCCGTTAGTTTACGAGGTGTGTTCAAAAAATACCTGGAATTTTTAAATTTCGGAGTTTTGGAGAGTCCAATCGTCAATTTTTTTTTATTATGTTGAAATATATGTTCCTAAAGTATAAAAAAATATTTGGCAGCTATATTCCTTGCAGCTAAATGACGTAAACGACGACTCATATTTACTCAACAGGGTTATAATAGTTGATGAAACATGGTTTTATATATATGACGTCGAAACTAAGGTTCAATCGACTAGTGGAGGCATTCTGGTTCGCCAAGACAAAAAGTTCGACAAGTGCGGTCGAACGTGAAGTTTATGTTCACTGTGTTCTTTGATTTTAATGGCATAGTGCACCATGAATTTTTGCCACGAAGTTAAACGGTCAATAAAGAGTACTACCTACAAGTTCAACAACGTTTGAGTGAAGCAATCCAAAAAAAGACCGGATTTGTGGAAAAACAACTCATGGATTTTGCATCACGATAACGCACCTGATCACAATTCATTTTGTTCGTGATTTTTTGACAAAAACAATACTCTAATGATGCCCCAGCCTCCATATTCGGCAGACATGACTCCGTGTGACTTTTTCCTATTTCCAAAATAATGAAAACTTTAAAGGGCCATCGCTTGACAAGCATATATGGCATTAAAAGAGCATTGCTGATAGAAATAAAGGCTATCTCAAATATCTAGTTGGAGTTCAAGGATTGGTAGAAGCGTTGGCAAAAGTGCATAATATCCGATGGAGACTGCTTTGAAGGAGAAAACATTAATGTAGACGAATAAATAAATATTTTGTTTAAACAAAAATTCCGGATATTTGTGAACAAAACTCGTATTCATAGCTAAAACTCATAGCTTTTATTGATCCGGTTTTTTTTTACAGCCTCTCAAGCCTTCGGGTTCCTAGTTTCCGTTATCACCTGTCATTCCAATGTCCTGCCTGAAGATTGCTCTGAAACATTGCTCTTTGAACGCCTCCTAACCTTGTCCAGTTTGGTCTTCATCATTTCCTTCTTTCAAATGGTACCCATTTTTACATAGCCAAACGGTACATAATGTTTTGAACTCCGCGAAATGATAATACACTTAAACTTGTACACCATCTTTTCACTACGTCGAAAGATAGCATAGTCCCTAATGTCAGTGTTAAATCGGTATGGATTTATTTTTGGGGATAAATGCTTTTTCAACAAGTATTTAATCACGCACCATTTTACGTCTTTGCGCTGTGCTGTCACTGATGTAACCTGGAACTTGAAAATCCAGAGGTGGTAACACGTGAATGTAGCTTTTTTTTATGTATAAATTTAAAGATCTATCTAAATTAAAACTGGGTCAGAGGTGAACCATAGAGATTAACTTTCGTACGTTATGCTGATAAAACTGCCATCACTATGCTAGATACTTGCAGATAGTTAGAGGATTTAAAAGACCTTTTTAGTGATGTTAACAAGAATAAACAAATTTCGTGACTATGAGATGTAAGAGTTTGGTGCGTAATTCGAAATAAAGATGAAATTTTTACATTTTCTCGAAAGGGACAATTAAGAAGAATTTTATCCACGATGGAAACGTAATGCGCTTGGCAATAGGACAGAAACAACAAACTGTTGCAAAATCAGTCATTAGTAAAGTGGGCTTCTTCAAATCAGTCTTACATATAGTTATTATCCATGTATGTCCACCTTCTTTAGTTAGAACTTTCCATATTTTGTTTTTTGAAACATATAAATCCAACAAGAGATTTATTCTCGTAAAGTTTCAGTTTGTTTTCCAACCATTTTATTCAATCGGCAGCATCAAAGTCATAAGTTATCCAGAATGAGGGATATAATTTTCACGGTGACTGCTCGTTATAAAGTTTGAATGTAAAACAAGATAATTTTACGATATTGTTTATGTCGTTGTATACACGCTGGATAATCAAGTGTTTTAATGAAGAACCTGGTTTTAAGTGGCATCAATTCTGCAGTGTGTAAATTTTAAAGTGGCTCAATTTGCACTTTGTTAAAACTATGGTTGGTCAGTGGAAACATTTTTAGGATAATTAAGCTATTTTTTGGTTTAAATTTTTTAAAGAAATCTCCATGAATAAAGATATGAGTCGCTTTATTCAACCAGTATATATGTAAAGATATAAATTTTTGTTAAGTGTTTACAGAACCATTCCTAAAAGCAATATTGTCTATAGTGTATTTTTATGTATGAGAGAGTAATAAAACAATAAATTATGTATGCAAATCCCTAAACTGTTGATACGGGTGACTCAATGAACAACAGATATTTGTCAACAAGTTTACAGAAGTATATAGGAAAACAATTTTAAATTGAGTATGACCACCAGGTATAAAGGTTGGAGCAGAATAGAATACAATAGTTGTGAGGGTTACTAATCGCTAAATAAGGTTGCCAGTGTCGGAGTGATGGAGGTTAACAGGTAGTAATGAATTTGCAAGAAATGTAAGATGTTTATTTTATTGGTTATATATAACCAATAAAAGTTTAATAAGTACCTACCTATTTGCAAAATAAAGTTTAATTCTTTAGATAAAATAAAACGTTTTATTTTATCTGAAATGAGTGCATTCCACGAAGTAAGGGTTTCAACAATCAAACATTTTAATTCTTTAATTCCAGGAATCTACGACAGTAATTGACTAGATAATTACCTTCTAAACTTATTCCACAGAAAATGTGATAGTGGATTTTTCCATTTTGTAGGAAGGTCCAAGTGGCGTATTCAAAATTCTTAACAGTTCACTAAAAGTAGGTACTTCAGTTGCAAGGTGCAGTTTATTGTGTATACTAGTGTTATGGAAAATTTGGAAGTGCCGTGTAAACGCCGAAAAATTGGTCCTTTAACAGTTAATGAAAAAACATTAATATTTAATTGTTTTAAATCATTTACAGACAAACGTTTATGTGAAAGTGTTGATGAGACCGTTGAGTTAGTTAGCAGTACACTTGGTGTTGGGAAATCTACGATTTACAGAGTTATTAAAGAAGAGAAATGTGGTAGTTTTCAAATGCCAAGTAATGCTCCAGGGAAACCAAAATTTCAAATAGAATATCATTTTAAAGAAGGACTTAGACGGAAAGTACATGAATTCTTCTTTAGACAAGAATTTCCAACATTGGATAAAGTTCTTGTCTCAGTTCGAGATGATAAGGATTACCCAGAAATAAGTCGAAGTACGTTATGGAAACTTTTAAAAGAAATAGGCTTCCGCTGGAAAAAGAATCCCAGAAAGTCTATTTTATTAGAAAGAAGCGATATTGTCATATGGAGAAGACATTTTCTAAGAACCATAAAGGAAATGAGAAACCAAAAAAGAAAAATATTTTATCTTGATGAAACATGGATCAACGAGGGTCATACACCAAATAAATTTTGGCAGGATGAAATTGTTACATGTCAAAGGCACGCTTTTGTAAATAACTTATCTACTGGTTTAAACCCACCATCAGGAAAGGGACGCAGGCTGATAATAGTACACATTGGCAGTTCAGACGGTTTTGTTGAAGGTGGTTTATTAACTTTTGAATCAACTCGTACCGGTGACTACCATGAAGACATGAACGCTGATGTCTTTCAAGAATGGTTCGAACAAATGATAGATCTTCTTCCTAAGAACTGTGTAATAGTAATGGATAATGCAAGTTATCACTCCAGATTTATAGAAGGACTGCCCACAACCAAGTGGTTAAAAAAAGACTTGCAGAATTGGCTGAGTTCAAAAAATATTACGTACCATCCCGGATCTATAAGAAAGGAACTTTATTCGTTGTGTGCCCTTCATAAAGAAAAATTTAAAAAATACGAAATTGATGAAATTGCCAAAAATCGTGGAATGACAGTACTTAGATCCCCACCATATCATTGTGAATTAAACCCGATTGAACTGGTATGGGCACAGATAAAGAGTGAAGTTTCAAGAAAAAATATCACTTTTGAAATTCATGATGTTAAACAGTTGTTTTTGGAGGCCGTAAATAATGTAAAACCTGAAAACTGGGAAAGGGCAGTAAATCACACTATTAAAGAAGAGGAAAAAATGTGGAAGCTGGACAATATTACTGATAAAATGATCGAGCCAGTTATTATAAATCTTGGTTCTGAAAGTTCATCTTCTGAATCTGATTTGGATTTGTAACAAGTAGCTGTAAGTTTTATATTAATATTTTTATTCATCTATTTAACATACCTTAGAGGGTTTTAAAAACTCTTTTTCTCTTTTGTAATTTTTAAAAATTAAAAAAAATGTGAATTTTTTAAAACCCTTTTTAATGTAGGCCAGTCAGTTCTAATATAGTGTGTGATAAAAGAGGTCACTTTTGTTTACATACACATAACACTTTATAACACTGAAATAATTCATTTATTTTTTACAATTATTCAAAGTAATTTTTCAATTAATCTTGAGCACGCCCATGGAGTGGTCGCAGGTACCAGTTAAAATTATGCTAATTACTCTCTCGTTAATAAAAATAAACTATAGCAGTATTACCTGCGAAGCTCCATCTGAGTTTGGCAATTTATGTTGTGATATCCTCGACTTTTGTGTTTGATCTTACCCAATCGTCCCTCTTTTTATCTGACAATCATATCCGGAATATTGCTCTTTCCATTACCCTTAATAATTATAGTAAATAATAATTAATAGCTTGTTTTATGGCCCACATCCCGATACTATCAAATGCCTTTTCAAAGTCTACGAAGGCAAGAAATACGCGTAGTTGGTACTCGTTTGCCTTCTCTATCAATGTTCTCATTATCAGCAGATGGTCTGATGTACTATATCCTTTGCAAAAGCCAACCAGTTCAACCAGTTGGTGATTAATATACTTGACTGGACAACGATATAGGTCTATAGTTCTTTAGGTCACATTTGTCCCCTTTCTTCTGTAGGAGTACTACTAGACTCTCAGTCTTTAGAGATTTTGCTATTATGGAGAAGTCCATTAAATAGCTTTATTGGTATAGGGATTATTACTGTCTTGTGTGTTTTCACACGTTTTTTATTTTTCTTTTGACATTCTCATTTGTTGCTTCATTATTCTGGCTTTTCGAGCTGGACAAGGTTTTGTAGAAGTCTTCGGCTATCGTTGATATTTTATATTTGTCCTTCTCTTTCTTATTAATGGGTCTTTAATTATGATAACTTTTTGAACACCTAGTGTTGGACTTAAACATTTTAGACCTGTGTTGTTTTCAACGGCAATAAGATCTGGTGATAAGAGTGAATTTTACGAATTTTCTTAGATGTTAATTTTTGAAAAGATGAAATATTTTATCGAATGATTTAATATCATTCTGCAGTAGTATTTATTGTTATAGAGAGACCTTGTTACTGTTGTGAAAAAAATTAAAACCATACTAATTCGTTGGTAATAATATAAAAACTGAAAGCAGTAGTAAAAATAAATAAACAAAAAAGTAACAAAAAGAAGACCAAGAAAAAATAGCACATTAAGAATAAGTATAACAGGATAGATAAAAAAGACAAACAGTTCTAACTTAATATAAAAAGCAGAAAATTTATAATATAATTTATATATACAGTTTGTTTGTATTACACTGGCAATGATCACAAAATATCATCATATTATGCCCTTGGTATTCCTTTATTTATGATTTAAGTTATGTGGCTATCACTCATTGAAACAAATATTATTTTATTTGTTAATGAAACAATTTTCCATGTGGGTTTTCACATACATATTTTAATACGTTTGTAATATTTATAGGTAATCTAGCACGCTATGTATACCTTCTAGCACGATATTTTTACAATTTAGTGCGATATTCTTCCAGCTGGCCTTATAACGGCGGAGAAATAGATAAACTTAAAAATATTTTCATATATTTTTAATAAATAAAGGAGCTTGCATGGCAGGTATATAATATGATCAAAGTTCCAAAACTGTTTCTTTAATTTTTGCTGGAAGTTTTAATGAATCTATAAAGATGATCAACAACTTACCCTCTTGTTAAGCATAAAACTACTGTATTAAGCCAGAAAGTTTATTGAATCTTATACATATCAGGTCTCTTATATGTTCATTGGTTAAAAGATCAGGAAACGTTGCTGATCAGAGAAGAACGTTAACTTGAGAGTCCTGAAGGAACCTGATAATAACGGCTGTTCAATAGCGCATGTCATCATCTTGTTGAAAAAAGAATTTCGTAATTGCTAAAGATATGGTATAGCTACTAGTTATAGGGCATTGTAGATGTAGTTCTAATGATTCAAAATTTTTAAGGACTATTAATGGAGACCTGCTTCCATATGAAATTACAGCCTATGTCCTAACTCCTCCAGTCAGCACTGTCTCACGTTCTAGGTAAAATTTTGTGTACTTCATGACGTTTTTAGCTCACTCTTATTCATTCTTTATGAGTTCAAAAACGAGTTTGTATTCGTCACTGACTCTTTCCCTCTAAATACTTCTTGATCCCATTGTAATCTCGTTAGGTCTTATGTCTTAGTGGAGAAGAAAAGAAACAAAAATATTTACGCGTTTTTCAGCCTTTGCAAACTTAAAGTAACATTGATAGTTTTGTACCAATCCTATTTATACCCACTAAATTCTTTTAATTAATTAAAATAAGCGTTTCTTCCCATTGAAGGAATAATAACCAATATTTTAAAGCAATTGAAGCATAATTTTATAATATAAAATAATAAAACACTGAAAACTTGTTTTCAAACTTCCACAAAATTTATTTTAAACTCTTATCACTACAGCTGTTTCGGCTGATCAGCAAATAAAGTAGTAAAAACAACGAGAAACGTTTCCGCAATAGGAAGACGATCATTAGGAAGACCACGAAAATGACGGAACGACAACTTATTGGAGGCACAATGAAAAACAGACAGAGTGATGTCTTTATAAAAAAGAAGAAGAAAAAGACCCTGTATCATTTAACTATACAAACTAACAATAGTCGCCAAAAAACGATACGTGTCATACTCTGTCTTCCATTTTAAGGTGTCAATTGTCGTTTTGTATCAACTTATTTGTAGCTGTGGCCTCGCTTCTGCTCAACACCTTCGTGTTGAGACGTGTTGTTTTAGAGAGAGACAGATGTCGGTTGATAATTGGAGGCATTGGTTAGAAAGAGATACAACTAATCGGTAAAAGTTTAGACAAGGAACTCTTTCCTTGTCTAAGGATAAAAGCGTTAAAAATTTAGGTTAGAGCTAGAGGTTTGTTTATATGTAAACATCGTATAGTATGTCGTATATCAACCAATAATTAAAATTTATAAATTTTTTTTAAATAAAATGAAAGTGAGAGCAGACCACTGTGAGTTATTAGTTAGAAATTTGATTTTATTTGCAAATGTCTCAATAATGGTTCCAATTATTTTAAAAATTGCCCTAGACATTATTTGTTTGTGACACTGCAATCTATAAATTTTGCCCTACAGTTTTTTGGTAGCTACCAGTAACAAGAAATTGGAGGGTACCAAAAACCTTTATTGCAACTGGAACTGCCACAACATTTTTATGGGTAACCATATTTTGCATGATTCCATTCAATATATCTCTTGCTATATCTTTGGTTAAACGATACAATCCTGTTAGTTCATTGAAAGGGTCACTTTCATCTCTAAGTAAACGCCTATTAACGTTAAAGTTTCTTAATACACTTAGCCTCTCCTCTTTCTCAAAAACTAATACGTTCATATTGTTCACAGCCAACATTATCACTCAGTATACCTTACATACTGAATAAACTACTTTTAAAATAAATTAAATTGCAAAATACTTAGTAACACCAAGACAAAAATGTCACCATGTAACACCAAGACAAAAATGTCACCACAACATTTTAAGAAAACTCAAGTCAAAGTCGGAAGATTATTGTAAGAGGGAAATTTAAAATTGCATTATTTTGACCATGTAAGAAGGATAATAAGGTCTTTGGGTTGTTATTGCCAATAGCAGAAAGTATTACAATATTCGGTTATTGTTTTATGTATAAAAAAAAATGAAGGTGCGCACATGGAGCCCTTTACCTCTCATTAATTTTGTGAGAATGAAAATACTCAATGTGCACAAAATACATAAGTGGTTTTATTATTATTTAAAAAACTATTTTGTATGTTATTTTTACATGAGAGTATTAAATCAGAAAATATTAGATGTTGGCACTTGAAAACTATTTAATTGCTGTCATTTGTGTCATAAACGTTGTTACCAAAGTGATTATCATCATTTTCATTGCCTACAAAAGTACCTGTAGCTAAAGGCTTTCCAGTCATTGTTTCATGAGGTAGGCTTGGGTAAAATTCATGGTATATCGGTGAAAAGAATTGCAAGAGTTTCATGAGATCTTCATACTTTTGGGCTTGGGCTTCTTAATTACCGGTTGAAACATGAGAAGCTGATAGGGAATTATACCTGCTCGTTGTTTCTTCATTGACAATTTTTCGTAAGACATAATACCCTCTGCTAATGTTGTCTTATAAAAAAGAGTGTCTGGGTTTGCCTTTCATAATGCAGTATCTGCATTCCTCGTATCCCTGTCATATTTTTCTGGAAGTACTGATTTAGTAATTGAAGATCATTAAAGTCTGCATCCATTTACTTGCTGAGGCAGCCCAATTTATCCAGTCTTCTGGTATACAGATATGACGCTGGTTCTTCTTCTTTTTAATTTCTATGATTCCAAAATCTTGATCACATTGATTGTAAGAATCTCCAGCGACTAAAAAGTGGTGATTAACAGTTCCAATTTGAGTCTTCTTAACAATATAAAGCCAAAAATTTGACAATTAGGTGACTTTTGTTTTGCCCTCCACAGTTGTCACTGAACGCAGACATGTGTTACACAGTCGGTCTATCTCTTAGCAGGCCCTACCTGCCTGTCCTTCGTGCCACATGTACATGTGAGCGGTTTCACTTGTTAGGTTGTTAATATTCAAATTGTACGTCCAGGGTCGGCGCAAATAATAGGCCTTTGAATTTGTCAAATAAGGTGTCGGCATCATCTTTTGCAAATCAAAGCATATCGCCACTTGACTGTCATTCTTTAATAATTTGCACTTTCTTTTGCTTTTTAGCTTCTTTAGCTGCGTCTGCCTTCCTTAAATAAAGTTCTTTTTCAACTTCAGCTGTTTGCGTCTCACCAGGCGTGCCGTGGCTAATTTTCATTTGTAACTTGTCACCAGTGACACAGGTGTCGGTGTGAAATCTTAGATTGAATTTTGTTTTGAATATAAATCTGTAAAGGCTTTTTTTTCAAGTTCCACATTTTTTTCTTCTCTACAAACTTTTTCTTACAGTTTTCACATAATTGACACATTCAAGCCTGGGTTTAGTTATCAGTATATTATATCAGTAAAATGCATAAAACTCAAGGAGACGAGGTGGGTACGATGACGCCCTTGGCACCAGGTACTTCGGAGACATGATATTCGTGTTCAGCGACCTCGAAAAACCCCGAAAAATAAGTTTCAATGAATGATTTTATATGAAATCTGCAGAAAATAACCTGGAACGAGGTAAGTACCATCTGCCCTGGGCACCAGGTTCCAGAAGTTAAATTTTGCTTAATTTACTCTGGAAAATGCATTTTTTAAATGCAATTTTTCATTTCTTCATGATCGCATTAGTTCAAAAAATTTCTTGACGCTCTGACGAATCGAATGCACCAAACTGCATCTCAATCCGTCTTACTGCGTCGATTTTCGAAGGTTGAGCCCATTTTTGTGCATCATTGCCTCGACTATATAGAAAACTTGCAGTTCTAGAAGCAAGAGTTTTAAAAAATTCTTCTTCCATTTATTGTATTAAGAATAAGGCTAACATAACAATCAAATTTTTATCAAAAATCCATATAAATGTATTCGGAAACAATTAAATCCATTATTTTTTATTCCTTTCGACAAAAAATCAATACTGCAGGCAATCGATACCTTTGTACCAAAATGTTTTCCTATTTTTTACTGTAGCGTTTTGCTGCACGAACATAAGGTCACCCAATTCCATATTACCATTAACAAGGAAAATAATACTTAATCGGTCGTTATCCGCCCACTTAATTAAATATCAATTGTTCCTTAACTTTCTAATACATTTTTAATTTTCACATTATTTTATTATAAATTACAATAATACCGAATAGATTATCCTTCCTCTTATTTTTATGGCACTTCTATTAAGTTTCGTATGAAAGCTATTTGTAATGTTTAACATTAAAACTTTTGTGGGGCGGACTTTTGTTAAGCACTTATTAATAAAAGTTAGGACTTTTACAGATATTATATGCTATTATAAAATATTATACTATACTATTATACAATATCAAGTTTTGATTTCATACACAACATATACAGTATACAGGGCCGATCCTAGCAGGAGTGCAGTTCAGGCACCGCACGCGGGGACCAGAACAAAGGCCGCATCTATTTCTATCAATAAATAAATCAAAAAATCAAATTTTTCATGTATTTCTCAAAATAAATCTGCTTCATCATAAGTTCATAAAATGATGAAGTTATCGAAAAATCAAAATACGCAAGTCCCATTTTTTCAATAGCATAGTTTAAAAAAATTAGAGTGTAGTGCAAAATATGTCAGCCCATTATTGTCTACTGTTTACACACATTGACACGTTCCTCATTTAATAGCAAAATTCGAGGCAGAGGCCGTAACAGTTAATGTTTTTTTTTGCTATGATGATACTCATCATCATCATCAACCTGTCTGCGTCCACTACTGGGATAGGTCTCGATCAGCTCTTTTCATCTGTCTCTGTCTTGTGCGGCTTGCATTGTCATCCTGGTGCCTTAGCCGTGGACTAATACGCACCCTGATGTGTATCGCCCCGCCTTCTAAACATCTTTCTATTTTCTATTGTCCGAGAGATCCACCGTGTGCGAAATGTTGATTGTCCACCAAAGATGGAAGATACGCAGAGGGCACTTCGAATAGACTGGTCGAAGTCCCTCTGTAAGGCACCGTGGGAGTGGATAAGTGGCCATACCTTGACAAGCCCAAATTTTCAATTACGCTAGCTGTGGCATTTTGGTAGATATATCTGATTATGTTAGTGCAACAATGGTTTATTCGGCATTCTGTCAATGCTTTTATCATTTTCTGATAGCTTATAGTATCGAATGCTTTCTCGTAGTCGACAAATATCAGTGCAAATGGTTTGTTGTATTCTGCAGACTTCTCTATCAGGTCCTTTATCACTAGTAAGTGGTCGTTAATGCTGTATCCCGATTTAAATCCAACTTGTTCTCTGGGCTGATGTAGCGTCCAGTCTTAATTTGATAATTTTTGTGAAAAGTTTATAATATGTGTGCAAGCAAATTGATAGGACGGTAGTTTTTTAGATCTGTTATGTCTCTTTGATTGTGTAATAAAATAATGACTGCATTGTTCCATTGCGAAGGAGTTTTTCTTTGGTAGATGTATTCGGTGAAAAGCTTGGCCAAGGCCTAGATAATTTTATTTCCACCTAGTTTGATCGCTTCGATCACTACTTCGTCATCGCTAGGGGATTTGCTATTTTTAATTTTTAAACGTGCCGTTTTGATTTTTTATGGAGGTATTTCTGGCATTAATTCTGATCTCTGCTTTGTGATTTTGGGCAGGGGCTGATCTTGCTATACTAACGTTGGCTTATTCATATCCCGCTTATGCTTATTATGCATTGTGCTTTGTAAATTAGAGCTTAAAAATTATTTTGGAAAGTTTAAAGCTATGTAAAAGAAAAAATGAGAGAAACCATGTTATCCATGTTCATTCAGTTTCCATATAACATACAATAAATAATAATAATACTGTTAAAACAATCGAAATAAGTGCAAGCAAAAATTTAAAGTCAGTGAAAACGTGTTTTAATTGAAAATTAAGAGGGAAAATCCCAGTGGTTGACTGTATATCATAGTTTAAAGTACGTACAAAGAAGTAAAAACTTCCTATGTAGGATGGTATATGTTTATTAAAAATTTTTAAAATTATCCAAAAAGATTCAGTTTTTTCAAAACGGATTCGGTCCTGTCGGACCATCATCAGTAAAAAATCTTAAACGTTGTTAAAACTAGCTACAAATATAGTTATAATAACCTCTATATTCCATGGTATTACAAGCATATTTAATTTTAAAAATGTGGTGACACGTGGTCCATGTTCTAGGATTTTACTTAAGGGAACATACAGATCCCGCTCGAAAAGGACAGTAGAGATTAACGGTTCATACCAGTTAACTAAGAGTTAGGTGTGTGCAAACTACTGATGGTAAGGTATATATTTCAGAACTTTTTCTAGGATTTTTTCCAGTAACTAATACCATTGGAAAAGGCGTGTGTAATTGTCTATTAAACAAGCTATTACCTAGTCTGCTGGTCGAAGATAAATATATACGAGATGAGGACTATGGCAATGGATCGAACATGAAAGATAAAAATATAGTACTTTAAAAATGGATTCTTGATATCAATTCTAGAGCATCTAGAGCATTATACGTGCCCTGTGTGGTTCATGCATTAAACCTGGTGAAACAAGATGAAAGTCGTATCAATGCTATTAGACCTCTAAAACAAGACCTAAATAACATTTTTACTGCATTAACTGCCTTAATTGGAGATCCCACAATAGGCACCGAAACAAAAATGGATAAATCAATAATTAATATTTAAATTTTTACGTTCAATTGTAATTTGTCATCAGTTATTATCAAGAATTTATGCCTTAATTAAAATACTTCACAATTCTAAATTAAATATAGCGGAATGCATTCAAGGTCTAGATAATCTTAAAAAATATTTGGAATTCCAAATATCTGAAGATAATTTTAAAATACTTGTCGAATCAACAATACTTACTAGAGATTAAGGTATTGATCCTGAATTTCCTCTCTCGAAGCTTAAAGAAAAGGTCTGTTTATTTGATTACAAGGGCAGTGATGAACTAGTGTCAAATCTGGTCCAGCCGTTCAAGACTACTTTCTATTTTGAAATTCTTGAACACGTCATCTCAGTAAATAAAAGATTTACCTAATTATAGAGTGCTATAATAATATTTTTGTATAATAATTGAAAATTCTGCTTTCTGTATGAGTTTCATAAAATCTCAGGTACAGGAGGAATTAAGGTACATGGTTAAGTTACAGGTACAGGAGGAAGGAAGTACCGTGAAAGATATAGACGGTAAACCACTCTTTAATGAAATACCTTCAGATGAACAACCAACAGCCAGAGTTGGTAACAACCAACTGCAATATTAGAAATTATAGTCAAAATGATCTCACTCCCTGTTTTCCAAATTTCACTCTAGCATTAAGAATTTTTTTAACCTTACCTGTTTCTATCGCTTCTGGTCAAAGAAGTTTTAGTAGATTAAAAAGTACTTGAGAATTAATGTGACACAAGAAAAGCTCACATATTTGGCCATGATTTCTATCGAATCCGAATTCTCTGAAAAAATTTAATACACCAAAATTATTGACAAATTTGCTTCCCAGAGGCCTATGCCTACATTACTGGACATAGGCCTCCCTCATTTTTGTCCATTGTGCTCTATCTTGAGCACTTTTCATCCAATTTCTTAACATTTTCTTGAGATGGTCAGTCCAAGGAGTAGGGGGTCTTCCTCTACTTCTTTTGTCTAACCTCGGCCTTCACTTAAGCAATCTCTGCGTCCACCTTCATCACTGATTCGTGCGACGTGTCCGGCCCAGTTCCATTTCAGTGTGGCAATTCGGGAAATTACATCGGTAACTCCTGTGCTTCGTCTTAAGTCTTAATTTCTAACTCGGTTACGAAGCGATATACTCAGCATTGCCCTTTCCATTTTCCTCTGAGCTATTTGCACGTTTTAGAACTTGTAGCTGTCAATGTCAAAGTTTCGGCACCGTAGGTCATCACAGGCAACACACATTGGTGAAATGTTTTACGTTTTAAAGAAATTGGTATATCGCTTTTAAAGATGTCTTTGAGCTTTCCATAGGCTGTCCATGCTAGGTTTATTCTTCTTCGTAGTTCGCATGTTTGGTTGTCTCTTGTGATCTTTATTTCGTGTCCAAGATATATGTATTTTTCCACCAGCTTTACTTCGTTGTCTCTAATATTGATATATCCGCTAGATACTAGGTTTGTCATGAATTTTGTTTTGGAGATGTTCAGAGATTAAATTCATGCAGCATTGTACATATCTGCTTGAGGTTGTCCGAGAACAAAACTATGTCGTCTGCGAATTTCAAATTTGTTAATCTTCTACCGCCAATATTCAGGTCTTTCAGGGCCTTATAGTGCTTCCAGGATTTTGTCAAATTCTACCGTGTCAAAGGCTTTATGGAAATCTACAAAAGCTAGAAAATCCGGTACGAAATCCCGCTTCCTCTATTGGCTAGTAGTTTCTAAATCGATTTTTTATTAGAATGAAGTCGATTTGGTTCCTAATAATTTTGTCCTCTGATTCTGTATTTGACTTCCAGGTGTAGCAGTACTGAACAAATTTTGAAATGGACATCAACATATTATTACAGAACTACCAACTAACGAAAACCAAAACAAATGTTTTATGTGTGGTGTCAACTTCGAATTAAAAGACGAAATCTATAATCCGTCGACTTGGCCAAGATCTGTCGCTTACAAGTGTTTCAATTTCCGGAAATACCAACAATATAATCGTCGCTCCGAGGATTTTTAAATAATTTCTTCGTTAGGGACTCTCAAACCCAAAGTAAATGTCAAACTTCCATAGTTCTCCAAAATATCCGAAGTCGAAGTACTAATGCAAGTAAACCGACAAACTTATATTTCCCTATTTTACACTGCAATATACAAGGAGGACTTGAACGTAAATCTTACGATATAAATTTGATACTTCAAAGTAATACTATAAATGTTTTATGCCTTAGTGAACACTGGCTAAAAGAAGATAGTAACCAATAATTAGTTAAAGTAACCAATATTGAAATCTGTAATTTAGTGTCTTTCGCAAAAAATGATTAAGAAAGTAAGTGGAGGTGTATGCATATTTGTAAATAATAAGTTCAGTTGTGACGTCAATGGTGTATTGAAAGCAAAGTTGAAGTAAGCACATATTGTAAAAATAATGGACTCAGGCTCAACGTAACAAAAACACATTTTATGTGTTTCTTACCAAAAAACTTAACTCCAAATTCTGACTTTTATTTACATGTGGATGGCAAATCAGTAGAAAGTTATACTACAACGAAATTTTTGGGGGTAACCCTAGATCATATACTTACATGGGAAACTCACGTAAATCATGTATCAGCAAAGTTAAGTACATGTGGCTATATAATGCGTAATTTACTTTAGTTTAGTCCAGTCTGTACTTTAGTATGGCTTAATGTTTTGGGGTTGCTCACCTCATTTTGAACGGGCATTTATAGCTCAAAAGAAAGTATGTATGGCGTTCCATTTTCAGATAGTTCAAGCCACTATTCTAGTGTAATATTTTAACTCTACCTAGCCTTTTAATTTTCCAATTAATTTTGCACATTGAGGAAAACAAGCTCAAGTTTGACAGAATGAGGACATTCACTCACATGATACTAGGGGTAAATCAAATTGTCGACAACCTTTCTCTAGATTAGGTGTATCCCAACATGCACGTTTAGTAACGTTAGAAGAAATTTCTATTCACGGTTAGGGTCTTGCCAAACCATTCGTGGGGAGCATTTTAAACATCTCCTACAGTGACATTATTGTTTAGATTTGTATTATTTAGAAGTTTTTGAATATATTGTAGCGACTTTCGACAAATAGATAATTTTCTTTTCTAAATGTGAATTTTTGCATTTTACCTAATATTTCAGAAACAGTCAAAGATCGGTATAGGACATTGTATTCAAAAAATGTCTAAAATGATCTGAGGAATCTAAAAATTAATTCATATGTAGGGTGTTCTATTTAAAATAAGCAAGTTGCTATTTATCCACCGTTATCTAATACACCCCGTATAAAAAGTTTTTATGGAAAAAAATACGCAACTACAAATACTAATCGACGTGTTCAACCGTTTTTTCAAATACTCCCTCATTTATTTATTAACTAATTTATTCCATTTATCTGACACACAGTGTATATTGCACTCTTTTGTACTAAAATTTTGACTAGTCCGATAAGATTTATATTTTTTTTGTACGAATTGTGTAAACTTTGTGGATGAATAAATTCTATCCATCTATCTAACTGTTAAGAGAATTTAATCCAATTCTTTTTCTTTTTTTCTTTCTCTCTGTAAGCAATAATTCTGCTTATTTATTGGCGAATTGACACCTCTATGGAAGATCAAAAGCTGCTTTTTCTAGAAGATTTAATATTTTACACATTTTGCATAGCCCAGAGGACACAGAAAACAATATTATTATATCGTTTTCGTTCATGGCCGCCAAAGCAGGTGGCGCCTCTGTACGCTAACTGCTGCTGTAGTGAAGTTTTCGAAAACATTCGTTGGACTTTCCGAGTTTGAATTTGTATCAGCCCAAGTGTCTGATGAGGCTGGGATAGGCCGAAATGATTCATAACACTTTATTGATATCGATATTGATATGATTTGTCTTCCTAGGCCATATATATATATATATATATATATATATATATATATATATATATATATATATATAATATATAATATAATATTATTTTATTATTATTTATTTCTGCTGATGGTGTTTTCAAAAATGTATTTGTATTGTGCTTGTGAAAATTTGTTTATTTTATTAATTTTTTGTATTTTGAGAACGATATTTTGAAATCGAAAAGTCAAAATAAACTCTATTATTATATTACCGGAGCAATATGCAGTGAAATCCATATAAAATGCAACCCTTCTGTTTCCCTTTATGTACGAAAATTAATTCTGTGCTGTTTATACACTTGTAACAATATCTCTAGATATTCGGACCCTACTTGGAACACAAGTAGATATGGAAGATGAAATGGGTACGAACCATGTAGAAGAGAACGAAGTTGAAGTAGAAGCTCCAACCATAGAGGAAGTTCTCGAAGCTATTAAGGCCCAGAAAAACAATAAAGCCCCGGGAGTTGACGAAATTCCAGCAGAACTGTATAAGGTAGGTGGCAACCACCTATCAAGTCATATCCACGCGCTTATCAAAGAAATATGGCAAGAAGAGAAAATACCCGACGAATGGAAGAAAAGTATAGTATGCCCAATCTATAAAAAAGGAGACAAACTCCAATGCAAAAACTACCGTGGAATTTCTCTACTATGTACAGCGTATAAAGTCCTCACGTATATTATAAACCAGCGACTCCAACCACTAGCAGAAAATATTATTGGAGAATATCAGACGGGCTTCAGATGGGGAAGATCGACAATGGATCAAATATTTACAGTCAAGCAGGTCTTGATCAAATCGTGGGAACACGACATTGATGTTCACAACGTGTTTGTAGACTTCAAACAGGCATACGATTCAGTCAAAAGGGACAGAGTATACTATATATTGGCAGAATTAGCAATACCACATAAGCTAATTAGACTCATTAAAGCCACAATGGATGAAACTCAGGCATGTGTACGAATACAAAACAACCGGACAGACTTTTTCAAAATCTCGCAGGGACTAAAGCAGGGAGATGGGCTGGCACCAACATTGTTTAACCTGGCACTGGAGTATGCGGTTAGGCAAATGCAAATTGGACGAGAAAACCTACTGACTAATAAAACGGTTCAACTGGCTGCCTACGCCGATGATATTAATATTATGAGTAGAACATCAACAGGAGCACAGGAAGCATACGCAGAGTTAAAAACACAAACGAAAAGGCTAGGTCTGGAAATTAACACAGAAAAAACAAAAATAATGGTACAGATGAGAAGAAATATAATCCCACAAAACATTATACATGAAGATGACATTGAAACGGTTGGAAAGTTTACATACCTGGGAGTAGAAATATATGCCGATGGAGCAGAGGATGGAGAAATACGAAAAAGGATAACGCAGGCAAACAAAGCTTATTTTGCCCTCTCCCATATATTTCGGTCTAAAAGTGTCCACCGAAATACAAAGATGAGAATCTATAAAACTTTAATTCGGCCAATAGCATGTTATGGCAGCGAAGCATGGGTCCTGAAAGAAACATCCAAAAACAAACTCGACACATTCGAAAGAAAAGTACTGAGGAGAATACTAGGACCTGTGAGGGAAAACGGAATCTTCAGAATTCGATATAACAACGAGCTCTATCAACTGTATAAGGAAACACACCTGTCAGACTTCATTAGAATACAAAGATTGCAATGGGCCGGACATGTGATACGAATGGGAGAGGATAGGCTACCAAAACGAGCACTGAACGCCAGAATGCAGGGAAAGAGACCAGTTGGAAAGCCAAGAAAGCGCTGGGAAGACACAGTAAGCAGCGACGCACAAACACTTTTAGGAGTCCGTGTATGGAGAAGAGCAGCCACAGACAGACAAGGGTGGAGGCAAAAAATAAAGGAGGCCAAGGCTCATTTTGGGCTGTAGTGCCGTAGAAGAAGAAGAAGAACAATATCTCTAACTTTTGACTATCACCTAGTAATCTTCCTTGTATCTACATGTACATAATTCTACATTATATGCACTAATGTGCATTAAAATATTCTACTATTCGACCAGTCGCTATTCCGGAATCTAGACTTCTAATTAATGTATTTGTGTACGCCTGTGATAGTTTTATCGATCAGGAACGTTTACCCAAATCTCTTATGTATAAAATTAGAGTGGTAAAACACATCAAAGAATATTTTTGTTGCTTTAAGTATAGATCATTTTGTGGGTCACGAAAATGTAGCTAGCGTTTTATTCGCAGCTTGAGTCATTAGTAATTTTGTACTTAATACCTTGCATGTGTAGAAAAACTTTATTTTGTATACAAATTTTGGTGGGTTTGGTTCTACAGAGCGTATGATTTTTGTTTTTTTTTACGAAGAACTGTAAACAAACAAGAAGAAACTGCTGTACATACGGCATTTTAATAATGGTTTAAATGTTAAATTAAATTGGCGATTACTTGATAAAAATTCATGTTCAATTATAAAACATGACACTGTTTTTAAATTTTCACGGAATATAGTCGAGGGGAAATGCATCGCTGAAATAGACCAGGGAACTAACCATTTTCCTATGACACTCGTTGACACAGGTATCTAACAACAGCTTTTGCTAAATATGCAAAAGAATTAACGTAATTTTTTACTTAGAAACAATATATAAACAATGTAAGAACGCTATTTGATTTTAAATACTGACTGAGGTGGTGAAGACCGGTAAATTATATGGAAAAGTGCCACAATTTTACTGAAAAAGCGTAGAAAATCCTTTAAAATAAGTGTTTGTAAAGTTCTGAAAACTTTGTTTTCAAACTTCCACAAAATTTATTTTAACTTATCACTACAGTTCGGCTGATTGCCTTTCTCAAGTGATCTATTTTTGGCATGCGTTTACACTTTAGAGTCTCTAATGAAATAGGTTGAGGAGGGAAGAACTGTTTGTCTCAAGTTGGTAATTCAGAATTATATCTGTGTTTTTTAATTTGTTAATTTCCATCGATTCTAACAAGGATAGCTTAAGGCCTTTATTTTGAATGTGAAGAATTTTAAATTCGTCATTAAAAGAATGATTGTGATCTAGAAGGTGAAGTGCGTATGTAGAATCTGTTTTTCTATTATTGAAAGCCCTTTTATGTTCTGCTATTCGTTTATTGAAGTTTCTATCAGTTTGACCGATGTAACTTTTTGGGCAGTCGCCACATTTAAGTTTGTACACAGCACTGTGTAAGTGTTTTTTATTTTGGCTCTTGTTGTTTTTGATATATTTGCCTAGGTTGTTATTTGTTCGAAAAACTGGTGTTATTCCTTTCTTTTTGATGTGTTTGGCTATTTTTGTTGAAATTTGGCCTGTATATGTAATCGAGCAGAAGCTTTTTCTCTGGTGGTGGAAATACTAATTTAATACTAATTTTATTGTTACATCAAATGAATTTCCATTAAGTTACGGTCGAATCCATCAATTGTTTGTAAAGTTATTTAACTATCGGGCAATAACGCTACTAACTGTGGCATATAAAATATATAGTTCAGCTCAACAGGCCTCAAAGGCCCAAGGCTTCAACGGTTTTCTTCCATTTCTTTCTATCTTGTGCTAAAATTTTCCAATCTTGTACCCGCAGCGACTTCAGATCTTCTTTTGCCGACTCCAGCCATTTTCTTCGGGGGCGGCCTCTTTTTCTTTTTGTACCAGCCTCCGTGTTTATTAATTCATTGGGAACTCTTCCTTCCTTCATTCTTGCTATATGTCCGAGCCATCTTAATCTTTGAATTTTAGCGAGTCTTGTTATTTTTGATTGCCCATATATTTGCATTATTTCTTCATTCGTTCTTCTTCGCCAGATGTTCCCCTCTTTTACACCTCCGTATATCCTTCTAAGAATTTTTCGTTCCCATTTATCTAATTTTACTTCCATATCTTTATTTAGTGTTCAGGTCTCGCTAGCATAGAGTACTGTAGGTCGGATAACTGATGTATATACTCGTTTTTTTGCTGTTCTGGATATTATCTTCGACCTCAGTATCTTAGTCAGGCTCCCAGCAATCTTACTACCTTTGGCCATTCTTTTTATGATTTCTTGGTTCTCTTCGTTCCTATTTGTTAGTGTCACTCCCAAGTAATCGAATTGGCTAACAACTTCAAAGTTATATTCTTTACTTGGGCTTTGTATCTTAAAGGACTGTCCTAGATGATTTTCGTTTCCTCTCATCACCATATATTTTGTTTTTTCTTCGTAAATTTCTAAACCATATTTCCTGGCTATTCTCTCTATTCTAGTAAAGATTTCTCTTAATTCTGCAGGTCTCCTTGTTATTAAGGTAACATCATCTGCATATGCTATGTTCTGTCCGGGTCACCTTGTCGCAGGCCTCTATTGGTGATAAAGCTATCCGAAACCCGTCCTTCTAACATGACTTTACTTTTAGTATCATTGAGTATGCATTTAGTCAGTCTTACTATTGTTACGATAATTATGGCGTTTATAACTATCAATATATTATGACTAATTCTGTTTTCTGTTCTAGTAAATTCGAAGTTGTTTACAGAAACCTCTAGACCCTAATTTTATGAATAATCCACGTCTCGAGGCTTTTCAAACAGTTGAAAAACGAGTCGAGCGCCTTCACCAAAATACGAGATCATTCCAGTATTTTCGCCAAGGGTCAGGTCAGGTCTAGGCGGTCTTACGGTTCTTTATATAAGAACGAAATTTTATTGAAGGAGTCAGTCATAAGAAGATCGGTAAACGCGGTTTACTTGTAACGAAACGTGAAATAAATACATTTGTAAAGTTATTTAATAAATTAGTAATTAGCTATCGTGAGTTTTAATAAATTAGATTATAGACAATAAATAAGACCAAAGACAAATAAATTAGAACAATATAAATGCTATACTATTTTTGGTGGAAATTCAAAATATGAGTGGCATATAAAATACTGTCAAATATTGTGTATGACCGATTGAGACCATATATGCGGAACAAATAGTTGGGGGATATCAATTTGGTTTCTGCAGGCAGAAGTCCACAATAGGTCAAACCTTTGTCTTGAGGCAAATCTTGGAAAAGACTAGCGAATTTAATATAGACACACATCATCTTTTCATTGATTTTGAGAGTGTCTATGATAGCATCCATAGAAAATTTCTGATCCATTCACTGAAAGAGTTTAATATTCCAACTCAACTCATTGATGTAGTAAAAGAAACACTTAAAGTACAAAGCAAAATTCGAATTCAAAACGCACTAACAGACACAATCCATGTGAGAACGGGTCTACGACAGGGAGATGTCCTATCCTGTATTCTATTCAACATTACCTTAGAGAAAATAATTAGAGAGTCAAAAGTCAACACCAGAGGATCAATAATAACAAAAAGTGTACAAATATTGGCATTTGCAGATGATGTTGATATCATAGCTAGAAGCGAAAGAGAGATTATAGAAGCATTGCATTCGATAGAAAGAGCGGCACAAAACAGTGGTCTAAACATTAATGGAATAAAAACCAAATACCTGATGGCCAGCAAATCGACAAGCCAAAGAAATCTACAGAATCTGGCAATAGGAGACTTTAACATCGAAAGCGTGAAAAATTTTACATATCTAGGTTCACTAGTTACCACAGATAACAATGTCAGTGAAGAAGTTAAGAAAAGAATACATATCGCTAATATAACATATAATGGACTGATTAAACGTGTAAGATCTAACAACATCACAAGAAAAACCAAATGCAAAATATACAAAACCCTGATAAAACCTGTCCTTATATACGGATCAGAGACATGGACACTGGCGAATAGCGATGAGAACCTATTAGGTACGTTTAAACGAAAAATCCTTAGTCACATATATAAAGGGGTGAAAAAAAATGATGTATGGCGCAGAAGATATAATTTTGAACTATACACAGCTTACAATGAACCCGAGTCATACCATCCATAAAGATCGGACGTCTGCGCTGGATGGGCAATGTTGAACGGATGGTGGAGACTGAAACACGAAAACATATAATAAGGCAAACACCAGTAGGGAGAAGGTCAAAGGGAAGACCCAAACTTAGATACATGGAACAAGTAGAACAAGATATGAAAACACGTAAGATTACCAACTGAAGAAACAAATCAAGGAACAGAACAGAATGGCGGAAAATCCTAGAACAAGCCAGGACCCAGAAAGGGTTGTCGAGCTACTGATGATGATGAAGCAACAAATTAAACAAAAATATCTTTACAAACTCTCATTTTGAAGAATTTTCTATTTTTTTTTCAGTCAATTGTGTCATTTTTCCATATTTACTATTGGATACGAGTTTGAGCTTGCGTTCGCTGTCGTAGCAGAGCTTTTATATATCTTACTTATCAAAATTCAATCTTAATTAATTTGAAAGGAACTGACCTCTAAAATTATCCGAATACAAAATGGCATGCATCATCATTATCTCTGCTTTTACTTTAAGGTAAGCGACTAAAACTCATATATTTTCTTTTAGAACATTTAACTTTCAGTCCCATCTCTCGTCCATTCAATCGATTTAAGTCGTCGTTCAATATTACTGTATTATTTGCGAAACTGATTGTATTTATTAGTTTTCCATTAATGTTTACACTATATTCCAAGTGATGCAAAGCATGTTTCTCATATCTAAAATATTCTCAAAATTCTCAAAACAAAAATTCTCATATCTAAAATATTCATATCTAAATATATGAATATAATTTGAATATCTGAACAGTGGGGATAGCACACAACCTTGCCTGCTTCCTTTTAGACTCTTTGACTCTTCTGTCGATTTCTCATTATTAAGGATGTAGCTGTTTGACGCCAATATAATTTATTAATGTCCTGACGTCGCGGCTATCAAATTATTGATTTTTTTAATATTTTAATTAAATTGTCATGACGTACTGTATCGAATGCGTTTTCATAATCAATTAAAAACATCTTTAAATTGATCTTGATATTTCTGTAGCAGAATATTTATGCGAAAAGTGCTTCTCTAGTTCTCACATCATCTCTAAAACCAAACTGCGTTTCATCTTTCTCAAACTTATTCCTTATTCTACTATAGATGATAATTAGGAATAACTTTAAGGTGTATCCACAAGACTTACAAGTCTAGTCCGTCTGGAATATCACTAATATTTTAGCTTAACCAATATTTTAATATTTTCTTCGTTAAGCAGGAGTGCAAAATAATTTACTCAAAATTATTTTGCGAAAGTAAGTCTTCTGTTTTAATTTAAAAAGTGTAAATTTAAAAATATTTAGTGTACAATCATTAACCTCATTATCGAGTGTTAAAAAAGTTTAATTTTTGGGTGGATCGGATGGCGTATTAAAATAAAGAACGCAATACGTAGAAAGGGGGGTCTTGACTCATTTAAACCAACTTGTTTCGGTTAACATGATACGCATGACTTTCCATAGCAACCCACTAATACATCAGTCACTTATATGAAGTTTGTAAGTGGATTACAAATGGATACCACATACGTCAAAGCAGCTCAAGCAGTAGCGTTATTGAGAGAAGGTCTGAGCCAGAGGACCGTGGGAAATCGACTAAATTTAAGCCAATGGACTGTATCTCGAGTGTATTGTCGGTAGCAAGATAGCAAGAACGAATAAAAACGGTGAGAGATGATCGATTTCTTGTAACGAAATCTTTGAGAAATCGGCATTTCACTGGTGCTAATCTCAGAGAAGAGCTTAGAGAGGTCCGAAATGTGGTTTTCAGCATTTGGACAGTCAGAAGAAGACTGAAGGTAGCCAACCTGACACCAAAAAGGGCAGCTATGGGTCCCAAACTAACTGTAGCCCAGGAGCAAAGGTATTATTCACTGAGGAAAGTAGGATCTGCCTACACGGCAACGACAAGAGGCGTCCAGTCTATAGAAGGCCAGGAGAGCGATTTGCTCAATGTTGTTTACGAGAAACGTGTCATATGGAGGCAGTTCTTGTATGTTTTGGGCAGGAATTTTTATTGATGGAAAAACCCAGTTAGTTTTCGTGCTGGGTGAAGGACGTGGTGGATCGTTATATCAGAGATATTTTGGAGGATGTGCTTCCATACGCGGGATATATTGGTGATGTTTTTATTAGAATGCACGATGTCATACCACCTATTTGATTGAAATCGGTATACCTACAATAAATTGCCTTGCGTTAAGCCCGAGCTTAAATCCAGTAGAGTATGTTTGGGATAAACTTAAACAAAGGGTCGGGGACAGAAATTAGGCACCAGGAAGCAGAATGGAATTGAAAGTGTAATTAGGAGTAGGTGTGCTAATATCAAATACTCACATACTGAAACATAAAGAAATTCATTTTGTAATTGATGATTTTTCTGTTCATACCGTCTTTCTTGCGTTTGTTCCAATGCTGAATATTTGGGAAACTTTGTTCACATTGCATATTATTTTTAAAAGGCGTCCTCCAAATATTGCAGTAGCAGTTTTTAAAAGTTCAATAATAAAGTTAATGTTTGTACATTACATATTTTTATTTTCAAATTTCTTACATTAAACAGGATTTGTAATCTCAAATATTTGCCAGGATTTTATCAGGACCAAAAGCTTTCCTTTTCATTGCCAAATTTATAGTATGCCGTACTTCTACCTTTAGTATTTCTTGTCCTTTGTCTTCACCTGACGTCTGTTGTTCTTCCTTATGCTCATTTATGTACGCATACCAAGTTGCCTAAATTTTGTTTTTTATCCATTATTATTTTCCTTGTCGAGTCTACGATTATATGAGGAGTTTTCTTATGATACAATTAAAAATTATTTTATTCAAATATTATCATTAGCTATTCAATAAGGTTTTCTCGACTTAACCACTCTTTTGCGAATAAAGTCCTATTTTTCCAAGAATAGTTTCAAATATTGTTCTGAAGCTATTTTCTTGTGGCATTGTAAATTAATTACTGTTAAACTGGGAATAAGCCACAATTAAAGATAAAAATACGTTTATTGACGTTTCAATTTCCACTTCGGAAATCGTTCTCAAAATACAAACAGTAAATTAAACAAATTTTGTTTTTTGTTACATAGTGAAAAATTCTTCTAATAATTTAATTTTATCTGACTCATTTATATTGACAATTCAGACATACCTTATGCATTTTAAAGTAGATGACTTTAAAATGATATTGCCAATATTGTTGAGTTGCGCTCCTGGGACGACTTTACTTATAAGATATTGATTCGATTACATGAAATCAACTTTAACTTGAGAATATCCGTCAGAAAAAAAAATCATAGCATGTAATTCGTCTTTAAAAAGACAAACACATGACATGATGACAGTACAATTCCCCTGTTAGTGATTCCATAGTAAATTATGAGGGAAAACCAGGAAAAAACCTCATAATACTATCCCGACATAGTAAGTATTTGTTCGTGAATTTAGTTTACCTTCAACAAACATCAAAATTCTGATTTTATATGTTACGTTATTTAAAAAACATAAATGATGTATCCTCTATATGTTACTGACTTACTAATACTGGTATTTTCTTATTAATAACTTACTCTTTTAATATTGGTAACCAGATCCTACTACATTCTGCCGAGGAATTTTCGACACAATTGGCCTCATTTAGCATAATTAGAGCCGCTTCTTTGATTTTTCTTTTTTTACCATCCGTTTCTTTTAGGACTACATTTGAATTATTCCATTGAACCCTATGTTCATTATCCCATGCGTGTTTACAGATTTGAGATCTGTCAAATTCTTTATTTTTAATATAAGATTGATGTTCACTTATTCTAACATTTAATGGCCTTGATGATTCACCTAAATAAAACTGATCGCATTCACAAGGTATTTTATAAATGCAATTCTTTGTCCTTTCTTGTTCATTGTTAGGTTTGGTTTTGGACAAAATAGATCTCAACGTGTTTGTTGTTTTGAATGTTGTTGAAATGTTGAATTTATTTCCTATCCTTTTAAGTTTTTCTGATAGTCCTTTTATGTACGGTATTGTTATTTTCCTCATATTATTCCTTGTGTATGCTGTAGGATCTCGTTCTAAGTTCTTTTGTTCTATTCGATCGATTGTTGAAAATTCCTTATTTATTAACGATAAAAGATAATTATTTTTTAATAAAACAGATGTTAACAAATGTTTCTCCTCCAAGAACGAATTTTCATTAGAACAAGTAATTTTGGCTCTATCGTATAAGGATTTAATTATTCCCTTTTTTACATTAATATTGTGATTTGATTTGAAATTTGAATATCTATTGGTGTGTGTTGGTTTTCTATACACCTGAGTCTCATATCCAGTATCGTTCTTAGAGATTAAAACATCCAGGAAAGGTAGCGTGTTATTATATTCCTTTTCCATGGTAAATGTTATTGTCTCTTCTTTATCGTTTATATCATTTAGGAATGTGTCCAACAACTCTGATCCATGAGGCCATATTGAGAATACATCATCTACATACCTCCACCATACTGCGGGTTTGAAATTTTGTATAGAAATGATATTTGTTTCAAAATCTTCCATAAATATATCGGCTAAGAATGGAGATAAACTAGAGCCCATTACTAGACCAAAATTTTCAGTACATAATGTTAATAACTCCATTAATATAAAATATTAATATAATAACACGCTACCTTTCCTGGATGTTTTAATCTCTAAGAACGATACTGGATATGAGACTCAGGTGTATAGAAAACCAACACACACCAATAGATATTCAAATTTCAAATCAAATCACAATATTAATGTAAAAAAGGGAATAATTAAATCCTTATACGATAGAGCCAAAATTACTTGTTCTAATGAAAATTCGTTCTTGGAGGAGAAACATTTGTTAACATCTGTTTTATTAAAAAATAATTATCCTTTATCGTTTATAAATAAGGAATTTTCAACAATCGATCGAATAGAACAAAAGAACTTAGAACGAGATCCTACAGCATACACAAGGAATAATATGAGGAAAATAACAATACCGTACATAAAAGGACTATCAGAAAAACTTAAAAGGATAGGAAATAAATTTAACATTTCAACAACATTCAAAACAACAAACACGTTGAGATCTATTTTGTCCAAAACCAAACCTAACAATGAACAAGAAAGGACAAAGAATTGCATTTATAAAATACCTTGTGAATGCGATCAGTTTTATTTAGGTGAATCATCAAGGCCATTAAATGTTAGAATAAGTGAACATCAATCTTATATTAAAAATAAAGAATTTGACAGATCTCAAATCTGTAAACACGCATGGGATAATGAACATAGGGTTCAATGGAATAATTCAAATGTAGTCCTAAAAGAAACGGATGGTAAAAAAAGAAAAATCAAAGAAGCGGCTCTAATTATGCTAAATGAGGCCAATTGTGTCGCAAATTCCTCGGCAGAATGTAGTAGGATCTGGTTACCAATATTAAAAGAGGAAGTTATTAATAAGAAAATACCAGTATTAGTAAGTCAGTAACATATAGAGGATACATCATTTATGTTTTTTAAATAACGTAACATATAAAATCAGAATTTTGATGTTTGTTGAAGGTAAACTAAATTCACGAACAAATACTTACAATGTCGGGATAGTATTATGAGGTTTTTTCCTGGTTTTCCCTCATAATTTACTATGGAATCACTAACAGGAGAATTGTACTGTCATCATGTCATGTGTTTGTCTTTTTAAAGACGAATTACATGCTATGATTTTTTTTCTGACGGATATTCTCAAGTTAAAGTTGATTTCATGTAATCGAATGAACTATCTTATAAGTAAAGTCGTCCCAGGAGCGCAACTCAACAATATTGGCAATATCATTTTAAAGTCATCTACTTTAAAATGCATAATGTATGTCTGAATTGTCAATATAAATGAGTCAGATAAAATTAAATTATTAGAAGAATTTTTCACTATGTAACAAAAAACAAAATTTGTTTAATTTACTGTTTGTATTTTGAGAACGATTTCCGAAGTGGAAATTGAAACGTCAATAAACGTATTTTTATCTTTAATTGTGGCTTATTCCCAGTTTAATAGTAATTAATAGTTTCAAACAGTAATAATAATAAACAATAATAGTATGCTATTTAATGGTTCATAACTGTTTCGTTTGTACAGTATTTGAGCACCCTCCCGTTAGCTCAGTTATGACCACTTTTATTTAGTCTATTGTATTTGTCACCCATTTTAATACCTAAAATGTTTTAGACGAAAAATAAATTCTTCACCTGCAGTTATTCATGTACTTCTGACTCCTACTGTATAATTGTGCCCTACTTTATTAATTCTTACCTCACTTCAGGGATACGCACCCTGTAAAAGTTTAATTACACGCAAGTAAGAGACAGATACACCACCCTTTTCGGATGCTCGCCAACCGAATCTGAGCTCGGAAACAGAGAGAGAGAGGGGCGGGAAAGAGCCACACTGCCCTCGTTTAAAACGCAGCTTCGTATTCACACACTGTCCAAAGGATATAAGAGTTAAGGATGGACTACGCCCCTTTTTTGAACTGCTATCGGATTATTTTACAAACTCCGTGGGAAGCTGGAAAGTTAAATTAAAAAAAAAAAGTGGATACTGCAAACTTTATTATTGATTTCTTGTTTACCTCCCAGAATTGTGCGGCATATATATTCACACTCATAGATATATTTGTTGGTGAATTTTTAATTGGAAACAGTGTATCGATGTAGTTATTAAATCTTAGTTAAAAATAATTCTGAAAAAATTGTAGCAAATGGACAAACTTTATATTGACAAATTTATTAAAAATCCATTGTAAAAGGTATATATTAAGAACCCAAACGGGCTAAGTTAAACAGACAAAACGTTTTCGAAATCCATATTCCATCATCAGTGTCTAAGAGTACATGAATGTAGCCACTAAATATATGGGTAAAAACCCGTTAACAAATAATTAATTACATTTAGTTTACAAAATTTCTTATAATGATTTAAGATGTTAAAGTTACCGTTGGATGTTAACATGTTACCTAATCCAACATGTTACCTAATCCAAAGGTAACTTTAACATCTTAAATCATTATAAGAAATTTTGTAAACTAAATGTAATTAATTATTTGTTAACGGGTTTTTACCCATATATTTAGTGGCTACATTCATGTACTCTTAGACACTGATGATGGAATATGGATTCCGAAAACGTTTTGTCTGTTTAACTTAGGGATTTTTAATAAATTTTTTAATATATGGTATACAGCCAACTACAGGAACGTAGATTCCTTCTGGATTTATATTGACATATATTGACTTATGGGCGTTCGTTTTTGCTCGTCAATATTAAATACATTTAGCGTATTCTCCTTTAAATACATTTCGTAGTTCATCTCTGCTTTTGTCAATATCATTTCAGTACAATTTTCTCATTACAGTCAATTTTTTAAGGAGAAAATTGACAAATGGCAAAAAAATGATAAAATTAAATGATAAAGATAGAAATATCATCATCATCATCACTGGCGCGACAACCCTTTCTGGGTCTTGGCCTGTTCCAGGATTCTTCTCCATTCTGACCTGTTTCGTGCTTTTTTTTTCCAGTTTTTAATTTTTAATGTTGTTATATCATTTTCTATTTGTTCTACGTATCTCAGCTTCGGTCTTCCTCTTGTTCTTTTTCCTACTGGCACTTGTTTGAATATTTTGTTTGGTATTTCGCCTTCTTCCATTCTTTCCACATGTCCAATCCAACGTAGCCTTCCTATTTTAATGAATGTTATGATATCCGGATCCTGGTATATGTTGTATAGTTCAAAGTTATACCTTCTCCGCCAAATCCCGTTTTCCTTTGTGCCCTTATATATGTGTCGCAAGATTTTTCTTTCAAAGGTGGCCAATAACGTTTCCTCCCTTTTAGAGAGTGTCCAGGTTTCTGAACCGTATGTGAGTACCGGTCTTATTAAGGTTTTGTATATTTGGCATTTTGTTTTTCTGGAGACGTTATCTGATCTTAGTTGCCTAATTAAGCCATGGTAACATTTATTGGCAATAAATATTCTCCTCTTCACTTCCTCTGCTACGTTGTTATCAGACGTAACTAGGGATCCTAAGTATGTAAAGTTTTTTACCGCCTCAATGTTGTATTCTCCTATTGTTAAATTTGGCAGCTGCTTTATTTGTGCGTTTTTATTTGCAGGCATATATTTTGTTTTTGTCTGATTGATTTTAAGACCACTATTTTTTGCAGCTCGTTCTATTTGAGTGAATGCCTCTATCATTTCTCTTCTTGATCTTGCGATTATGTCAACATCATCTGCAAATGCTAGTACTTGCACGCTTTTATTAATTATTGTTCCTCGGGTATTAACTGTTGTGTCTCTTATTAGTTTTTCAACTATGATGTTGAATAATATGCATGATAGAGCGTCTCCCTGGCGTAGTCCCTTCTTCACATCTATTGTTTCCGTTAATTCATTTTGTATCCGGATTTTACTTTCTACTTTTAGTGTTTCTTTTACCAATTCTATTAGCTGTGTTGGTATATTAAATTCTTTCATTGCTTTTGTTAGGAATTCTCGGTTTATATTGTCATATGCGCTTTCGAAGTCTATGAAGAGATGATGTGTGTCGATGTTATATTCACCTGTTTTTTCAAGGATCTGTCGCAGAACAAATATCTGGTCTATTGTTGACTTCTGTCTACAGAAGCCACATTGGTATTTGCCAACTATTTTTTCAGCATATGGTCTAAGTCTTTCATACATTACGTTGGACATTATTTTGTATGCCGCATTCAACAGCGTGATTCCACGGTAGTTTTCACATTCTAACTGGTTTCCTCTTTTATGTAGTGGTACAATAATGCCGCTATTCCACTCCTTTGGTAGCTGTTTATTCAACCATATCTTTCTTATCAGCTCATGTATGGCTTTAAGTAATGCGTCTCCTCCTTCTTTCAGTATCTCCGATGATATTTGATCCGATCCCGGTGATTTATTGTTCTTTAATTTGTCCACTGCTGTTCTAATCTCTGCTATTGTTGGTGGACTCTTTTCTCTGTTGTCTGCTTGGTCTAATGGTATATCAGGGTTCATCTCCGTCCTATTCACCCCAAGCTTTTCCTTAAAATGTTCTGTCCATCTTCTAAGTATCTCTTGCTGTTCTGTCAACATATTACCCTCCTTATCTTTACACATCGTTGTTCTCGGTTTGAACTCTTTTCTGCTTTTGTTGAGTTTCTGGTAAAATTTTCTTGTCTCTGTTGGTTTACTTAATTCTTGTAGTTCTTGAAGTTCTTTGTTGATATATTCTCTCTTCTTTCTTCGGTGAATTTTCTTTTTCTCTTTACGTAGTTGTTTATATTCTTCCTCTGCTTGTCGGGTTCTGTGCCTCTGTTGCATCTGTAGATATGCTCTGTTTTTTCTTTCTGTTATAGTTTGACATTCTTCGTCAAACCAGTGATTCGTTCTTGTTCTTCTTTCTTTACCTTCCATCATCATCATCCAATATCATCATCAACAGAGATGAATTACCAAGGATAGTAGGATATTACTATACAGAATTATACAATCAACAAAACCATGATGAGCAACTAACAAAAAAGTTAGAAAATTTAGGAAAAAATAATCAACCAAGGATCGGAATTGATGCCTGATATATCACCAGACGAAATAAGGAACGCACTGAAGAAACTAGAAAGGTTTATAGCCTCTACATTTAATTGGACTTCTAGATCTTTTTACTGTTCAAACTTTAGCTTTACTCTAATTTGTCATCTATTTCCCATTGTACATGTCTATGTTAGTGTCTCTGTCTTTTGTATACTTATAGATTTGTTTGATTCAAGATTAGTTCGTCTTACGAGATAATACTTCTACATATGTAATTTTTTTTACTGTCCAAATATTGGTCTTTGTTTAAATTTTTCTTCTATATCCCCTTGTTATAGTCTGACATTCGTCGTCTGACATTCACCTGTCTTATGAGATATTTGAGAGCTTCGTTGAACAGATTTAGGGCTAACGGATCGTTTTGTTTTAGTCATTTGAGATTCGTCCTTTGGTTCTTTCTACCTATAGGACGATTCTTATTAGCCATTGGAATGCGCCGTATTGGAGATAAGTTCTTCTTCATCCAGTAACAGAATAGTTATGTCAAAAACACGATTTAGTGATATATAATATATAGAACTTGAAATGAAGCAGTGAGTGATGGTTGCACTGTATTATTTGTTGTATAATTTAAGGAGAACAAATTTACAAATAATCTAAATAATTGTACTTTTTAAATAATTATACAGGGTGTTACAAAAAGGTATATCATAAATTAAATCACTCATTCCGCGGACAAAAATAAAGCTATCATTTATTATGTGAATAAGATTAATATTAAAAATTTTGATATTACAATGGCCTACACATTTCAGGAAATGGCAGATATGCGGTTAAGTTTGGGTAAGTTGGATCAGATTGTAACATTTTTTTATATAATTAAAATATTATTTATTTTTAATCCTTTTACCCATGTGGAAGATACGCCGATGATCGTGTGTAAGATTAGAAATGTTTATGACGAAAGAATTTACCTGCCAAAATAACACGCAATTTCCCTAATTAAGAAAGGTTGTTAATCCTTTCCTTCTTAATCCCGAGTATGAAAGGAACTAATGCTTTTCGGTATGCGGGTTCTTTTTCATAAATTGGTAATTTTCGTCGAAGGCACGTATAGTAACCTTTTGACAATAACATAATCCAAAGGATTGTATATTTGATCACGTCCAATTACTAGTACCTACCGTAAATACCTCAAACTTTTCGATGTTCATTAGAATATTTTTACTTTCTCAGGCCTATGATTTCTAAGTGGGAGATATCCCTCCTTTTTTCTTGGGTAGTTTTTAAAATTTTAGAAAAACCAAGTTACTTCTCGGTGGGCAGTTGTGGAGTAAAGGTTGATTTCTCGAAGACGCTTTGCTCACTTTTACGTATTTGTTATCTTACCGTCTGTGAATTATTTTCTAAGTGTATACACACTTGTTTATTTGAGTCTTTTCGATCTGATACTATATTAGATTATATATAGTTCTAAAGTACCTTTAATGGTAATTAAATTCAGTGTTTAATACAAGTATAGTATTAGCTTCAGTGAATTAGGCAGCAGTCATCAGGAATTACTGTAAGTTACCGTAATCATTATCTTCAAATTATCTGGGCGAGTAATATGGTATAGTATTATATCATCTGCTATTATCTGGACGTATCTAAAGTTCCTCCATGTCTTCACCTAAAGATTGCTGATTTTTGCCTTCAATTTAAAGAACATTTCAATAGATTCAAGAAATTTCAATAAGTAATAATAAGGAACATTTAAGTCTTAGTTTAGCATTAAATAATAGTGCGAAATAGCTAATCGACTTAACCAAGTGCGGTTTGGTTAAATATTGGTATCTTTCCTTGGGTTTGATCTCTGAACCTAAATATCTTTCCTTATCTCTTTTCTTTTCTAAGGTTTCTTAATTTTCTCCTTAACCCCAAAAAATTGAGTGGCGCCCTGTTTCTATCTTATCGTATCTTTGGTAATTTTACCCATCTATCTTTTTGTTTATTTCTGTATCTTTTCTAATATATCTTATCCTATCTTTACTTATTTCATATGTTGGACCCATTCTCGGTTCCAAAAGCTATTTTCGAACTCACAACTCGCTCTCCACCAACCATCTGGCTGCCGTCCGCAGTGTCTCTCTTGGTGAACTTTCTAGCACCATCCAAAAAAGGTTTCCGATTTTACAAGATTAAATTATGATTTCAATAAACTATCGGGAATATCGTAGGTGAATGTCAAGAAAATCGTACAGCAACCGCAAGGCGTTATGCAGTAAAATACTCCAATCGAAATACACCTGATAGACGATTATTTCTGACTATTGATCGTCGTTTACGGGAAATGGGTACATTCCAACCGCAAGTTGCTGGCAATAGTGGTCATCCAATAATGGATGCAACTGATGAAGACATTTTAGAAATCATTGAAGAAGTCCCTGGAACAAGTACAAGGGTAATAGCTGCTTAACTAAATGTTCCTCCTGTAAGGGTTTGGAGGCATTTGCAGGATCAGCTGCTTACACCCTATCACTTAACAACGGTTTAAAAGTTATTGATTGAAGATTATCCTAAAAGGATTGGATTTTGCGATTGGTTGTTAATGGAAAACACTCGAAATGTTAATTTTATTAGAAATATTTTGTTAAAGGACGAGGCTACCTTCAGTAGAAATGGAATAACAAACCATCATCAACCAGACACAATCGAAGCCAAAAGACCTAACTGGTATGGACACCTTCAGAGAATGCCGGAAAATAGATGGCCAAAAAAATAGAAGAATGGACTCCGCCAACTAGAAGAAAACGAGGTAGACCAAGACGATCTTGGAGAGGACGATGTCAACGATGCTATGACCGCCAGAAATCTAACAACTGAAGATTGCTTCGACAGAAAAAACACTGGAAATTAGGATGCGAGAAGCGGCGCCAGCTGTAGAAGACTCGCTTGTTATATATATATATATATATATATTATATATATATATATATATATATATATATATATTATATATATATATATATATATCATAACGAGCAACATTTGGGCCGACGAAAATCCTCACGCCAAAAAAACGACTCATCACCAAATCACCCCAAGGACTTTGAAAGTTAATGTTTGGCTAGGAAGTGGTTTCTACAAGATGGAGCTTCACCGCATTACAGTAATGAAGTCCGAAAACACCTTTGCAGGCAGTATCCTGGTCGGTCGATTGGAAGAGGTCGTGACGCACCTATTTCTTGGCCACCCATAAGTCCAGGTATTAACCCCATGGACTTTTCTTTTGGGGGTTTATGAAAGAGAAAGTGTATTTTGTAACAATAGAGGACGAACAACAATTAAGGGTTAGAATTATTGAAGCTGCAAATCAATTTCGTCAAAAAATATGATTTTTCAGCGTATTCGGTTTTCCTTATTAAAACGATACCGAATGTATATTAACGAAAATAGGCGTCATTTTGAACATTTACTATTCTAATATCATATTTAAAGAGGTTATAGACATTTTTTATACTTGTTAATTCATTTAAGCCACTTATTTAGTTGCACGTAATTTTTTAAAGGTTAATGAAAAGGACCGTAACTCAAATTGTTTTTTGAAAACAGTGATAAGAGGCAGAAAAATTTTAAAAATAATGTGTTAAACTAATGTTGCCACAAAATTCATTTGATTTGAACGTACTCAAAAGTTTGGGGGATTTAGGGCTGCACACCCCCCCTAAACATTTTTCTGTGAGCTTGGATTTTGTTTTGCTTAGATTTGTCTTTTGTATGACAAATGCGTTTAGAACAAGAAAGTAACGTATCCATTTTTATTTCAAAATATCAAGTAGATTAGGAGATAATGCAACAAAACAATTTTTATTTTGTAACTTCAAAGGGCTGTAACTTTTTTTGTGTACACTTTTGTACTAAGGTAAGTTCGATTCAATCAATTTATTTTTGTCCCCGGAATGCGTGATTTAATTTATGACATACCTTTTTGAATCACTCTGTATATTTTAAACCTATATTCTGAAATGGTATCTAGTAGCGAATTATATAATAAATACCCAACGCATAGGGGTACAAAATGTGCAAAGTATTTTATTTAAAGTTTATAATATGTATGAGCGCTCCACCTATAAGAGTCTACACAGTTTTTTTATCAAAAATACATGAGAATGTTTGATTTCATACTTATGTGAATTAATTATTAAAAAATGTTCACATATTATATAAAAATTGTAATTATAAAGCGGTGAGTGATCTTGCAGCTGTCATATTACAAAATTTATGACATATTGTTTTATGTAACAATAAAACACTGAAAACTTTGTTTTCAAACTTCAACAAAAATTTATTTTAACTCTATCACTACAGCTGTTTCGGCTGATTGCCTTTCTCAAGTGATCTATTTTTGGCATGCGTTTACACTTTATAGTCTCTAATGAAATAGGTTGAGGAGGGGAGAATTGTTTGTCTCAAGTTGGTCATTCAGAATTATATCTGTGTTTTTTAATTTGTTGATTTCCATAGATTCTAACAAATATAGCTTAAGGCCTTTATTTTGAATGTGAAGAATTTTAAATTCGTCGTTAAAAGAATGATTGTGATCTAGAAGGTGAAGTGCGTATGTAGAATCTGTTTTTCTATTATTGAAAGCCCTTTTATGTTCTGCTATTCGTTTGTTAAAGTTTCTAACAGTTTGACCGACGTAAGTTTTTGGGTAGTTGCCACATTTAAGTTTGTACATATCACTGTGTAAGTGTTTTTTATTTTGGCTCTTGTTGTTTTTGATATATTTGCCTAGGTTGTTATTTATTCGGAAAGCTGGTATTATTCCTTTTTTTTTATGTGTTTGGCTATTTTTGTTGTAATTTTGCCAGTATATGTAATCGAACAGAAAGTACTGGGTTTTTTCTCTGGTGGTGGAAATACTAATTTCAGGGCTTTCTTGTGTACTTTTTGATTTAACATTTTATTAATTGTTTGTTCATTGTATCCGTTGTTTACTGCTATTTGCTTAATTATATTTAATTCTGTCTCAAAGTTGTATTTTGACATCGGAATTTCTGGTAATCTATGTAACATACTATGATATGCTGCCAGTTGATGTTGTGTTGGATGGGATGATGAATTGTGTATAGTCGTGTCAGTATGTGTAGGTTTGTGAAATATGGAGATGTCATGTTGTTTTTAAATCTGATAATTTTTAAATCTAAAAAATGTATAGATTGATTTTGTTCTGTTTCTATTGTAAATGTTAATATGACTATGAAGTGAATTAATATACGATAAAAATTGGTCGAGTTGCCTGTTAGTTCCTGTGAAACATATTAGTAAGTCGTCTACGTATCTCCACCAATATAAAACAAACTTTTCAGTGTTTAATTGTTACACAAAATGAATTTCCATCAAGTAACGGTCGAATCCATCAATTACATATTCTTTTTTACTTTTATGAAATATTAATACTGTACGGTATATGACTATTTTATATATTTCATATTATGCATTATGGGCTCGTGCATTTTGTCGTGTAAGAGGTGTAGCTGAGTATAGCTAGTTAATTAATACATTTATACTAACAGCATGCTAGGATGTAAATCATATAAAGCTTTGAATGCACTTAACATCCCCAACAAAATAAGACCTGTAAAAGCAACATTGAGTAAAAGGGTATGCAGCGTGCAAATACAAGGTGATTTTTCGCAAGCCTTTGAAACTCATATGAGGTTGTGACAAAGAGACGCTCTGGCGTAACTACTTTTCAATATAGTACAAGGGAAGTGTATAAAGGATGCCGAGATATATCAACGCAAATTGTGGAAACAAAGAGTGTAATAATTTATTTTCGTACAAAGGGAATTATTAAGAAGGATGTAATGGAAATACGTTTTCACTGAAGGCACTAACAGACACTATATACTAACAAAATATTAGGCACTATTCCTATTAATACTGGTACTCATGTTTGAATTAAAAATTTTAACAACAATACTTTTGCGATCTATAAAACTAAGTATTTATGTAATAAATGTATCTGGCGTAATATCAGAACAGGGATGTAATATTCTTAGCTAAGATGATTAAGATTCCTCCTCCTCCTCAATCCTTTAGCCCTTGTCAGGGCGTAGTGACACCCTAAATATTGTTAGTCTGCTGTCTCCATTGACTGCGATCTTGTGCCATATGGACGGCTTCATGTAGGGATTTTCCCACCAAACTCTTCATTTGGTCTACCCATCGTATTGGAGATCTTCCTCTTGGTCTTCGGCCTTCTACCTTTCCTTCTACTACCAATAGTTCCATGGTGCCCGTTCTTCTAGCTATGTGGCCGAAGTAAGTTAGGTATGCTTGTATTACTTTTTTTAGTAGCCTGTCTTTTATATGAAGCTCTTCCAGAATTGACAGGTTGGTTCTATGTTCTGTCCAGGACACGCGTAGAATTCTTCTATATACCCACATTTCGAAGGCTTCGATCTTACTCCTATCGATAATTTTGAGAGTTCATGTTTCAGCTGCATATGTAGCAATGGGAAAAATAAGGGCATTGACCAACCTGAGCTTAGTATTCCTTGTTATTGTTCGGTCTTTCCATATTTTAATTAATTTAGCAGTTGCGGTTCGGGCCATTCCTAGTCTACGTTTGATTTCTGAGGAACAATCACCATTGCTGGTTATCAGAGAGCCCAAGTATGCAAATCTGTCGACTACTTCGAAAATCCCTATTTGGCGTATATGCGGTAGATTATTATTTGCTCTGTCTACAATCATTATTTTTGTTTTTCCGGTGTTGATTTGAAGTCCGAATTCTTCACTTATTCAGCTTAGCCGTTCGATGATGGTAATCATTTCGACTTCATTCGCTGCTAGTATAAGTGTGTCATCTGCGTATCGCAGGTTACTGATTTTTCTGCCTCCTATAGTGATTCCTCTATCCCATTCATCTAGTACTTTTCTCATTATATATTCAGAATATATGTTGTACAATAATGGTGATAGTATGCAACCTTGTCTAGTTCCTTTCTCTGTTTTGAATGCATTTGAATATATTCCATGTACTTTAACTTTGGCTGAGTTTTTATTACACAGATTTCTTATTAGGTTAACTAGGTGGTTAGGTACTCCAATATTTTCCATTATACTCCAGAGAGGATCCCATTTTACTGAATCAAAAGCCTTTGTGTAATCTACAAAACAGAGCAACATTGGTATGTTATGTTCTCTCGCTTTTTCTACTATCTGTCTGGTGTTGAGTATTTGCTCACGCGTTCCCTTTCCTGGTACAAATCCACATTGTTCTTCGGCTATCTCTGGAAGTAGAAAGTTCTTTAGCCGTTCATTGATTATATGTAGCAGGATTTTGCTTGCATGAGGGATAAGGGCAACGGTTCTGTAATTGCTGCATATGGTTAGTGATCCTTTTTTATGGATAGGGATCAAGGTTGATTCACACCACTCATCAGGCCATTCACCTGTGATCCATATCATGTTGCACATATCCAGCATTACATCTACGCCAATTTCGCCTATTGCTTTTAGAGTCTCCGCTGTTATGCCATCGATTCCTGGAGTTTTTTTGTTTCTTAGTTGGTTAAGAGCCTTCTCTACTTCTGCTCGTAAAATGATTGGTTCAGCCTCTCTGATTGCATGTTTTTTGTGTTCTGAGACTGATGCGTCATCTTCTGAAGTGTCTTTGTATAATTCTGAGCAGTAATTTTTCCAGGTCTCTGCGATGCTCTCTATGTCGGTTTTTACTTCTCCATTAGAGTCTTGAATGGCTTGAAGTTGTGGCTTGAACTCTCGGGCTAAATATTTAACTTTTTTAAATAGTTCATGACTTTCATGGCGGTTTGCATGTTGCTCCAGTTCTTGACACACGTTATTTATATGGTTGTTTTTATCTCTGATGCACATACATTTTATTTTCCTGTTTATTTCCGCTATTTCTTGAGTGTTGCTTCCTGTTTTTGAGATATGTTGTAGCATAGCTCTTCTTTTTTCCACTAACTCTAGTGCTTCCCCTGACATCCAATGTTTGTTCTTTTGGGTTTTATGCGGTGTGCACTCTTTTTCCACTGAATATATCCAGCTTTTTATTCCATTCCACGTTTTATTTGTGTCTTCTAATACTTGTGGTTTTTGTCATCTGGAATTCTTCTGCATTACTTACCCTTATCTGTTTTGTCTGATGTATTTTTCTAGTTGTGTGTAGTCTGAGCCTGCAGTTCATTTTTAGTAGTTTATGATCTGATCCACAATATGCTCCAGGCATAGCTTTTACATTTGTTATTGAGGTTTTCCTCAATTTATATTATAAGATATATACTATAAGATTCCTATCAAGAGCGAATAAAAACTATCATCCGAGACGAATCCTCCTATACCTAGGAAAAGTTGAGGTTCTACTAGGACTGTAGTATCACTCATGATTAATTAATTAATATAGAGACGCGACAGTCATCATCATCTTAGTCTGTTAATTTTAATTGACCGGACGATGTTGCATTTTTCATAGCATTGATACAACTCAAAATTGTAGCACCCGCGCCATATCCCGCTTTCTTGTACTCCTCCGTATATATGCCTAAGTATTCGTCTATCAAAGCTTTCTAAAAGTTCTTCGTCGCTTTTTATCATAGTCAAGTGCCTTTTTAAATATGTAACTGGTTGGAGTAAACATTGAACAATGTTAGGGACAAAATGTAACCTTGTCGTGTGGAGATCTCGTTGGTGTAATTTTCTCCAATTTTTACGATAGCAGTTTAATTCCAGTACAGATTTTTAATGACACGAATATGTTAGTTATCTATTCCTATATTTTTTAGCATCTGCATTACTTTTACATGCTGTACTTTACCGAATGCCTTTTCAAAGTATGGATCATGCAAATACATATTTTCTTTGATAACGGCATTTTTGTTATAGGATATTTAGGGCAAAAAGTGCTTCTTTAGTTCTCATAGCATTTCATAAAACAAATTGGGTACCTTCGAGATCTTCTTCACATTTGCGTCTAATTCTGTTGTGGAGTATTCTTAGCTAAATAATCGATATTCTGAGTTCAATATAATGATTATAATGTGAGTGAAAATCACAAAGTTAGTAAAACAAATATAGAGGTATGATTTTTCATACTGCGTTCCATAAAACTGCATTCCTATAATAAGTGGAAAGCTAAAATTAAAACGTGTAATAAAAAAGTTATTTTTATATGAAAAAAAATTTCTTGCAACATATTCATTTTTGTAACAAAATTTTCCGATAGAGAAACATTGTATCATTTTTGTAGAATTAATTGTTAATAAAGTATAATAAAATATGTAATCCTTAACAATATAGACAATAATGAAACGTATAGCTTTACTTAGGGGACTACCGCTAGTCCCTCAATGGGAAATTTAAAATTCTTGCTTAGGCTCTTCACCACGTTGGCCCAGTTTCGGTATCGATTTCTGTCGCACGACCCTCTAACCGAAAACCATGCAGTCATATACTTTTAATAATGATTAACCTATCCGGCAGTATGGCGTATAACAATTTATGTTTCGGCGAACCTCGATAAACGGCTTCATTTTTGGTTTACAAGGGGATCGTAATGAAACATTGCAAGTAGAGCAGGACAGGTCTTATCTCTCAACAGCTTGTTTAATGTGGAAAATTTTTATTACGGCGCGGCGTAGTTTTATAACCTCTTATCGTAACTCATTACAATACTTGTGGTTTATATACCATCAGACTAATTGAAAATGATCAATTCTAAGGGTAACTTCACTGAGTCATTTTATATTTTAGCATTATTGCAATCGAGAACGGAATCTATTCAAGTTGAGATTTTTATTGTCAATCGTAAAACCTGGCGTTTAAAACCTCATAAGTAATTGAGATTAGTAACCGGAAAATCCTGAAAAAGTCGAGATACCAAGTTCTAAAAAGAATTATTTGTACAAAACAGGATTATCTTGCGAAAACTTATTATGGTTTACTCCGTAAATGTCAAAGTAGATTATAATAAGGACAGAAACGATAAATCAATAGAGAGAACATTGTAACAGGAGTCAGTCTAGGCTCAGCTAAACATAAACACTGACATAACAATATTCACAAAAATGAATTCCCCAAAAAGTATTTCTTAGGAAAACCTAATTACTATTAAACTGGGAATAAGCCACAATTAAAGACAAAAATAAGTTTATTGACGTTTCAATTTCCACTTCGGAAATCGTTCTCAAAATACAAACAGTAGATTAAACAAATTTTGTTTTTTGTTACATAGTGAAAAATTCTTCTAATAATTTAATTTTATCTGACTCATTTATATTGACAATTCAGACATACATTATGCATTTTAAAGTAGACGACTTTAAAATGATATTGCCAATATTGTTGAGTTGCACTCCTGGAACGACTTTACTTATAAGATAGTTCATTCGATTACATGAAATCAACTTTAACTTGAGAATATCCGTCAGAAAAAAATCATAGCATGTAATTCGTCTTTAAAAAGACAAACACATGACATGACGACAGTAAAATTCTCCTGTTAGTGATTCCATAGTAAATTATGAGGGAAAAACCAGGAAAAAAACCTCATAATACTATCCCGACATTGTAAGTATTTGTTCGTGAATTTAGTTTACCTTCAACAAACATCAAAATTCTGATTTTATATGTTATTTAAAAAAACATAAATGATGTATCCTCTATATGTTACTGACTTACTAATACTGGTATTTTCTTATTAATTACTTCCTTTTTCAATATTGGTAACCATATCCTACTACATTCTGCCGAGGAATTTGCGACACAATTGGCCTCATTTAGCATAATTAGAGCCGCTTCTTTGATTTTTCTTTTTTTACTATCCGTTTCTTTAAGGACTACATTTGAATTATTCCATTGAACCCTATGTTCATTATCCCATGCGTGTTTACAGATTTGAGATCTATCAAATTCTCTATTTTTAATATAAGATTGATGTTCACTTATTCTAATATTTAATGACCTTGATGATTCACCTAAATAAAACTGATCGCATTCACAAGGTATTTTATAAATGCAATTCTTTGTCCTTTCTTGTTCATTGTTAGGTTTGGTTTTGGACAAAATAGATCTCAACGTGTTTGTTGTTTTGAATGTTGTTGAAATGTTGAATTTATTTCCTATCCTTTTAAGTTTTTCTGATAGTCCTTTTATGTACGGTATTGTTATTTTCCTCATATTATTCCTTGTGTATGCTGTAGGATCTCGTTCTAAGTTGTTTCTGTTCTATTCGATCGATTGTTGAAAATTCCTTATTTATAAACGATAAAGGATAATCATTTTTTAATAAAACAGATGTTAACAAATGTTTCTCCTCCAAGAACGAATTTTCGTTAGAACAAGTAATTTTGGCTCTATCGTATAAGGATTTAATTATTCCCTTTTTTACATTAATATTGTGATTTGATTTGAAATTTAAATATCTATTGCTGTGTGTTGGTTTTCTATACACCTGAGTCTCATATCCAGTATCGTTCTTAGAGATTAAAACATCCAGGAAAGGTAGCGTGTTATTATATTCCTTTTCCATTGTAAATGTTATTGTCTCTTCTTTATCGTTTATATCATTTAGGAATGTGTCCAACAACTCTGATCCATGAGGCCATATTGAGAATACATCATCTACATACCTCCACCATACTGTGGGTTTGAAATTTTGTTTAGAAATGATATTTGTTTCAAAATCTTCCATAAATATATCGTCTAAGAATGGAGATAAACTAGAGCCCATTGCTAGACCAAAATTTTGTTTATAGAATTCATTATTTAGTTGAAAATATGTATTATCAGTACATAATGTTAATAACTCCATTATAGCCGATATGTTTAGTCTTGTTCTAGTTGCCAATGAATCATCACTCTCAAATTTTGTCTTGACTATACTTAAGGTCTTATTTAATGGCACATTCGTAAATAAACTATTTATGTCAAAACTTACCAAAGTATGATTTGAATTAAATTTAATATTTGATAATTTATTTAAAAAATGTTGTGTATTTTTTATAAATGTGTCATTTTTATTTGTAAATGGTTTTAAAATATTTAATAAAAATTTTGATAGTTCACTACAAGGAGAATTCATGGTACTACAAATGGGTCTAAGTGGTATATTCGTTTTATGAATTTTCGGTACTCCATAAAAATGAGGAGTCTTACTGTAATGAGGTGTAATTAATCCTCTCTGATAACTTGTTAAAACATCTTTAAACTTGAATAAAGTTCTATATATTTTGTTTTCCAAAGACTTTGTTGGATCTTTTGTTAATTTTGTATAAGGTCCGTTTATTAACAGATCTTTAATTTTATTTTTATTTTCGTATTGAATTTTATCCATTATTTTATCATAATTTTATCATAATTTACTATGGAATCACTAACAGGAGAATTTTACTGTCATCATGTCATGTGTTTGTCTTTTTAAAGACGAATTACATGCTATGATTTTTTTCTGACGGATATTCTCAAGTTAAAGTTGATTTCATGTAATCGAATGAACTATCTTATAAGTAAAGTCGTTCCAGGAGCGCAACTCAACAATATTGGCAATATCATTTTAAAGTCGTCTACTTTAAAATGCATAATGTATGTCTGAATTGTCAATATAAATGAGTCAGATAAAATTAAATTATTAGAAGAATTTTTCACTATGTAACAAAAAACAAAATTTGTTTAATTTACTGTTTGTATTTTGAGAACGATTTCCGAAGTGGAAATTGAAACGTCAATAAACGTATTTTTATCTTTAATTGTGGCTTATTCCCAGTTTAATAGTAATTAATTTACAATGCCACAAGAAAATAGCTTCAGAACAATATTAGGAAAACCTAGTTTAAAACATTATCTAACCACTTTAGCTTCAGATCGTTATAAGATGCAACAAACATGTGGCCATAAGGAATAAATGCATGTCCGTTAAGGCAGGGAACAGTGGAGCGTATATATATTATTAATAGGAAATATTAATTAGGGTTAATTTGATTAAATATTTCCAAGGTAGATAAATTAAAGAACAATTTGGCGAGTATGTCCACCACAGAACCAAAGGTTTTTACGGGGTTTCAAACATACTGCAGCCAACAATCACTGTCAAATTACATACTGATAGTAATCGCATAAATATAGACCGGGAGATAGACAAGGAGAACCAATGTCACCTAAATATATATTTATATATATATATATATATATATATATATTATATATATATATTATAGTCACTAATGGAAAAATCCACCCAGCACGAGAGGCGTATGTAGCACTAAAGGAAGCGGCTACAAAAATGGGTTTAATAATAAACATTAATAAAACGAAATACATGAAAATAGGTCCGCAACCACAAATACGACGGACACTTGTTATAGAAAACGACGTCATCGAAGCTGTTAAGAACAGGAGTCACAGATGCAGTTGAAAAAATAGCCATGGCTAAGGGCTTGGGCCGGACATGTTGCCAGATTAACGGATGATATATGGACCAGAATTATTCTGGAATGGCGACCAAGGCAAGAGGCATATCGAAGCAGAGGACGACCACCGATTAGATAGACGGATGATATCAAGCGCATCACCACAAACTGGATGCAAGAAGCTCACCATAGAAATAGTTGGAAAATTTTAGGGCAGGCCTACGTTCAGCAGTGGACAAATATAGGCTAATTGATGATGATGATAGCCAAAAAGCTTTAGTCTAATTAAAATTTCGTCACCCTGCTAAATAATAATGAGTTCAACCTTTCGCATTCCACTTAATAGTTAAGTTTAAAAAATATATGTTTTAAAATTGGAAACAATTAATTTCACATATTTAAATGTATGAGTGGAGTGACAAAAATAGCACACTATTTTTGTTTCCGCCACATAAAGTTATTTTCTATATCTAAATATACTTTGGGTATTCTAACATTACACTCTTCATAGTATCTAGTTTTCCAATTTTTCTTATTTGCACTGTAAATTTTTTTACCAAAATTACGTTCATTACAGCGTCTTCCTTTCGTTATTATATCAGTTTTTTACGTATCAGCAACATATTTCATGTTCTACGCGCTTCACATATCATTTTTAATTGTCACATTTATTGATTGCTTGCCGGTTCAATGTTTTAAACTGAAACCTAGAAAGAAAAATTAGTTTTTTAAGGAGCCAGCAGAAAAGTTTTTCTTGGCACCTTATAAGTTTTATGATGTTTTAACCATGCAAAACAATATGTTCTTCCTTGTTTTTCACTTTCTCGAAATAAATGCTAATAAATTTTTGTCGAATTGTACAATTTTGAAATAAATATTTCTGACAGTGGTAAGTTAACATGTCATTTATTTTATCAGTGATAATTTTGGAGTCCCACGAACATTTCTCGTGGAACCAGAACGGACAAAATCTACCACAAAAAAACGGCTGCGATATAAGATCCACAAAAACAAAACCCTCTCTAAAAATCATTTCCAATAGATTAATAAAGAATTACCAGTCTCTATAATATTGGGAGAAAAATCAACTTTGGTAGTGTTTCAGAAAACGCCGAGAGACTTGAGGTATCTCGCTAATGCTTATCTGGAGCCCATAAAACGAAGTTCTGGAATATACGCTAGCAGGGTGTTAACACTAAGGTCATCATTGAGCTGTACCTTTCTTCAAAATACTGTGGTCATTGAAGTTACAAAACTGCATCATAACATCAAATAATGCATCAAAACATCAGCGATCCCTAATAATTGATTTTTTATTTACAAAGCTTAACAGGCCTTAAAGGCCTAGAGCTAAAATACAACTAATATTATACTTATTATTACAAAATTTGTATCGAGTGGGGTGGCTTCTTGTCCAGTCATGCTCCTTTCTACTAAATTGACTTACTATTCTCCTCTATCTGTGTTGCCCTTTCTTCTCAACCATCAATTCCCTCTTTTCTCAGATCTTCCTGTACGCTATCAAACTATCTTTGTCTCAGTTGTCTATTTCTTCTTTTTGTGATTTTACCCCGTTTTAGGATCATCCACTTCCTTTCCATTCTTGTCACGTGCCCTATCTATCGTACCACTGATGTTTGATTTGTTGACAGTTCCTCTGGCTCCGTGTTTGTTTTAAAACTTTTACCGTGTTTTTACCTCCATATATAGCTTTGGTCCAACCTTTGGACATATTTTCCTTTTCTCATATCCTCTTGATCACGCTATACATCCTTTTTTGTAGTTCCTTTCCTTCATTCTTTAGCATTTCCGCAGCTATTTCGTTTTCTCCCGGCTTTTTGTTATTTTTGAACCCATATAAGAAATTTTCATTCTCATCTGTCTTTTGTCCATCCAGTAGTTCACTAAATTGTCTCTATAATTGCTTTTTCGCTGAAATGTTTCACCAATTTTTTCGTTATATTCTCTTTTTCTTTCGTCTACATACCGTTCTTATTATTGTTCTTTGATCTTTGTATTTCTGGTTTATACCATTATTATTATTTGTTAGTGTCAATTGTCTTAATCTTTTTTTCTTCTTCTATTTTAAGGCATTTTCATAAAATCAATTCTTGCCTGCTTTCATTTGACTCTTTTGTGGAATAATTTTGTCATGTACTATAGTAATCGCTCTCTTGTAGTTTGCCATACTTGCTCTATTCGGCCCAATAAATTTCGGCTCCTCTCATACTTCTTATATTTCTTATAAATTTCATGTAGTTTCTTACCACCAATTGATTAATCTTGGTCATTATCATTTGTCACTTCATGCTTACGGTCTATTCCAGCTACTACTTTATACATAGCTTCTTTTTCAACTTTTGCATTGTAATCACCGATTAATATTTTAATATCATGTTTTAGTTAATTTATATCATGTCCCATTTGTTAAGTTTCTTGTAAGACTTGTTAAGATCTATTTTGTATTTCTTTATTAAGTTGGTTAGCTCTTTAAACGCACCCTCAAAAAAGGACCCTCTAATGTTCCAGGTCGCTAGTAACATCTGGTTTGTGAATTTTTTCTTTTTAAGCTTCTATATCAGCTCTCTATTTTCTTCCTTTCTATTATTTTTCTTATTTCAACGCATTATAACCAGTAATCATTGCTCCTTGTTTGGGTCGTTTCCTTCATAGAAGTCTTATCGGCGGCGGTTATTAGTTTTTTTATTATTCTAATATTCAATAATTCCCCGTACAAAAAGATGTTCAGGTCTCACGACGAAGTGAAAGTAGTATCCAGCTTGAGTAGAAGATAGTTTGTTATAAAAATGAATCACATTGAGACCTATGGTATTTACAGTATTCTTGTTTGTCACAACTAATTATCAATGATCATATTATGCTTGATGATGAATGCTATGAATACTTATAGTGTACTGCTTTCTGGGTCTGGATGTGGAGGAACATACAGATTTTGTCAAGAAAATTAAACGTCTTACACCAGCTCTTAAATTGATCACTATTTTAGCAATTTCTAGATGAAGAAAACTACACAGTGTTCTTCAACTACAAATAACCCAAACCTACATTCAGAAACCAAAAACAAATATCAAATTCAATAGTTGAAGTTATAAATCAATGGTATATTACGATTGTGTTGTATATAACGAATATTTTGATAAGGAATAACTACTGGTAAACCCCACAAAACGTCGTGTTATCGTTGACTCAATGAGCATTTTTATTGGAAATCATTAAATGGCAGTAAAACCATTCGTATTTTATGTTGAGTTTATTTACCAAGAAATACTATTAGTAAAATGTAAAAAATGTTCAACCTCTATGAGAAAAAATAAACATTTGTAGTAAAATAGTAAAATATTTCCAATATAATTTCCTCATTCAAAGCATCATATAGAAGATAAACTCTAGTTTTTCTACCTTATAGGCGTTTTTTTTAAAAGAATGTAGCGTGACATAATTTTCCTGTATACTTTATGAAAGATTTAAAAATTAATAGATTCCACTACTTTCTGAAGCGCCTTTGATACAACTATCATTTTTGAAGTCCAAATGCGGTAAAAGTATCAGTATTGATTTTACCACACAATCCTTATGAATATACAAGGTACAAGGTCTCGATTTAACGTGAATTAGAATAGAACCTTGGTTTAAAATTACCGAAAATTTAATAGAAACCTTTTCATACAATCCTTACAAAAAAGTTCTATTTTTATATGATAGTTTTGTGTAGAATTTACAATCTAGAAAATACGGCATATCAAAACTATATCAATAAAAATCTATTAAGGATGTATATTAATAAAATTTTATTACATGTGTATAAAGATATTAAATTTGTAGTTAAAAATATTACAAAAAGAAAGGGGAACATGAATGTAAGCTACATGTAATTATGTTAACAGGAAATACACTGCGCACAAAAGTAACGCATAATATTAATATTATATGTTTAGCCGTTAAATTTTTGCTATTACAGAGCTTATATACGATCCATTATAGATTATGGTGCTACTATTTCTGGTTTCGCATCTAGAAATCTTCTAAAAAAAATTGACATTTTTCAAAATTCTGTCTTAAGGGTGTATTTAGGTGCTATGAGATCTACCCCTATACAACCACTACATGTTGAAGCTTATGAGCCTCCTCTTTCGATTAGAAGAAATTTATTAAGCGAAAAATGGGTACTCAAAGTCCACTCAACAAATCCCAAATTATTTTCCAGTATACGTCAACTTAACAAATCAGATTATTCTGTAAAGCAGTGCATCTCCACCTTTGTGCACTGCTTTACAGAACAATTCAATTTTTTCAAAGAATTTGGCCAAAGTGGACAAAAATTTAGACTTCTTTGCTCTCTTCTATAAAGCTGAAGTTATAATACCCACATATAATTGAGCAACAATATTCTGAGATCTGTTTTGAACTGTTATAGTGATGCCACAGTTATATACACGGACGCATCCAAATCAATGTGCCTATTTTCTACCCTCAGAAGGTTCTGAATCTAAGTACAAACTTTCCAATGAGTTTTCGATTTTCTCGGCGGAATCATTGGCCATATTCGCAGCTTTGAAATATGTTAAAAACTCTTATATTAAAAAATCGTTAATTCTTTCAGACTGTCTTTCAGTTCTACAGAACATAAAAAACACTTTTTTGTCCAAAACATTTAGTAATCCTTATATTTTTTTAATAAAGATCAATTAAAGCACTTAGCAGACTCTGGCTTTAATATAAAATTTATTTGGGTTAAGGCACATATTGGACTCAAAGATGATGAATATGTAGATTACTTAACTAAAACCAGTATAATATCAGGCACTTTATTATCATATTCTTTATGTGTATCAGATGCCATTACGACTTAAAAAAAATCAGCTGTCGACATGGAAAGATTGATGGAATCTTTACTGCTTCACAAACCAAACAAGATACACCACTTTACAACCAGTTATTCCACAAACTACTTGGTTTAAGAATTTTAAATCTCCACGTAAATATATAACCACCATAAATAGACTACGCTTTGGACATGCGTGTTATCCAAGTAATTTATATAAAATAAATGTGATTGGAGATGATAATTGCAAACATTGCGGAAACCTGGGTGATCTTGATCTCATATTTTTTAAATGTCTTAAGTTTAAACAGCATTCAAACTCTCTGTACAAAAAATTAATCGAATTTAATATGTATGCACCATTCAATATCCAGTCGCTACTGGCTACAGGCTCACAACAAATATATAATATCATTATAGATTTCTTGTCAGACATATGCACGGTTCTATAGAATTTGTACGCGAGCGTAGAATTTTTCATGATCTTGTGGAAATTTAGATTTGTATCCTTTGTTAATCCTAAATGGTATAACACCTTAGCCGTGGTCCAGTTTTGTTTGTCTACTAAGAATGTCTTGATGGGCCCCTAGACGAGAAGCAAGTGACCCTGTAAGTTTCCTTGTCGTATATTCTTCTATTAATTATCCGTTAGTTTTCTATTGGGGATAGAGTTGTGCATTTCTCTGATTGGAGAATCTATTGCAACTGGCTGAATGACTAATGTCAATGACATAAAAAAAATTTTTTTGCTATATACCGGTGTGATATATATCGGAGGTGGATAAGGCATGTAATGCGGATAGAATAAAATGACCCAGCTAGAAAAACTCTTCTTGATAGATCCATTGGTTAGAGAAGAAGAGGAAGACCCAGAACCAGGTTCTTTGATACCATCGAAGAAATCATGAGAAATATGGGATGTTTGGTGGAAGAAGGCGATGAATAGGAGAGAAATTCTTAAGGAGGACCCACGCAGGGTTGTAAACGCAGAATGATGACGATGAATATTGTGCAGATTTATTAGTAGAACTGCGAAAAAGCTAGTTTTTGTCATTTTTTGCAAGTAAATTGAAAACATGATAGCAGTTCTTCATTTTAGTTCCAATTAATTTTGGTTTAAATACATTTTGCTTAGTCTGCAAAAGAATTTTTCAAGTCTTTAGAATTGGTCAGAATCTGATTGCATTAGAATCGTTATCCTTCGCGAACGCCAAGGAGGTTGCAGTCAAGTTCAACTCGATAAACGGTTTAATGTCACTCAGTCAATCTCGAATGTTGCAGACTTGTTAGACTTGCAGCATTATAGAGCGTTTTTACATATATTAGATGTTTAAAATCGTCCGGTATTGTAGCAGCTTTATTTAAGTACGTGTTTTCTCACTCCTTCTAAAATCCGTAAAATCATGTGCTTGTTATCTGATAACCTACGTATTACAACGAAATATTGGTTCGATGGTACTATTTCTTACTAATCACTTACAAGGAAAGGATTAGCTATGATAATGTTTTTTTTATATTGCTTTTAAAGTTTTATATTGAGTTTTATTGAGTTCTTTTTTTTTCTTTCTAGGTCGTTCCCTGATTATGCGGTAAGAACATCATCGACCTGAATTAGGATGCTTAGTTTATGTTAACATAAAATATTTTAGTTCCATGTTCTTTACGATTTTTATTAGGTAAATGGTGTTTAACTGTATTTTAAATATTTATCTTATTTATATATTATATTTTATCATTACATCTTCTTTCCATTATTTCGATTTCTACATAATTGAAATCTGGCATTTAAAAAGAAATAAGACTCGATTTTAGGAATGTCAAGCAAAAAACCGTCAGTAAATTGCCAAGAAATATTTAAATTTTTTTAAATAATGCCAACGGATCGTAACCTATAAATACAATGCTGATAAACGTTCATAGTCATTAAAAATTCAAGATAAGATAGTAAACTCTGATATTGTTTTAAAAATAAATTGATTGTGGTTCGGTTGCATTTTAAAGTGTTTTTAATATTTTTATAAACCACGTCATTATATTAAACGGAGACAAAACGAAAAAAATATAACATGTCAAGAAATCCACAGAGAAACTAAGTTCCTGTAGTTAGCTGTATACGATGTATCACAAGAAATTTAATAAAATCCTTTATAAAAGGTATATACTAAAAACTCAATCGGGCTATATCACAAAACGTTTTCGGAATCCATGTTCCATCATCAGTGTCTAGGTGTATATTATACATGTATTGAGCCACTATGTATCTGGGTATCTGGGCTTTTTACCCAGATATTTAGTGGCTAAATACATGTACACCTAGACACTGATGATGGCACATGGATTCCGAAAACATTTTGTGATATAGCCCGATTGGTTTTTTAAATTATATACCTTTTATAAAGGATTTTATTAAATTTTTATGACAAGAAAGTTATCTATAGTTAAGCAAAATTTCCTCTTATCCCTCTATGTTAGACTAGCTTGAACCACAAATTTTAAGAAGAAATAAATAAATATATATGCAGGGTGGGTACAATAAGTAATTGTACAAAAAGAAACCGTAGATTCTACACTTTAAAATATTACGATTTAACTCAAATTGCTTTAATAAAATGTTGATATTAAGAATGATACAGGGTGTTAAAGTGGAAATTTAAAATTTGAATTGTCGCTATAACTTTCATATTTGTGAACATTTATGTATAAACATTCATAACTGGGTAGTATTGATCATCAGAAATTATATTTTGATGCATATTTTAATGTAGCTGATAGAGGGCGTCACATATGCTACATATGTGGCATACATTTGCACTTAACTTTTTTGCTCTTTAAGTAACCGGTGTTTGTGATAAAAAATATACTTGTTAATAACTTCAAAACTGAACAGTTGTCGAAATAATCGCATTTTACAAATCAACTACATAATTTAGATTTAATGCAATTACTCCAGGCACAGTAGCGCACCTAGAATTGTCCTCTGGGGGGGGGGGTTGGTTGGGGCATCGAAATTTTTTATGCTACCTCCTGATGGTACACCACCACATTATAGAGAGAGGGTAGTGAGAACATAATTAAATACAACTTTCCTGAACGTTGGATTGTTCGTGGTAGTCATATTATTGTGATTATGGTGATAATATTATTATATATTATACTTATAATACTTTTTATAAATACTGCAGCAGTTTATTTTAAATTAGTGATCTAATCTTAAGAGATCATATCTTCTACTGCTTAACCTTAAAACTTAGTGAAAGATAATACTTTTAAAAATCATACAAGCAGGTATATGTCTCAAAAAACAACCAAATGCAAAAGAATGCCAAGACCACCGGATAATAAGTTTAATGAGCCATACGGAGTATCAAATAGAAGAACTCTACGATGACATTACTTCAGCTGTCAACGATATATAACACACTATACCAGACTTAGCCATACGGCTCGCACTCCCTCTAAGGGGAAAAGTCACTCATCCCAAATACCTACCGTATCAAAAGAATTGAGCTCTTTCCATGTTATCGAGTCCTAGATGACTTGGTACGTCGGTGTATCTCCCAAAAATTTTCGCACGCATTTGGACATCGAAAGTAGCACAGCTTTCTGCATGATCTTATATAGATTTTCATTTAGACCCAGCTTCTTTGTTTTCTAGGAGGTTCTTCGGAATGACTCCAGTAGTAGAAAGAGTAATAGGTATAGTCTGGGTACTTTCCATTCTCCATTGTCTCCTTATTTGTATTTCCAGATCTCTGTACTTGGCGATCTTGAATTTCTGGGTACTCCCTGCAAAATTCGGCATAAAGATTTTGTCGATATCTGATCGTTTCTTGACCGACGTTTGTCACCTGGTAATAGTAGCGCAAAATATTTCCATTTATGGACGTAGTCCATTTCATGCGCTGCCTCGGTCGTCCCGCTTGGGTGAGCGCCACGTCCAGCGCCGGCTCCAGGCGTGCCCTGGCGATCTCTAGGCAGCGACCTTAGATACAAACTATTTAACTCCACTTTCATGGGTGTGCATTTTATACCTACTGCCAGGTGCCAGTTTTTGTTCCACGGCAGGTATTCCTGCTACTCTCTGGGTATCGGTTCTAAGAATACCCATAGAGCATCCACGATTCGCAGGGGGCGCGCCTGATAGAAGAACAGGCAAAAAACTCCCACAGCTATACCATAATATTATTATTATTATAAAAACATTGGTTCTGGCTTTCGTAGATTTTAGCAAAGCATTTGATAAGATAACAGAAAAATCTTCTACAGAAAAATTATTTTTAAAATTAAAGACAGGCCACACAGGCCGTTTAAAAAGTTATAATATGAAAACTTGTCATTTTATTCAAGCCTACTGTTTTATCGTAATTAAGGTGACCTTTATTTATTAATTAATTGCTCGTCACAATCGACATTTATGAATGTTTTAGTAAAAACTTGGATATTATTGCTATAATGATAATCTAAAAATTGTTCCATTTGTAGATCTCACTGATATTTTTTAATTGATATACTCATATTTGATGTTTATCTTTAGCCTCGTAGCTAATGATGAGGAAGACATGGACTACATGTTTAGAAAACTAAAGAAAGAATATGAAAAATAAAGCCTCAATATGAATATGTCAAAGACAGAGTATCTTAAAATAGGAGGTGATGAAGAAGATCCAGAGTTAGAAATTAGAAACACAAAAACATTTAATGAATATAAATATCTCGGATCTATAATATCTAAAGAAGGCACTACCAAAAGAGACATTGAAAACAGAACGCAGCAGGGAAAAAAAAGCGAAAACATTCTAAACTCTCTACTATGGTCTAAAGATATTAGACAAGAAATGAAATTGACAATCTATCGAACCTTGGTAGAACCTATTATAACTTATGGTACAGAAGTTTGGCAGATCACGCAAAAAGATAGAAAAAGAATAGAAATAGTAGAAATGGATTTTCTAAGGAGAGCGTGTGGTGAATCCAAAAAAGATCATATCAGGAATGAAGATATTAGAAGGAGGACAAATAGTGTATATTCCAGTGTAGACAGAATTGAAACGAGACAACTAGTGTGGTATAGTCACGTGAAGCGAATGAATGAAGGTAGATGGCCAAAGAAAGCTTTAAATTACATACCACAAGAAAGAAGAAGAAAGCCTTCAGTTGCCTGGAAAGAAAATGTACGGCACATAATGAGAGATAGAGCCATCAAAGAAGACGAATTAATGGACAGAAAACGATGTCGGTCGAAATGCGAGAAGCGGTAGTGGCTGTAGGAACCTCGCTTATATATATATATATATATATATATATATATATATATATTATATATATATATATATATATATATATATAGATATATATATATATATATATATAAATATATATATATATATATATATATATATATATATATATATATTATATATATACAGGGTCGTCTTTAAGTAATTGTACAAAAAGAAACGATTAAAGCAAACTGTTAAAGTGGATATTTAAAATTTTATTTTTCTATAACTTTCATGTTTGTAAACATTTATATATAAAATTTGACATCTGGTTACTATTGAATATCAGGAATTATAATTTGATGCATACTTTAATATAGCTAATAGAGGGCGCCACATATGCCACATACGTGGCATACATTTGCACTAAACTTTTTGTTCTTCAAGTTATCGATATTTTTGATAAAAAAATATTAAAGATACGTTATTTTAACAAAAAAATGTATACTTGTTAATAACTTTAAAACTCAACACTTTTCGAGATCATCGCATTTTACAAATCAACTGCATAATTCTGATTTAACGCAATTACTCCAGACAATGAAAGAAAAATAGATAAAAACATCAATACTTCTGAATTTGTTTATAAAATACCTTTAATAAAGTTAATAGTTAACGAAGTATTAAATAAAATAAATATATCAACAGGATAATTAATAATATGATTTGATCAAATAACAGAATAATTGAATTTTATATCAAACATTTTACGTTTTGTATGAAATTCATTAATTAAAGTCATAATCAAAACATTTTATTTACAAACCAAATGAAGAAATAGTTAAACTAAATAATATTAAATTTTTTGTCAAAGTAAGTGTTCGATATGTCCACCATTTTCATTAATTCATTTGTGAATACATTCCATAAAATATCGTCTCATATTAATAGCATCATTGGTTCTAAAGAAACTGTTGCAGTACTTGTTATAAGTAGGTATTATAAGTATAATAATAGGTATTCTTTTGGGATTTTTATGAATTAAATAATTATATTAATATCTCATCACATGACCAAGTAATATGACTACCACGAACAATCCAACATTCAGGAAAGTTATTTTTAAATATTGTTCTCACTCCCCTTTCTCTGTCACGTATTGGTGTACCATCTTATATAAACCACATATTTAGCCTTAAGTTTGATGACAATTCTTCCAATAAATCAATAAAATCATTTTATAAAAAATTTAAATAAATCCCACCATTCAAATTGCAAAGTAGTTCGTATATCCGTAAAACATCATTCAAAATTCATATTTAAAATGCATGTCCTATGGTTTGGAACCATTGGTAATTATTTTTTTCGGTTATGCGAATTACTTTGCAATTTGAATGTAGATATTTATTTATATTTTTTCTAAAATGATTTTATTAATTTATTGGAAGAATTGTCATCAAAATTAAGGCGAAATATATGGTTTCTACAAGATGGTACACCATTACATTACAGAGAAAGAGGAGTGAGACAGTATTTAAATACAACTTTCCTGAACGTTGGATTGTTCGTGGTAGTCATATTCTTGTAGTGAGATATTAATATAATTAATTAATTAATTCATAAAAATTTCAAATAATTACTTATTATTATACTTATAGCACTTATTATGCTTATTATAAATTATTATTATTATTAATATATACTTATAATACTTATTATAAATACTGCAGCAGTTTCTTTAGAACCAATGATGCTATTTAATATGAGACGATATTTTATGATATGTATTGACAAATGAATTAAAGAAAATGGTGGAGATATTGAACACTTAATTTGACAAAAAGTTTAATGTTATTTAGTTTAACTATTTCTTAATTTGGTTTATAAATAAAATGTTTGTATTATGACTTTAATTTAATACAAAACGTAAAATGTTTGATGTAAAATCCAATTATTCTGTTATTTATCAAATCCTATTATTTTATTCTGCTGATATATTTATTTTATTTAATAATTCGTTAACTATTAACTTTATGAAAGGTATTTTATACCAAAATTCAGAAGTATTGATGTTTTTTTTTTTTAATTTTCTTTGGTTGCCTGGAGTAATTGCGATAAATCAGAATTATGTAGTTGATTTCTAAAATGCGATTATCTCGAAAACTGTTGAGTTTTGAAGATATTAACAAGTATACTTTTTTTTTGTTAAAATAATGTATTTTTAATATTTTTTATTAAAAATACCGGTAACTTAAAGAGCAAAAAAGTTAAGTGCAAATGTATGCCACATATGTGGCATATGTGGCGCCCTCTATCAGCTACATCAAAGTGTACATCAAATTATAATTTCTGATATTTAATAGTACCCAGTTGTAAATTTTTATACATAAATGTTAACAAACATGAAAGTTATAGCAAAAAATAAAATTTTAAATTTCCACTTTAACACCCTATATCTTTCTTAATATCAAGTGTAGAATCTACAGTTTCTTTTTGTACAATTACTTAAGGACCACCCTGTAGATATATCTTTAGCCTCGATAACTAACATTAATTCTTCTGCATGTAGAAGAGCATTAAAGATGGTATTTTTATCAAGATAAATTCCTTCGTCATACTTCGCTTTCCATTTGCTCTTTGGAATTGAAACGTCAATAAACATACTTTAACCTTTAATTGTGGCTTATTCCCATTTAAATAGTAATTTCCATTCCCTCATTATGTTGTCTCCGTAAAGAGTTGGGTGCGAGATACCAGCACTGTCTTACGCCCTTATTTGTGTTTATCTGTTTATAATGACTTTTTATATTAAGAGTTACTTGGTAATATTTTAAGTAGTTTGCTATTCTCAAAAGGTAATCAAAAATTAAATTTGAATTACCGATACGTTACATTATTAGAATTTTGGTTAATCTACGGGTAAAGTTCATCATCATCAATGGTGCTACAGCCCTATGAAAGAGCCTCGACCTTCCCAAGTCTATTACGCCAGGCAGTCCTATCCATTGCCAACCGTTGCCAGTTTGCTGCGCCTATCTCTCTACCATCCTCTTCTACACCATCCTTCCATCTGAGTTTTGGCCTACCCCTTTTTCTGCTTCCACGGGTTGTGACATAAGGATTCTTCTAGGAGGGTTGTTCTGCTGTGATCTTGCTAGATGTCCTGCCCATCTTAATCTTCCTATTCTTATAAGAGATACTACGTCTTCACCACCAAATATTTGTTTATATCTGTGGTATACCTCGTAGTTGTATCTCCTCCTCCAAACACCATTTTCACAGATGCCACCAAATATTCCTCTCAGGATCCTTCGTTCAAATATAAGCAAAAGGTCTTCGTCTGCCTTGGAGATCGTCCATGTCTCCGATCCATATGTCAACACTGGCTGTATAAGGGTTTTGTATATAGTTATTTTTGTTTTTTGGCTTAAGTTTCTATTTCTCATATGTCTACTCAGTCCAAAATAGCATCTGTTTGCCATTACTATCCTTCGCTTGATTTCTTCCGTTATGGCATTCTCTTTGGTGATCAGGGAGCCTAAGTATGTGAATTTGTTAACCACTTCAAAGGTAGAGTTATCAACCGTGAATTGGGGTTGGGGGAATTGGGGGAATTGGGGAACTAGGTCCACTTCATCTGCATATGCCAAAATTTGGGATGATTTATTAAAAATATTTCCTCTGTTGTCTATTCGGGCATCTCTGATTGCCTTTTCCAGTGCTATGTTGAAAAGGAGACACGCCAGCGCGTCTCCCTGTCGCAGCCCAACATGCGTTCCAAACGCCTGTGATTGTTCGCCCTGTATTTCGACTTTGCAAACCACATTACGCATTTGTAGCCTTAACCAGTCTTATCAGTTTTTCGGGAATGTGGAATTCATTCATTGCTTCATACAATTTATTTCTTAGGACACTATCATAGGCGGATTTGAAGTCTACAAAAAGATGGTATGTATCGATATTGAATTCATTGGTTTTTTCCAGTATTTGCCTTAGCACAAAGATCTGATCTGTTGTTGATCGACCAGGCCTAAAGCCACTTTGATATTCCCCGAGAAGTTCCTCTGAATATGTACTTAGGCGACCATATATGATCCTGGAAAATATTTTGTATGCTGTATTAAGGAGGGTTATTCCCCTATAGTTTCTACATTCCAATTGGTCACCCTTTTTGTGTAGCGGGCAAACGATTCCAATACACCACTCTTCCGGGATTTGTTCCTCATTCCAGGCTCTCGGTATTATTTTATATATTTGATTAGTCACAGAAGCACCTCCACATTTGATAAGTTCTGCGGGTATACCATCACTTCCTGGAGATTTATTGTTTTTTAGGTGTTTTATTGCATCTCGTACTTCTTGAATTGACAGAGGTTCTAATGGTGAATTGTTGCTTGCTCCTCCGGGTGGTTGATTTGGATCTGGATCTTCTACTTCTATAGTAAGTAGTTCTTTAAAGTGTTCCACCCACCTTTTCAGTACTTCTTCTTTTGTATTTAGTATATGCCCCTCCTTATCCTTACATAGTCTGAGCCTTGGTTTGAATTCCTTTCTTGCGTTATTCAGAGTTTTGTAGAATTTTCTTGTTTGGTTTTCCTTATTTAATACCTCAAGTTCTTCCAATATTCTATTTTCGTGATTTCGCTTTTTCCTTCTATGAATGCACTTCTCTTCTTTTCTGAGATCTTTATATTTTTGCTGTTTTTCTCGGGTTCTTCTTTGCTGCATCAGTTTATATGCATCGTTCTTTCTTCTTGTAATGTCCTCACACTCAGCATCAAACCAGTCATTACGTGGTGGTGGTCTTTCTGGCCATAGAATATTATTTGCTGCCTCTTTAATATTATTTTTACACATTTCCCATTGTTCACTAATTGTTAGGTCCTCATGAATTATGTGTTTAGTTTCGATATAGTTTTAAAACCTTTCTACTGTTTGCGGATTTTTGATGATTTCAATATTGAGACGCGTTGTTTTGGTACTTCTCTCCTTCTTCGCATTTGAGATTCTAGCTCGAATTCGTGTGCCAACTAGAAAGTGATCTGAATCAATATTGGCGCCTCGATAGTTGCGGACATCCATTAGGTTTGAGAAGTGTCTAGCATCTATGATCACATGATCAATTTGGTTGTTCGTTAGTCCATCAGGTGAGGTCCAAGTCCACATATGTATTTTTTTGTGTAGAAAACATGTGCTTCCTACGATCATGTTCTTTGCGGCTGCGAAGGTGACTGCTCGGTGTCCATTCGAATTTGTATCATTATGGAGACTATATCTACCGATGTGCGGTAGATATATTTCTTCCCTTCCGATTTTTGCGTTCAGATCACCGATTACTATTTTAATGTCATTTCTGGGACAACTGTCATATGTTCTTTTACGGGTTAAAGTTATTGCTATATAAAAATTTCAGAAAATTAACCTTATATAGTAGTGTTATAAATTATTTTGTGGAATCGTCTGACGGATTTAGCCAACGATTCATATTCGATTACATCTCCACGTTGAATGTTTCGCGTTCCACCATTTTTTACGCTTCCTTTAGTCATAAAATTGATATGTCATATCATCCCAAAAACTAAACGACTACGATGCTATCAAACTCGAAAATCATCGAGCCAGTGTATCATCGAAACATTAAATGTACCAGTTCAGCTTCTCTGACTCGAAAACAGATCGATTCCCAATTCCCGATTAGTTGCTCAAATGTTTTGGGATCGTAGAGTAGCATAAATATCCACACAATCAGTTTAACTCGTTATTGGGAATCATAATACTCGTGTTGATATTTTTAGCTTACGTGAGCATGTGTGTGCAGCTGATAAATACGTACACTGCTTTACAAACGACTATCATAAATGAAAAGGACATGGTTATTATATTATACGTCTTCAACAACTCCTGGTGCTTAACTTAAAAAATTATTCCTTACAGAATAATTATTATCATTTTATGTATCTTGTTATAGTGTATTTTTATGTATAAGAGAGTAATAAAACAATAAATTATGTATGCAAATCCCTAAACTGTTGATACGGGTGACTCAATGAAAAACAGATATTTGTCAACAAGTTTACAGAAGTATATAGGAAAACAATTTTAAATTGAGTATGATCACCAGGTATAAAGGTTGGAGCAGAATAGAATACAATAGTTGTGAGGGTTACTAATCCCTAAATAAGGTTGCCAGTGTCGGAGTGATGGAGGTTAACAGGTACTAATGAATTTGCAAGAAATGTAAGATGTTTATTTTATTGGTTATATATAACCAATAAAAGTTTAATAAGTACCTACCTATTTGCAAAATAAAGTTTAATTCTTTAGATAAAATAAAACGTTTTATTTTATCTGAAATGAGTGCATTCCACGAAGTAAGGGTTTCAACAATCAAACATTTAATTCTTTAATTCCAGGAATCTACGACAGTAATTGACTAGATAATTACCTTCTAAACTTATTCCACAGAAAATGTGATAGTGGATTTTTCCATTTTGTAGGAAGGTCCAAATGGCGTATTCAAAATTCTTAACAGTTCACTAAAAGTAGGTACTTCAGTTGCAAGGTGCAGTTTATTGTGTATACTAGTGTTATGGAAAATTTGGAAGTGCCGTGTAAACGCCGAAAAATTGGTCCTTTAACAGTTAATGAAAAAACATTAATATTTGATTGTTTTAAATCATTTACAGACAAACGTTTATGTGAAAGTGTTGATGAGACCGTTGAGTTAGTTAGCAGTACACTTGGTGTTGGAAATCTACGATTTACAGAGTTATTAAAGAAGAGAAATGTGGTAGTTTTCAAATGCCACGTAATGCTCCAGGGAAACCAAAATTTCAAATAAAATATCATTTTAAAGAAGGACTTCGACGGAAAGTGCATGAATTCTTCTTTAGACAAGAATTTCCAACATTGGATAAAGTTCTTGTCTCAGTTCGAGATGATAAGGATTACCCAGAAATGAGTCGAAGTACGTTATGGAAACTTTTAAAAGAAATTGGCTTCTGCTGGAAAAAGAATCCCAGAAAGTCTATTTCATTAGAAAGAAGCGATATTGTCATATGGAGAAGACATTTTCTAAGAACCATAAAGGAAATGAAAAACCAAAAAAGAAAAATATTTTATCTTGATGAAACATGGATCAACAGACGGTTTTGTTGAAGGTGGTTTATTAACTTTTGAATCAACTCGTACCGGTGACTACCATGAAGACATGAACGCTGATGTCTTTCAAGAATGGTTCGAACAAATGATAGATCTTCTTCCTAAGAACTGTGTAATAGTAATGGATAATGCAAGTTATCACTCCAGACTTATAGAAGGACTGCCCACAACCAAGTGGTTAAAAAAAAGACTTGCAGAATTGGCTGAGTTCAAAAAATATTACGTACCATCCCGGATCTATAAGAAAGGAACTTTATTCGTTGTGTGCCCTTCATAAAGAAAAATTTAAAAATACGAAATTGATGAAATTGCCAAAAATCGTGAATGACAGTACTTAGATCCCCACCATATCATTGTGAATTAAACCCGATTGAACTGGTATGGGCACAGATAAAGAGTGAAGTTTCAAGAAAAAATATCACTTTTAAAATTCATGATGTTAAACAGTTGTTTTTGGAGGCCGTAAATAATGTAAAACCTGAAAACTGGGAAAAGGCAGTAAATAACACTATTAAAAAGAGGAAAAAATGTGGAAGCTGGACAATATTACTGATAAAATGATCGAGCCAGTTATTATAAACTTGGTTCTGAAAATTCATCTTCTGAATCTGATTTGGATTTGTAACAAGTAGCTGTAAGTTTTATATTAATATTTTTATTCATCTATTTAACATACCTTAGACGGTTTTAAAAACTCTTTTTCTCTTTTGTAATTTTTAAAAATTAAAAAAAATGTGAATTTTTTAAAACCCTTTTTAATGTAGGCCAGTCAGTTCTAATATAGTGTGTGATAAAAGAGGTCACTTTTGTTTACATACTATTAACACTTTATAACACTGAAATAATTCATTTATTTTTTACAATTATTCAAAGTAATTTTTCAATTAATCTTGAGCACGCCCATGGAGTGGTCGGAAGGTACCAGTTAAAATTATGCTAATTACTCTCTCGTTCATAAAAATAAACTATAAATGGATCTCAATAATCGGAGGTCTATTTTCTTTTTTACGATGTATACTAATAACCTATTCAAAAAAACGTTAAAAGAAATACATTTATGTACCCCCAAAAAATGATTTAATAATAAATAGTACTTCTTAAGCTTATAAACATTTACATTATTTCGTAGAATTAAATGGCTAAAATATTTGGAAACCTGATTAAAAAACACAACTTTTAAAACTGAAAAAAAAAATGTTCTGGGACTTAGGGGTAGCCCCTTTTTTAAATTAATGTTACGGTAATTAACAACAATAAGGGCTGAAAGTGACCAATCATTTAAAATCAAAGTTTTTAACAACATTTTAAGCAATCAAAATTAGTAAAAATTGTTTAGACTGCAGAGTAAAAGGATTGAGGGTAACCGACTCAAGTGCTGGCCGCGCACTTAAAAAATCCAACAGAGTTTCAAAATGGAGCCGCTCTGAAAAAAATTACATATCTCGGGTTCTACTACACCAAATTTGCTATTTCTTTTTTTAAACTAAGGTACAACGTTAAAATAGGAAAAGAAAAGAAAAAAAAAAACGATTACCTACCACCATTGGAAAACATAGCCTCCATAACGAGTCAAACAACAATGGAACACGCTAAATACACCTTGCGGCCTCAATGAATATGGTGATAGCCAGCACATGCTTCGAGCGTAAAAATATACACAAAGGCTCTTGGGCTAGCCCAGACGGTAACACAATCAATCAAATTGACCATGTTGTTGTGGACGCAAGGCATTACAGCGATGTTATGAATGTACGTACCAGACGTGGAGCAAACATTGACTCCGATCACTACCTGGTCCAGGCTAAACTAAGGGCACGAATCTTTAACGCAAAAAAGGTAAAGAAAGCAAAGAAGATAAAATCCGTAAAATAGTTTCGAAACACAATTCAGATTTCTGCTTATAATCTGAGCCTTCTAAAAATTGCAAGGCAAACAGACGTTGATAAAAGATGTTAAAAGGGACATGGCGAATCTAAAATTTGCATTCCACGACATGTCTTTTACAACTAAGCAGAAATCCTTGGCGAATTGTGCTTCTAGTACTCACACAGAGTAAATCCGAATAAAATGGAGAAAGGCAGCAAATATTTGATTTCACGCAAACAAATCCTATGTATCTGTTGAGACGTATTTCGACCTAATAGGTCTCATCAGAACAGCTATTCATAGGAGTTCTCAACGTGAAAAATCAATATTTTCTGCCTTTTAAGAAGCAACAATAACATGGCTTCAATACGGACGCGCTAGCGACATCTAATTACAAAATCCGTAAAATAGTTTCGAAACACAATTCAGATTTCTGCTTATAATCTGAGCCTTCTAAAAATTGCAAGGCAAACAGACGTTGATAAATATGTTAAAAGGGACATGGGGAATCTAAAATTTGCATTCCGCGACATGTCTTTTACAACTAAGCAGAACTGATTGATTTTTCACGTTGAGAACTCCTATGAATAGCTGTTATGATGAGACCTATTAGGTCGAAATACGTATCAACAGATACATAGGATTTATTTCAAATATCAAATATTTGTTGCCTTTTTTCATTTTATTCGGATTTACTCTGTGTGAGTACTAGAAGCACAATTCGCTAAGGATTTCTGCTTAGTTGTAAAAGACATGTCGTGGAATGCAAATTTTAGATTCCCCATGTCCCTTTTAACATCTTTTATTAACGTCTGTTTGCCTTGCAATTTTTAGAAGGCTCAGGTTATAAGCAGAAATCTGAATTGTGTTTCGAAACTATTTTACGGATTTTGTAATTAGATGTCGCTAGCGCGTCCGTATTGAAGCCATGCTATTGTTGCTTCTTAAAAATATTGATTTTTCACGTTGAGAACTCCTATGAAAACTAGAAGACCAAATTAGTAGTACTGTTGATAATGCTAATTGACATAGATAATTACTGGAATGAGTGCGAAAATATCCTAAACGAAGAAGCCGCAACAGTTTTAGGAAATAACAAACAAGAAAGGAAGGGGACAGAATGGTATGATGCGGAATGCGCACAGGCAACTCAAAAAAAAAGGACAAGACAGGAGGACAAGACAAAATCAAGAGGAGAACAAAACACATGAGACAAGTAGAGAAAAAGATACTAAAACAAAAAAAAACGACATTTAGAAAACCAGCTACAGGAACTAGAAAGGCTCAATTCACAAAGCGAAGCGCGAAAATTTTATAAAAATGTGAACCACAATAGAAACAAATTTAAACCTAGAATAACCATAATAAAAAGTAAGGAAGCCGAAATGATCAATGAGCCGGATCAAATAGTAGAGAGATGGGCGGAGAATGATGCTGAGAAATTAAATATAGGTAACAAAGAAGTGACTGTCTTAAATGACCACAGTGGAGACGTAAACGATGAGGGGGGAGAAAAATAATATACCGACAGAAGAAGTTGTCAAGGCAATAAAATGGTTAAAAAAACAACAAATCCCCTGGAGAAGATGGTATACCCCCTGAGCTGTTCAAGTATGGAGCAAACGTCCTAAAAAAATACATAATAAAACTTGTGGCATCCATTTGGAGAAAAGGAAAACTCCCAGACAGTTGGAATGTAGGTAATATAATACCTATTCACAAGAAAGGGGATCCACTAATATGTGACAACTAACGAGGTATTACCCTCCTAAATACGGCTTACAAACTAGTGGCTTATATACTTTATAATCGTTTACTAGTATATACTGAAGAAAAAATAGGCAAATACCAATGTGGATTCCGGAAAGAAAGATCAACAATCAGATTCTCCTTCTCAGACAAACCTTATGTCAGCATATATTGGTTGTGAAAAGGAAGACCATTAATTTTAATATGTTTTTCGTTCTATTGTGCAAGCTGAAATACCCTTTTTACATAAATGTTAAACCTTGGTAGGGAGAGAATAAAACCCAGTCTTATCCCTTTCCTTATCTCGATTTCTTGTGTGTATAGGTCGTTGGCGATCTTAGTTCCGCTTTAGCAATAAACCAATTATTGAGATAAAAATCTAATATATATTATTTATCTCTAAAATTATTGATTTTTAAATGGTTAATTTCTAATATAATAAACTAAAAGCATCAGACATATATGATAAAAGCAACACATTTTACTCTCCAAAAAATTTCTCTGGTGAATCACATTTTATAGAAAAACTATAGGATATAATAGAGAAGACCCCGGTTATAATATTCTTCTCTATTTGACGACTACATTGATACCGCCATCTAAAAAGACGAACATGTAGGCGTAAGTGTTGAGGAACAATGTTTTATGCAGGAGTTAGTTTGCAATTAGTAAAATAACAGAGCTGCTGTTTAATGTTCTGTAAAAATATAATTTGCAAAAATAACTTTAATATAATAATTGGTATACCTATATGAGTTACACTACAGTTACTCTTAAACTAAACAAAAAACAACGATACCATTCCCAAAATCAACAAGATGACTCGAGATCGCTCTAGAACAGTAAAATACTGGAATATGAGAAAATTAACTAAAAATTCAATACTTAAGCACGGATAAATCGCCAAATACTTTTTAAGTGGATATTTTTAAGCTAGTAGAAGATGCACTAGGGTTGAATTTTAAAAAAAATTCATTCTGATCAATTTCAAATGGATATCGAAATTCTTGGAAAACTAAATTAATTTAATATAGATAACCAGTGACATACAATTCTATAAACTTCTCATCAGGGTTCAATAGACGAACGTGTACTACAAATGAAAAAGCAACTAGGGATATCTTCAAAAATAAGATAATTCAAAATCATTCGGTAAAACAACAACCACATAATGTTATGATATGTTTAGCTTACGAGTATACAAAAAAACTTCTTCATCTTCCTACCCTACTTCTTTGATGTTCCATCCTCAGATGCCTTATTATTGGATGTTTAGGTTATCACCTCCATCTTTTTTTTATGCTCCATCTGCATTAAATTACTATCGACTATCGAGTGACTCAAAAACATATGGTACCCATCCTGTGGACTTATAAAAGCTCGTACAGAATCCTGGAATGGGTATCATGAGAAAACGATGTCTCGTTTTTCTGGAATCTGGTTTTGTTTCTTCAATATAAAGCCCCAAATTGTATGTTTGAGACATTTTACTATTCTGTTAGCATTGCTTTTTATGAGTAGGCGTCAGATTCATGCTCAGTTGACGTAGAGTGTAAATATGATGGATGATTATAAATTTTTGAATTTTTCTTTTAGCCTTACTCAAGGCTTTCTTTTAGCCTTACTTGAAACTCAGTAAATATGTGATGTTAGCTTTACTTATCTTTAAATTAAGCTAAGATTTCTAACTATTTAAAATTTTCTTGCTATTAGATTAAATTGATATGGAAGTTTCTACGGATGATCTTCACTTTGTAATTAATATAGCATCGTCTGCATAGCATGTAATAGAGTAGCAGGTGATTTACATCGTAAGTTCCATACAATCAAATGCTTTTCGTAGATATATAAAGTAACGGTAATCGGGAAGTTATGTTCCAATAATTTTTCCATAATTGTGACAACTCCATAAATGTGACATTAGTTTCTAATCTTTCCATGCGGTTTCTAGGAAATCTTCTTCAAGAGTGATACAGTCTATATTTTGGATGTTAGTCTGACATTCTGATATAAGGTTTGAAATGATTTCCACAGACTTTCAATGCTAGTCGTGGTTTTTTTTTATTTTCATTTGGGTTCTACTAAGTTCCAGGTTCTACCATAGATACACTATTGATATTTATTCTAATTATGAAGTTCTTGTGAAATACCTAGTACAAAAACATCTTTAAATATTATCATCTATTTAGTTACTTGATGTTTAACTATTTGGTCTATTAAATGTTGAAGTCGTGAAGTCACCACATGCTAATACATCCGCGTATAATTGGTTGTTAATAGATACACTATTGATGTTTATTCTAATTGGGAAAGTTCTTGCGAAATTATTTACAGAAATACTTTCAGTACATATATCCCAGTCAGGCAGAAAAACAGCTGAAAAAATCTTATACAGATATTTGAAGGTTCTAAAAGGTATATGAGAGGTAGCTGATAAAAACCCGTGAAGTTTGCTAATATATCTAAATGCTAATGACTTTGTTTTTTGCATAATGACCTCTACAATAACTACTCAAAATTATGGCGGTTAATGAGTTATTAAAGTGTGCTAAATTTCAAACACATCGGCCAGATATTTTATAAGTTATTTATTTTGTTTATCCAGGAGAGCGATTATTTAAACAACTGTACTTGCCCAAATAGTCACTCTAAGGTATTTTGTATCCCAATCGATTCTTCGTGGCTTCATTTATAAGGTATATTAAAAAACTTCAACATTTTATTAAAATTGTTGTTAAAAAGCCGTTTGAAAAACGACCGACTTTTACCTATAATAACTTTGATATTTTTTATGTCACACGGTTCTAAGTAGCCTCAATGATAGGCTGGTGAAAAAGTACACTTTAAAAAAAACGAGAACCTTTCACAGCCAATAATAAGAAACAAGCCGAGATATTGCAGTTCTCCCCTCCACTTTTCCGTGGCGGTATTTTACGAGTACCATAATTTGTGGGTTATAACTTTTTACTCCTTCTTGGTATATACCATCTATAAAATGCATTATAAAATTTATGTCTTCATTTATAATCTGTTCAATATTTAGCTCTTAATGTTAATAAACAATGGAAATATGATTTTTAGAAGAAAAAAATTATATCTTGTTTCCTATTGGTCATAGAAGGGTGTGTTTTTTGGAAGTGTATTTTTTCACCAGCGTTTAATTGAGCCTATTTACAAGCGTGTGGCATAAAAAATTTCAAAGTTAATATAAATGTTTATAAGCTTAAAACTCAGCCCTTTTTCAATCTGTTTTTTAATAACAAATTTAATAAAATATTGCATTTTTTTAAATATAATCAATTTCGATTTACAGAATACCTCTAGAGTGACTGTCTGGGCAAATACTGTTGATTAAATAAACGATCTCCAAGATAAACAAATTGAGTAACTTATAAACGATTTAGTTGATCTATTTGGATTTCAGCACACTTTAATAACTCATTAAGTGTCATAATTTTTAGTCATTGTGCAAAAAACAAAGTTATTAGTATTTACAAGTTACTGTAAAATTAAGTTTGTTTGGAAATATCTTGGTGCATTGTTTTTGTATTTTAATTTAGAAACTCGCAAATTAAACAACTTTCTAAGACTTATAATTTTTATTTAAACCATTTTTCTCTAAACTACATACGAAACGTTTTATAGGCACTTTTTAAGATCAAAACAGAGCAAAATCGTCTGTACGTCTTCACGGATTTTTTATCAGCTACCCCTCATATACTTTTCAGAACCTGCAAAACATCTGTACGAGATTTTTTCGTGAACTCAATGATTTTTCCCAGGTAGACTAGTGTAACATGAGTCATTAGTCTGATAGTTCTATGATCTAAATATTCTTTAGAATTCACTTTCTTTGGCATTTGAATAAAGCAACACAACATACAAAACTTCTTAAAACAAATTAGACTAGATGAACTACTCTAATTACAAGAATATATCAGAAAAATAACACGGGAAGAAGTATAGGTTGCATATGTCTCAATAATGAAACATACTATTTAAAATCCCACCGTTACTTACAGACCCACAGTTTCTGTAGCAAATTATATTGATTGGAAATAACATTTCATTACAAAGAAAATATAAAAAATCCTCGAAGAAATAGGTCGCCCAAAGCACGTGTTGGAGATTTACGGGAATGGCATTCAAACAATAATTTTCTTCCATAGCTATATTCTTAGAAAATTTATTATTTAATTTCTTTTTTGCTTTAACTCTCGAACAATAAACAGTAGCTTTAACAAACAAGTAGGCGTTGGAACACGTATGCAGCAACGTGACACAAAAAGCGTGTTGCCCACAACTTTAGTTAAACTTTAGCTTGCGAAACGCAAAGTGAAAAAGTCTTAAAAAAGTTTGTAGAGTATTACATGGAAGGTTATATGATGGTGTTATTTTGATGAAGTACGTAATAGAGTTCTGTCGAAGTTGAACCCCTAAAAATCACTGATACGATCGACACGTGACATAAGCAACTAGTTTTTTTTTTCAAAACTACTCGATTATGCTTAGTTATATAGACTTTATAGGTTTATATGAAATAAATTTTTCAGCTTTTACATCGCATTGCTTATTGTTGATGTGGTAAAAGTCACAACATGCTGTGTAACACCACCGGATAAGTAGGTAAGGTAATTAGGTAAAAAGACATTAACACTAACCACAAAATTAACATTACAGTCAAGAATCAACTATCATCAGAAGTAGATGATATTAACGCGGGAATCCGACAAGCAGGACAAAGATACAATTTGGACAGAAAACAAACAAAGCAAACAAGCTTAGATAGTAGAGTTGTTTATTTCTCAATGCTCCAAATAGACCCAATTGCATAATTCCCAAGATGCCCCCCCCCCACACTCAACAAACTTAGTCAGTCACTACGACGAAACTCTTCGCTCCTTCAGACATGAAGTCAATGATTCACTTCATGTCCCTAATTCTGTTTAACACCCTCCCCAAAAAAGAGGAAATCGAACGTTACATAAAAGAGGTAGCACACAATATGTTCGCTTCAATCTCTAAGCAAAAAATATGATTAACGAGGGTAGCGAGGTGTACCATTGAATATAATAGACCCCTGATACTTATCTTTGTCGACTTTGAAAAAGCATTTTGATACGGTCAATCAAAGTGAAATGCTCCAAGCTCTAACACAATGTAGAATAGATCACCGATACATATCTCTCATCAGATACATCTATCAACATGCTACAGCCTGTGTAAGACTTAATGAAGATACTGGGACTTTTCGTTTTGAAAGAGGCGTTCGGCAAGGAGACAACATGTCTCCTAAATTATTTACAACTTTGCTAGAATACGCTTGTAAAACAATAGATTGGAACGAAAAGGGCATCAATGTAGATGGAAAATTTTTAAATAACCTTAAATTTGCAGATGATATCGTTCTTATTGCAGACAGCTTTGATCAGGCACAGATAATGCTCCAAGAACTCCATACTGCCACAAAAAGAGTTGGTCTTAAAATAAATTTTTCAAAAACACAATTTATGACAAATTTAGTCCACAACAAAAACATCTCAGTAGAAGACAAAGATATTGAGCCAGTTGACTCCTATAAATACTTAGGCCATGAGATCAGAATAAGTCGAGACAACCAAACAATCGAGCTGAAAAGAAGAATAAACCTCGCTTGGGCTGCATTTGGAAGGATGAAGGATATTTTTAGGTCTAAGATTCCAATGTGTCTGAAAAGAAAAGTATTTAATCAATGTATTTTGCCAGTGATGACCTACGGCGCAGAAACCCTAACGCTCACAAGAACAACAGTGAGTAAACTACAAATTGCGGAAAGAGCAATGGAGAGAATTATGTTAGGGATTTCTCTACGTGATAGAATACCCAATGCTACTATACGCAAAAGATCAGGAGTAGCAGACGTTATTGAAAGGATAACAACACTAAAGTGGAACTGGGCAGGTCATGTAGCAAGATCAGTTGATGACCGGTGGACAAAAAGAATTTTGGAATGGAGACCCCGAATACAAGCATACAGAAATAGAGGTCGACCCCCAACGAGATGGACAGATGACATAAAAAGAGTGAGTACAAATTGGATTCAGATGGCGCAAAATCGGACTAAGTGGAAGAGCATGCGAGAGGCCTATGTTCAGCAGTGGACGTTAGAGGCTAGTTGATGATGATGATGAGGTGTACCATACCGTGAAACTTATAACCCATAACCCTATATATTCTTGTTTGTAGTTTCCCAATCTCATTGCTCAGCGATAGCTGTCCTAGGTAAAGTCATCGCCACAGCGACCCTTCACGCGTTGCCAAATATATGCCAACAATTCTGAAGAACCGTTCCAGAACTCAAGTGAAAACTGACTAGCTAACCATCCCAAACAGAGCAGCCCAACACAAGGTCACTGAGCTAAATAATTACCAGCCATCATCAAAGAATACAAGTAGTATATGGAAATGCAGCGGTAAAATACATCAAAATTGGGTGGGTTTATACCAGAAAGGAGGACAACGGATACCTTGTTTGTTTTGAGACAGTTGATACAGAAATATTGTGAGAAGAAAATAAAGCTACATTTGGTATTTATAAATCTTGAGAAGGCGTACAATACAGTTCTTAGACCAGAGCTATGGGGATGTATGAGAGAGAAATGGGTTCTAAAAAGTACGTGAAGACTTGTGAAGCATATGTATGAGAAAGTACACCAAAGTAGGGACTTGTGTTGGACTAACCGAAGGTTTGCCAGTCACGGTTGATTTGCATCAAGGCTCTTCAGTGAGTTTTTACCTGTTTAATTTTGTTATGGTTATACTGGCAGAGAAGGTAGGGGGTCAATTCTCTTTGCTGATGATATAGGAGAAGTTGGACGGTTGGAGAAGGGCAATTGAAGAGGAAGGACTTGAGGTTATTTTATATATTGAACAGGAATGATAGAAAAAATAAGTTAGAATGATAAAGCCAAATACAGTGTAGGGATAAAAATCAGTTTATCAAACAACTTATTGCTTAAAGACCATAATATACTTAAATAAAAAACAGAAACAGGCAAGAAAGAAAATTTGTGATATCATTTATACTAAATTCTTTAATGAAAATTGAAGTGCAAGAAAAGTTGCTAGGAATCTATTTATAGTGCTATATTATTATTGCAATAAGGTCATAATCATTTTTGCTTATTAAATAAATATAACTGGCATTTGAGGCTTGAGCTACAGTTATTAAAGAAATAAGTACCTACAAACCTAAGTGGTCGTAACCACAAGATAACTATCACCTTCAAATTTATAGCCGCGCTTATAGCATTATGTTATGAATAAGCATTGTTATGAAGCGTGAGCTGTTTCAAAGCTGCATCGGCAATAAAACATATATTTGTAGTAATTAAAGTAACTTACATATTATTAACATTTTCAAAACAACTATAATAGATGAATATCAAACTACTAGTACTGTGCACATGGTTTTATATTGTTATAAATAATTTTGATTAGAGATGCAAATAAGATATATATGCGTCTGTTTAGTAGTCCTATTCTGTTGTTAACACGAGCATGACGCCTATTATGTTTTTAATTCAAATAATATTAAAAACGTCTATTATACTTCACACGAACAGAATATTATTAAAATTTCCTATTTATCCACATCTGCGTGAACCATGGTCCACATATGTATACGAGTGTCACCCCAGAAGTACATAAATATTTCAATACGAGGGTGGATTGACATCAAACTAGCCTTTGATACAAAAAACAAGTTTTTTGGAATTAAATCGATTTATTTCTCAACATTGTCCCCTTTTAGCTCGATACACAATTTTTTTTATTCCATCCGAATAGTACTTTTGCTCGAGCTCTTCAAAATAGGCCGTAGTTTCAGCGACGACTTCATCATTTGTTGCGAAACGGCGTCTTCCGAGCCATTTTTTTAGGTTTGGAATCATAAAAAAATCGCTGGCGATTTTTTTATGATTTGAAATGATGGCGAAAAAAAGAGCACTTTTTGCGTTCCAAACCGGGGCGTTTTCGACGCAATTTGGCATCGAATCGATCCAATAATGCTGCGTCGTATTCACCATTGATTGTTTTTCTTTTTTCCAAGTAGTCGATGTGGATGAAGCCCTTCGCATCCCAAAAAACAGTCGTCATCACTTTGCCGGCCGAATGTGCACTCTTTGCCTTCTTCGGCGGCCCTTCGCCGCGTTTGCGTCACTGTTTTGACTGTTCTTTGGTTTCCGGTGTGTAATAGTGCACCCAGGTTTCATTAACGGTGATAAATCGGCGAAAAAAATCCTTCGGATCGTGCCGTATCATCGCCAAAAGCGTCTCCGAAGTGGTCACACGTTTTTGCATTTGATCGATTGTCAGTAAACGCAGCACCCATCGCGCGAATATCTTTTTCATGTCCAAATGATGGTGAATGATGTTGTGTACGCGTTAGGAAATGTTTAGGACCTTTATTAACTCGCAGAGCTTAATTCGACGATCTGCCATAATCATGTCATGGACTTTGTTGATTATTTCCGGCGTGGTGACTTCATTTGGCCTCCCGGGACGCTCTTCATCAAAAACACTCGTACGATCAAGAACAAATTCAGTTTTTTAAAATTTTACTGTTGCTAACGAAGGTGCAACATCACCGAACGATACTCGACTTTTTCCATTTCTCCGAAAACACCAAATTTGCTTGCTTTTGACGGCTGTAAAACCAAACTAATTGTTTTTAAAACTTAAAATTTTGACAGACGTCATGTCATAAATGGCAAATGTCAACACCGAAACTAATTCGGTATCAAGTAGCGCCATCTAAGATTAGTCTAATATCAATTCTATCCTCATATGTTTAAAAGATAACCGGTTTTAACATCTTAGCCGCAAAAAGATGATTGCAAACGATGATGATAATAAAATTTATGTTATATTAAAATATTTCAATAAATTATTAGGTTTGCTCCTAACGCCACCTGCTAACGTCTTAACACAGCATGCTTGGTTTACTTCTGAACTGTCAAATTCAGACGAGATATTAAATTAATCATAAAGTATTAATGGCTCATTTAATTAAAAAGGCCCGCGAATTTAAAATTCCAATAATAATCTGTTTTCTAGACTACCAAAAGGCATTTGATTGTGTAAAGTCGGAAGTTCTCTGGACAGTTCTTCATGAGATGGGAGTACCAGATCATTTGGCAATATTAATTAAAAACTTATACGAAGATAACTCAGTTAAAATAAGAATTGAAAACCAGCAATCTGATACCTTCAAAACCAGCAGAGGTGTACGACAAGGCTGCATACTATCTCCAGACCTGTTCAATTTATATGGAGAATACATAATGAGGAACGCACTCGATGGATGGAGAGGCGGCATCTCCATTGCAGGGAAAAAGATCTCAAACTTAAGATTCGCAGACGATACAACACTGATAGCAACATCTGAAGAGGAGATGTCGAGACTGATAAAGAAAGTAGAAACCGAAAGCAACAAGTGTGGGCTCAAGATTAATAATCAGAAAACAAAAATCATGATTGTGGACCACGCGAATATCCTCCAAACAACAGGCGCCCTAAATCAATTCGAGAAAGTAGACGAGTTCACGTATCTAGGATCTTCCTTAAGCAATGCAGCCTCCTGCCATACGGAAATTCGCAGAAGAATAGGAATGGCCAAGAACGCGATGAGTCGACTGTCAAAAATATGGAAGGACCGCTCTTTGTCCAAAAAACTCAAAATGAGACTGGTACGGACACTCGTTTTTTCAATCTTTAGTTACGGTGCCGAAACATGGACAATAAAATCAGAGGATAGGAAAAGGATTGACGCATTCGAAATGTGGTGCTGGAGACGAATGCTACGCGTCTCGTGGACGGAGCACAGATCCAATCAGTCGATTCTCGAAGAGCTAAACATTCAGACCAGACTCTCCTCTCAGTGTCTTGCAAATGTTTTAAAGTTTTTTGGCCACATTGCGAGAAGAGACAATGACAACTTAGAAAGACTAATTGTGTGCGGAAACGTAGAAGGACGTAGAGGCCGAGGACGCTCACCTATCCGATGGTCAGATCAAGTACAGAAAGCCACTGGAGAGACGTTTTCCGAGTCCATGAGAGCAGCCCAAAATCGCAAGAGATGGAGAGAATTGACAGCCCGCATTGTAGGGAATCACGATCCTCAGCAATGAGGAAACGACAAGAGAGAGAGAGATTAATAAATATCATTTGATAGTAAATTTAATTATTATATAACTAAATGGGTGTTTCGTGTTTAAACATCATTTAAAAAATAGTGGAAGCTATATTCTGGTCGGCAACAGAAGAGAGAATGTGTCCCTTTTAGTCTAAAAGGTTAATCACAAAAAAAAAACTTTTATCATCCATTACCATCGAAGTAAATCATTTTCTTCATTTAAAAAAACGTTTCTTGGCCCTTTTCAGATGCCCCTGAAGATGATCTAGGAAGCGAAAGTACTTGGGCAAGATTTAATTAATAAAACAGTGCTCGATATCTGCCTTTCATTTTATGAAAGTTCATAAAGATAGTACTTTACGAAAATTATTTTATTTATTTTTGACTTACTATATACGAAGAATAAATTAAATTTAAATGCAATCTTTATCATAAGTAGTTTGTTAAAGCAAAAAAATAGTTTACGGGCAAGCAGAAATAATATTCCGTCCAGAATATTAGTACGAAAAGGTATTATGTGGGTTTAGCGATTTTTATTAGACATATATTTCGATTCAAACTAATATTTTATCCAAACTCATCGACTCCTGATATTAAATTTCGGCCTGAATTGGCAACGGGGTAGGAAAATCTTTGAGTATGTCATATGGGCGCAGAGTTGTCAAATTTATCATCCAGGTGGAAGATATCCGGAGTTATTTTCTTTTTGGAAATCAATACTTCTGCGCTCCTATTGCATTTAATCATAATACTGTACCATTATTTTTCCTCATAAAATATTGAAAAAAATTTTGATATGTATATAGAGTATTTTTAAAGAAATTTATACTTTAGCTACAAATATAAACTTTTAAAAATCGAGCTGCAGGATAACACAAAATGTTTACAAGGGATGTTTGTTATTTATTTATTGTAGTGTGTATAATAAATTGTATTCTTACTGAATATCACATACTAACTTAATTTAACATTAATCTGTACCCCGTAATTCTTGAATGTTCTATTTATATATTCTAGTAAAAGTTGAAGATCTTCCGATGTCTTTGCCGACGAGTATTACTTTATTTGGAAAATGTATTAACTATGGACGTTAAACAGCAGTGGCGACACTGTAAAACCCTGTCTCACTTCCAATCTTTTACGTACTCGATCTGATATTTGTTTATTTGTCTCTATATCGTCGGTTAGTTTGTTTCTCTACATATTGCGTGATGTTCGTTGACAAAATTTCTGGGTCTTTTCCTATCGTTCGTATTACTTCAAAGTTTGTGACTCTTTCAACCCAACTTATCTTCAGCATTCGACGGTAGCACCACATCTCGAAACTTTCAATATTTTTATGTTGTTCTGTTTGAGAGTCCAGGCCTCTACACCGTATAATAGCGTGTTAAATACGTAGCTCCTTAGCATTCTTAATCTTAGAGGGATGCTTATATCTCTGTTGTAGAAGAATTTCCTCATCTTTATGAAGGTGGCTCTGGCAATTTCGATACGTCTTTTTATTTCATTGTTTTGGTCTCCAGTTTCGTTTATTGAAGTCCCCAAGTATTTTAACTTGATACTTTTTCAATTTGAATGCCGTTTATACTAATATGTGCTGGTTGTGTCATGTTTTTACTGAAGACCATATAATTGGTTTTTTTGATATTCATATTTATGCCATAATTGTTGCAGGCAATGTTTATATTTGTAAGTAATCGTTGTAATTCTTCTACTATTCTTACAACTAGTACATTGCAACATTCAATCTGAAGAGAGCTTCTCAAGTACCTAGTCCTTTTCTGAACCCCATCTATGTATCACTAATATCTGAATCCAACTTTTGATAAACTCGGTTGTGGATGACTTTTAGAAATATCTTTAGTAGATGGCTCATTAAAGATATTGTTCGATGTTCTGAACATTCTTTTGCACTGAATTTCTTTAGCAGTGTAACGAATGTAGACAACAGCCACTCTTGAGGTATAATACCAGTTTTATATATTGTGTTAAATAAGTGCAACATTATACCTATTGAGTCATCATTCAAGAGCTTCAGCAATTCAGTAGGAACCTCATTAGGTCCATTTGCCTTTCCAGTTTTGGAATTTCTAAGTGTCACTTCTACTACACATTTTAGGATTTCAGGTACCGCTTCACCATTTACCTAAACAATGTTATTTCTGTTGTCCTCAAACAATTCCATGTATTCACCCCATCTATTAATTTACTCTGTTAAATCTATAATAATCTTTCGCTTGCTAAGCAAACTTAATTGATGTCTTATTTAAGTTCCTGTAATTTCTTTTACTTTTTATGTACATTGAATGTGTCATATTTTCTTTCATAGTTTTTCATTTCTACACATTGTACTTCAATCCATAATTTTTGGCCTTCTTTATTCTTTGCTTTATGTTCTTATCAACTTTTCTGTATTTTTGTGCATTATTCTTCATTTTACATCTTTCATCCATTAGTATCGAGTATTATATATTTGTTTTTCATCTACGTTGTCTGTTCTGCGGATTTGACTTTCTGCTGTTCTCATCACCTCTCCTAAACTTACAGCAGCCCACAATTTTAGTGGACTGCTGTAAATATTAGTATTTCTACAGTTTTGATGATAGTTCTTCTCTTAACTATTCTCTTCAGCTCTCTATTTACTACCAATTTCCCTTATAAAAGTTTCTTCTTTCTATTACCTCGTCTTATTTGTCTTTTGCGATCTTTGAGATCTGTTTTTTGTTATTCTTTCTATTGAACTCCATTATGTCCGGTGTTGTAACTTTACAGCTTCTCCTGAGATATAGGTAGGCCATATATATACATTTTGTCATGGTGTTTGGAGTTATATTTTCTCATTTTTGTTTTTTTTTTCTGTTCTTTATTATGGATAATAAATACTCACCTTTATCTGTTCCTTTAATTGATATTCCTTCGTCTACCTTGAGTTGTCTTATATTGGTGCTTTTTGTTGTTAAGTATTCGAATTTTTTAGGTTTATCCGTATTCCATGTCTTAGGTACACACCTTTATTTTCTAATTATAAAACTGAGACCGCCTTATATAGAATTCGTCTCGTACTGGTATTTTCATCCACCCAAGTCATCAGTTTTATAATTGGTGATGCATTCCAGCACGAAGATTGTTTATAGTAAATTAAAAAATTTGAACTCACTATTTATTTGGACATAATAGTATTCATTAAATACTTTTATTAGCTGTATTTACAAGTTTATTCGACGGTTGAATCAACAAAAAAAATAGACTCAGAGATAAAAATGGGTCGTTAATCTGTATTAAGAAAAAATACCAAACTGAACTAACATTAGTTAGATTTAGGTTTTACATTAGAAATTGTTGAAAATATAACGAAAACAAGAAAATATAATAAAACGATCAAACAAGAAAATTAAAATTATTGAAACAAAATAAAACATAAACTTTTCACGATATCAATTTTCTGTAAATCAATATGTAAATACCATTATAAATGAAATTAATTATTTACAGCTGAAACTATATTTAGTTTTGAGTAACAGATTCCAATAACGTCCTTCCGCACTACTTTCCGTTACAAATTATTATTTTTGACAAACCGACTGAGCTGGGAGGTACAAACATTTGCTGTAAAAGTTTCTCCGCGTATGGCAACTCCGCCAGAAGTCGATACACTCAAGAAACCCCTCGTCACGTTGCCAAGCGTTCTGTTTTAATAGGAACCCGCACAAATTTAGAGATCCGTGTAACAGGAGTCCCACAATCAGACCTAAAACCTTGTAGCGAGTAATTGCTACAGCCCCAATAAGACCTGATCATGTGTCTAGTATCAAAATTGGATAAATATGTTGAAGCAAGCGTTATAGTCATAAAACGTTTAATTTCATATTATATTCTCTGATAAAACGGTAGTCTACATTTTTTCTATTAGACTTAATTAATAATCCGAAGTAAAATATGTGTTGTTATATTATTTTTGACACTTCCAAAATTTCAGAACTTTTTAGACATTTGCACAAAATCTCACATGTTTAATATGTCATTTATATTAAATAAACTCTAGAAAATTGTTGGTTTGTGCGATTTTGTTTATGTTCCCTAAAAAAACAGTAAAACTATTTCAGGCAGTTGCAAAACAGACCGAACTAATATACCAACATAAAAACAAAAAGTCCTACATATCATATAATACCAAAAAGCAACATAATTGAAAATGAAAAACAAATGAATGAAATTAAGAAATTTTTTGCCGTCTGGGAAGTATGGTGGATAGCACAAGAGGGAAGCAGGGAAAACGTTATACACTCGTCATGGTCAGTAATAATTAAGTCAAAACTATAAATAATTCGATCAAATGTCAATCCGGTTATCTTATATCGCAGAAACTCAAATATTTCTCAACAAATGTCTCCGAAATATACTATGTAACATTTTCTAACCAAGTAGAATTGGTATCGTAAACCTATAGATCCTAATCGCTAGAACGAGTCTACAAACCAAAAAACATGAGAAGAAATGAAAATATTGAGCTTAACCTTCGGCTGATAACGTTATGTCTCTCGCACCGACTGATTTAAATTTTCGCGGTTTAAGCGCTGCTAATTTTTATTTCAATCTGCACCTCATAGTACCTTTCGAACGTGCTTGTATCTATTCAGTTACACAATACATACCCCTACCCTTAGTAGTGTAAGTAGAATAGGACGGGAGGGGATAGTGTTTTGCATGGGCCCATCCGTTCTTAATGGCGGCGGCGCTACTAGTCACGTTAGGTGGGAGGTGGAGACGCATGTGCTGTGGCGAAATTTAATTTAGATTGGGACGCCATATTGCAAATTCAGATTTGTGTTTGGATTTGGTTATTATCATCTTAATTGTAAAAATTGTGTTTTACCATCGTTGAAATGGAACAAAATAGAATAAAAGGTAAAAAAATGTTATGTTCATGGTTGCACCGACTACACAAACAGTCGATTTTGTTTTCCAAACCCAAAAAAATGAAATGGATTTGTTTTCATAATGGTTGACATTTATTATGAGGAAAATAAACAATTCTACACCACACTGTTTACAATAGTCGTATCCCAAATTTTAGAAATAGACGATAAAAACAGTATACATCAAATTTTATATATCTAATAGACCTGCTAAAGAAGAAGGTACATTACCAAAATGGTATAGTATTTCCGAAGAATATTTTTTGTTGATGGGTGAAAGTTATTGGACAAACGGCTATTAAACATTCTGAGGATTAGGAGTTTATTTTTACAAGCACCAGGTAAGAACAGCACCTAATTATACCAAACTTTTAGTAAATACAAACTTGATACTATTTTGTTTTTGTAGTTAATTTACCTTTCAATCTTAACTAACATTAATCTTATATTTATATACTGTATAGATTTTAAACTCATTAAAACTCTTAACTTATCACTGCATTCCTAAACATTGCCTTATTTTATAAAAAAAACTCTTATGACTCTTTTAATTGCATTCCTAAAATTGGCCTTATTTTATAAAAAAAGTCAATACATTCTTAATTTTAATAATATTTCATTATTTTAGATTTTCATGGATCTTCTACTTCTGAGTAACAGTTACATTGAGTCACATGCCAATTTGTGATCATTGTGAAGAGCAAGATCGCAGACATGCTAGGGTTTACACTTTATTATCTACATATGGTACTTTAAGGAAAAGTATTTTAGAAGGTATGGAACTTACTACAAACCATTGCTAATAAATATAGAGGTATCTATATTTGTATATCAAAATGACGATCTCACAACATGATGGGAAGATTAAATGAAGATTGGTGGAAAAATCCCTTCACGAAGTTGTTCATCTGGTACAGAATTGCAGCCAATGGAGACAGCAAGTTAACAATATTTAGAGTGTCCCCACCCACACCTTAACAAGGGCTTAAGTAAGGAGGAGGAGGAGGATATGTTGCCAATACTTTACCAAAGAAAATTATACAAATAAACAAGTGTCAGGATGTTTGTGTTTTATTTTGTTATTTTTGGGACTTTGGTTTGTTAATGTAATGGAAAACAGATATAATCATAAATATTAAATAAAAACTTTCTTGTACCATAATATATACTCTCTCTGTATCAGACATTATGTTATACATTTATATATATATATATATATTATATATATATATATATAATATATATATATATATATATATATATATATATATATAAATGTGTAGGTGTATACTATATTTTTGGACAGAGAGGATATATTTTCTGGCATAGAATAAGTTTTTATTTCTTATTTTATGACTATATTTACTTTCCATTAAAAACATACTTTTTGAATTTTGGCGCCTAAAATTCAGAGCATATTTTTTGAATTTGCCGCCTAAAATTCTGAATTTATGTTTTGAATTTGCCGCCAAATGAAATTAGTTTCGGCCCGTCCGTATTTGGCGCTAGAAACTCTCTTCCAAAACTTTATATGGGAGTTACCTTACTAGGTACTAATGTTCAGTTATAGTTTAGCAAGTGGACAGCGTGTATCGTTTAATAAGAATTTTCAGTATTATACACGATTCGGTCCCACAAACCGACGTTATAGTTGCCGTTACATTTTGAGGTAAGACTAATTTTTTTGATTTTTTGTTTGCGGTATTGATTTATATTATATTTTAGGGCATTACGTTTCTAATGAATTACGAGAGGGAACAGAATGGCTGTTGCGGCTTCATGGGGGAAGTTTTAAATGATTCAGAGGCAGAACCAGATGATGATGATGTGAGTTTGATAGACGACCATATTATAGAAACTATTGAGGATATATACTCTGAAGAGGAGTTTGAAAATCAACAAAACTTACCTATTCTTGAAGAAACCGCTTGTACTTCAAGAATACCCTGCCTTATCGGTAAAGATGGAACTACAAGGTGGCGAAAATATCCAGGCATTGTTTTGAAAATTATGGTGCCCAAAATTTGGAATAGTTTCAGTGATCTGTGAAAATTTTGAGAGTAAAATTTTATTTTCTCTGTTTATTAACATACAAGTAACTGATTTATGTTTTAGTGAAACCAAATTTATTTTTTTTGTTATAATTATTTTGATTTTATTAAAAGACTGTTCATAAAAAATGACACTTTTTTTTAATATCTCCTTAAAATTATTAAAATAACAAAAAAATTATAAATTTTATATATTTGTATAGAGAATAATATACACAATTATATTATTACAAATATTTATCACCTACAGCTAAATTTCTATTTTTTTTTAATTTTAGAAAAAGTCGGTTTGTTAGACCGACGTTATCAAAAATTTTAAAATGTTTCACGTTATCTGCGGAAGGTTAATAAAAAAACTGAACTGCTGCGATAGGCATTCGAAAATGTTCTAAGCTTCAGGATAATTGAAAGTATAAAAAAGAAGAATCCAGACAAAAGGAAAATTTACGCTGTGATTTTAGATAAAATTTCTTAAGTAATTTTAAGACACGGCATGAGAATAGATGCATTGGATCTATAGGATCTTCCTAATTTAATGAAATATAAAAAGTTTACAAAAAGAAGTAGATTAAAGACAGCTACTACAACCACTGTGAATTCGTAACAAATTAAGGTGATCTGATAAATGAAGTGGTCCAAGTCCTCCAGTTTTTATCACTCAGTCAGATAAAAAATAGCATTTTGACAGTTTGAACTTAGATGTCTTACGTTCCCCTTTTTTGGATTTATTTAAATTTAGGTTTAGATCCAGCTTGAGCAGCAATTATTTCAAGAAGTTCGAGAGGCGTCATCTGAGAAAATAAGTAGTTGTCAAAATTTATATAAGAACTTTTAAGACGAGTGAGTCAGACAAGAATTAGGAATATGATTAGATATATGAGTTTCAGAAGACAGCAATGTAGAGGCCACGTAGACAAATGGATTCATAACGAACTGCAAAGTGGACTAAAAAGACAATACCACAAAGTAGATATCCAAAGTTGCTCTCTTTCGTTTCAGGTCTTTGACAGATGTTTTCAGTCCTAAACCAATCTTTACTCATAAGTGAAAAACTATATATCCTGTGAACTCTAATATTGGGGGTCGATTGAGAAAACATATAAATATTTACTTTGACAGAATAATTGATTAAAAACTGTGGTTTCTTCGAAAATGTAGCAACTCGTATATATAAAGATTCTTTACTTGATATTATACAAGATATACTCGTAGATAAATCTAAATACCTAGAACAAAAGAGAAGAATCCATGAACTGAACTGAAATGAAAAAAAAAACGAAATGAACTAAAGAGAAGAATCCATGAACGAAACTGAAAAGAGTGAATAGATCCATGTTAGGAATAATTCTGCAAGACAAATTTAAAAAAAACGAAGAGATCAGGAAAAGAACCAAGGTGACTAACATCATCGAAATGATTGTCAGACTAAAATCGAGATGGAAAGATACATAGCTAAAATGACAGATGGACAGATTATTAGAATGATGACCAAAAAAAGACAAGAGAAACGACGGTCGACCACCTGCAGGATGGACTCACGATTTAAGAGGACTAAACACAAACTGAGCAGTGCAAGATATATAGGTTTGCAAGCACGAGGAAGAGGTCTATGTTCAGCACTGGACTTTCGAGGCTGGTGATATTATATATGAAAATATATTTGAAGCCATTACTGCTTTATAGGTTTCTTTTATAGTATCAAACGTTTTTAAAATTTAGCATACAGTTTTACTTTAAAACAACAAAAAAAAGTGTGATCTTGAGATGTAACCCCTTTGTTAGTCACAAAACAGTTAATATACATTTATTATTATTATTACAATGATTTCACTGTTTTTATTAATATAAATATAACAGTATCACTTTGTGAGAACTAACGTTTTTAAGAATATAAAATAAAAATATATACCGACACCCAATTTCTTATATAAATGCTACAAATTATTCGTGATTTTTGAGGAACAGATAGGGATGATATATATATATATATATATATATATAATATATATATATATATATATATCTATATATGTGTGTGTGTGTGTGTGTGTGTGCTTGTGTGTGTGCGTTCTATGATCTCGATGATGATGTTTGGTTTGGTTTTTATTTTATAAAACATTTTTATTCGCAAAAGGATCTGGATCTTTAAATTTCTTTAAATAACCTGTTGAATAAAGAGAACAAAAGAAAAACAGACAAAAACAATTTAGTTAATGTTTATTAAACAATATCACAGTTACAATGGTGAGTGTATTAGCTAGTGCTATGACGATGATCAACAAAATACAGATACGGTACATGAGCAAAAAAAAATAGCAGACAGCATAGCAAGCGAAATGCAGAACGATTGTTTGTATAAGTACTATTTTTTCATATTTTCTGTAAAACCCCGTATGATAACTACAATATTACAATTTTAGTGACATATGTGCTTGATTGCTGACTAAAAGCAATCCATGCAAAAATGAACATTACATACTTGCAATTATTATATATAACCACATCACTCAATAAGTTCCGGGTCTGACGTATGGATGGAGCTATTAATAAAAAAATAAGTAGGTATTATATAGAAAATGCAGCCATGTAAACGTTATCTCTAAAAATGTACGCAGATTATTTGGTTATTAGGTTGCAAGTTAGTGGTTTAAGTGACGATATTTTTGCAATTTTTACCTTGGAAACCTCTGAAATCCATGTGTTGACAAAGAATTGCTTTCTGATGGAAATAATACTATTCAAGTAGAGTAATGACTTGATAAATGTTATTTGGTTATTATAAACAAATATTATGTGCTATCCTGACTTTAATGCGGTTGTACGTTGTACAGACACAAATGATTATGAAAGCTCTGGTAGCCCAAATTCTACAGTTATATATTCGACAAACATAAAAAAGTCAATAAAATCGTTTTTACCAATCATAAGTTGAAGTTTATTGAAATAGTAGAGGGTTTGAAGATATCGTAATCACAATTTTGCATGAATATGAAGATTCAAAGCGTTATTTGCAACTGTTTAAGCGCACTTACTTTTACTTTTTCGTGTCCAATCGTGATCAGATGTTCAGGCCAGAAATAAAACGTAGTTTATTGCCTTCCACAGGTCGTCCATCGTGCACGAGAATTGTTATTGGTTTCGCTGTAGCAGGTGGTCCATAACCTGTCGTTGGCCGCACATGCATAAGGTGTCATTTTCATCGAGCTTGTCCTTGTCACGCCCAATCTCATTTGGTTCAGTATTGGCCATCTCGTATGTTTGTATCGGAGGATACCAGACTGGAGGTTCCACGGGAACGCCACTGAGTACACCTTTCCTGAATTTCAACGGCAGGTCGTCGTGTGAGTGCTCCTTCGCACCGAACAACATGTGTCGGTCGTCAAATGACTGTTTGAAGGTCTCGGTGTACTCTGTCGTTCGTCTTCACAGATCCGATATATTGGATGCTCTGCGGGTTCTAGTTGGTGTTCGTTCCATCTGATTTTCGGCTTTGTTTTTGACTCTCTTGTTCTTAGGCGGACTTGGATTTTGGTGGGATTAGGCTTTAGCGAGTTCCTGTAGTAAATTTTAAGGTCCCGAAGTGCTTCCTATATCCTAGTTTCGACTCATTCGAAGGTTAGGTCTACGAACGCCACACCTGTAATTAGTTTGTCTTAGTAGACTTTGGAAGATGTAGGACTTGGTTAGTGTAGTTCTTTCTCGGTCTGAACCCAGTCTGTTCGGGAATGAGGCGAACTTTGGTTCGAGGATTGACTTTGCCCTCTCTAGTAAAACTCTTCGTGAAGTTTGTACATGTGTGATAGTAGAGAGATCGACCTGTAATAACTGGCAACTTCGGCAGGTTTTCCTGGTTTCAACAGGAACAAACAGGAGCTATGTGCAATAAACAGGAATTTTAGCATTTATATGTAATAATCTATGAAACGTAGATCCACCATTTAACTCAGCTAAGTAGACTGTAGCAGGTGACAGCCTTCCATAGCGACCAAAGGCGCAAACATCAACTGGCAAGGTTGTACCTTTCGTAGTTTCTCTATCAGATCTGATCCCCAGTGCCTATTTTTAGACCTCAAAAGGATACTCCGTTGGAATATCTGGATCAAATGAGAAGATTACTGTGAAAGCTGAAGCCTATTGTGAGGCAAATGACAAATCGTTCCGCAAAAAGTCATCGAATTGTGAAAGATGTATTGAAATCAATTTACCATACTATATCGACGAGCAGAATCTAATATTGCATAAAAGTTCTTGTTTTATGAGTTAGTACCAGGGTTTATTGAGTGAAGTGGATAATATTACAAAATATTTTTTGTATCAAATGCATTGTTATAGAAAATGAAGCACCTACAAAATATATAGAGGCTATTTTCGTCTTAATTATAAATCACTGGCAGCCAAAACGAGAAGTAAAGTTATTTTAAAAAGACGCCGAATAAAAATTATTATCGCTGGTATTTTCAGTTGGACATAATCTCTTTAAGTAGATAATTTCAATTAAAGATTTGCATTATGATTCTTTTTACTCCTTCCCTAAAGACATAACTCTCGGAGCATCACTAAAATTAATGTAACCACTACTTTTTATGAAGATATTAATGTATTTTATATTAAGTGTAACCTAATATTAGGCTTAGCTTTAGAATAAATAAGTCCATTGGCATCTAATATTAAAGATCTCTTAGCTAAAAGCTATTCTCTTACAGATAAGAATCTCTTCTTCGCTAACAGACAGTCGTTTGGCAACTGATATTCAACTATGTTTTGTCTCGTTTAAAATTGCAAAATGAATCGCTCTTGCATGGTACATAATATACATCTTTAGTGAACGAGCGCTGTGTTGTTACCCACTGTCTTCTCCATATATCTTTCTTTCATAATAAGTTTTCTTGTGTATGTTTTTTTGTGTCGTGCTATTCGACAGTAGATAGCTCCTTAGCTTGTTATACTAAGCTGACATTTTTGTCTACCAGAATCTTGATTTTTAGTTGACTTTTTATCTTTTTATCCAAATATTTCTTGATATTATTAACGTATTCATCAGAGCAGCCCTCAATCCATATTATTGTGTTTTCCACCATAATCGACTATCTTGTACTACATCATTTAATTTTTTCTTTTGAGATTGATATATGATATTTTAGGGAAAAAGTAAAAAATGGTGGTTTAAAAATGAACTAGATGAACAAAGTATAATTACTTCACGTTAGGGTTCAGTTCTTCAGTGCGAAAGATGTGACAGTAAATTTTGTATGTATCTCTCTGGGATATTATTACAATAAGCGATGTTTGACAGGACAGTTAATGAGACCACTGATGGATATGAGAGTAAGAAAAAATCTTAGTTACAGACAGAAGGCAATGAAAATCGTATTTTATATTTTTTATTGAAACGTGGCAACACTGACATATAACTTCAAAAGAGATCGTGAACGCATTTTCTCTATCTTGGTTTCGCGCAGTTTGCAGCTTACGTCGCTGATGGATGATAATGTATATTTCTAGTTTCTTCAACTTCAATTTTGTGGTAAAAATATGTAGATATACAATGAAATCAAAATTTGTTTTTATAATGTAGAAACGTCATTGAAATAGGACGCCAGGCAACACAGAGAATACAATTTGTAGATATTGCTTTCTTTTCGTATAACGGATAAGACAAATGTGCTGTAATAAATAATCAAATGAAAATATAGCTCGTAAGGTTACTGATAACCTACTTGCTCCTAAATTTGGATTTGTGAGTATGCGATTCACTATGTGTTTTGAAAACATGAAGATACGCGCTTTTTATTAAATAGTAATATATTAAACATTTACACCGAGATAACTCAATACGTTGATTGTTTATACAAGGATAAACACAATATAAAAAATTACAATAACAACTAAATTTATCTTCTAGATTTGAGATGGCAAATTCATGTATTTAGGCTCATTTGTGACCAATAAGAACTGTATCACATGAGAAATCAAACGGAGGAAACAAAAACGACTGTGGGTTGAGTAGACAATTGTGATTACTGCACATGCGAGGCTTTGCATTTTTTGGAACTCTATACTCTATTCTTGCCTTTTGCTGCGTTGTTTTATTCCAGAAAACCAGCCCATCATAAGTAACTATGGGTCTGATACACGAATCCTAAATATGGATCATTTTTAAAGCAAATGAAATCCTGTTACTCGTCTTCAAACAAAGGTACCCGGAAAAGTATTTGGTGGCACTTGAGAAAATGACGTCAAGTCGGTAAAGTTGTAAAGTTAGCATATCCATTTTATAAGGCCGAATTCACACTAATATTATAATTGATTGCTAATTTATTATGCATAATAATATTATTATATTATATTATTATAATATTATATTATTATATTTATTAAATATTATAATTGATTGTTATGTTTCTATAAATAGAATGGTTTCAAATACCAGAAGCTGCGAACATAATTCATGCGGCACAAAACAGAGAAACCTATCGTATGATGGTCGCCAACCTTCGGTAGAAGACGGCACATAAAGAAGAAGAAAGAAGCTAATTTATTACGAAAGAAACAATTTATTACTTTAGCCGTTTTCGAAAAACAGTGGGTATGCAAACTTTACGATAAAGCTAGCATATCCATAGCTACATCTCGGCAAGAAAAAGGTGGTACAGGGTCCATTTTGACGCCATATTTTATTGCTAATTAATTGCTGTTAACTGGTATACTAATCAATCCTTAAAAGCTACCCCATCATCCCTTAGCGCAAAATTAATCTTCGAAAAAATCAAAATATCGACTATAAAATGGATATGCTAACTTTGCAGATATAATGATATCTGGAGGAGAAGATACCAATATGAAATATACGACAAATACAAACCCAAACCAGATGAAAAAGACGTGAAATATCTTCATAAAAATATGAATACCGATGTATAGATATCTAGCACGATCACAATAAAACAACACTCCCAAAATAATCCTTATGTGGAAGAGAGCTGGTGCGACAAACGATTGTCAGTGAATATGAGTGAGTGACGAAGAAATAAGGCTTGAAAATGAGATGAAAGCAAAAGGAACTAACAATTTAAAACCAAAAAAATTCAATCGACAATTAAATTTTGGCCAAAAGAAGCAATTCTTTTGCAGTTCAAAGCAACTTAATACTTAACATAAGGCTTCCAATTAGTTACAGGTACATGGCACCCTTAAATACCGAAGATAAATGAACAGAAGTGTATGAACCTGCAGTTAAACAAAAGAATTTTTTATTTTAGAATATAACGAAATATGATAATGGGAGTAAAGAAAGTTTTCATAACTCAATCAATGTTCTCACGTTGTATAGACATGGTGTTTACATTGCCCTACAAGAAAATAATTATAGCTTTTTTGTTTCCAATTAGTTTAGGTTACCCTGTATGCAATGATTATATTATTATTAATGTCAAGATCACAGTTATGTTTCTATAAATGTTTCGGGCTCTACTTTTAATGTCACATTTTCGCAGTCTGTGTCATTATTCACTTCTCTTATTTTAGTGTCAATGTTTAATTAGTCTTTTATTTCTTGATTTTTAGCATGTGTCCTCCCCATATTTTTTAAAGTAATATAGCTATTTCCAAACATCGTTCTAACAGATTGCATCAAAATATTGTTCGGATCCGTCATTCGAAGATTACTATACACTTACAAATTTCTTTCATATTTACCTATATAATAATATTTACAGGCTTTTCTGGAATTAGTACACTAAAAGACCATTTTTTTATATAAAATTAATTTTTTTTCCTATTTGTTGTAAGTTGATTTAATTTCAGATTTAGTTCGTTTCTACATAATGTTTTATGGAGACTATAAACGTGGTTTATTGCGCATTGAGGTATAAAATTATTATATAGTTTAAAAATATTTGTTTTAAATTGTTCATTTTCTCTACTAACTTATATATTTTCCTATCAGCTCATGATACCAACAAGTACCAGTACAATTATTTAATGTATTTTTTATCAAATTTGTCGCTTTTTCTTTATGTTAAAAGATTTTAAAATATATACTATAACAATAAAAATGTTAATTAATTGTATAAATAGGTAAGCAAATACGAGACACAAAAATAAAAGGTAGCAAATGGATAAATCGGTGTAATATGTGGTTATAGATATAGATAGATAGCAACTAAAAGATCCAGAAGGACTATGGAGTGAATTTAAAAACCAAGTTAACGAAATCTCCACAAACAATGATTATAGAAAAAACTTAATCAAGAAAAATAAATGGATGACAGACGACATCTTGAAATTAATGGAACAACGTCGACTGATAAAATCTAATGTAACAGAATATGGACACCTGTAGAGAAGAATAAAAAGGAGATCAAATTAGCCAAAGAAAAATGGATGAGAGAAAGATGCGACGAAATGGAGGATGTAATATCTAATCACGACTTATTTAATATGCACAAAAAACTAAAAGAAATGAGTAACATATTTAAAAAACGAGTTCCCTCTGTACTCGTTGACAATAATAACAAAATTATTGTAAATGAGCACGAAATAAGAAAATAATGACAGCTGTATATATCAGAGTTGTTTGAAGATGACAGGAATAAGATTCTACCAAAACTGTACTGACGGCCCAGAAATTAGGAAATGCGAGGTAGAACACGCTATAAACAATGCTAAAATTAGAAAAGCTTTTGGTCCAGATGATACACCAACTGAGTTGAGGAAACTAATAGAGAATGATAACATAAATGTATTAGTAAGACTTTTCAATTCAATATATACTTAACACCAGAGTTAATTCCCGCAGATTGGCTCAAATCCATCTTTGTTGCAATACCTAAAAAACACAATGCGATAAAATGCTCAGAATATCGACTAATTAACCTAATGAGCCACACTCTTAAAATTTTCCTCAGAATACTTCACAACAGAATTAGACGCAAATGGGAAGAAGATCTTGAAGATACCCAACTTGGTTTTAGAAATGCTATGGGAACCAGTGAGGCTCTTTTTGCGCTTAGAAAACTATTACACAAAAATGCCGTGACTAAAGAAAATATGTATTTGCATGTTTCGTGGACTTCGAAAAGGCATTCGATAAAGTACAGCATGTAGAATTAATGCAAATACTGAAAAATATCGGAATAGATGACATGATGACCGATGATGATATTCGTGTCATTAAAAATTTGTACTGGAATCAAACTGCTATTATAAAATTGGAGATAACTACACCGATGAAATCTCTATACAACTAAGAGTCAGACAAGGTTGCATTTTGTCGCCAACATTGTTCAATGTTTACTCGGACCAGTTATTTAAAAAGGCACTTGAGAGACAAACATATGGAATAAAAATCAACGGGGAACTACTTACTGTGATTAGATATGCAGACGATACAGTAATTCCATCAGATAATATTGAAGGTCTTCAAATTCTGCTTGATCGTATTCACGAGGTAGGAGAGGAAATGAGCATTAAAATAAGCTCAAACAAAACTAAATTTTTAGTGTTTAGTCGTGACCCACATCCCAATGCAAAGCTTCAATTAAACAGAGTCCAAGTTGAGAAAGTTCACAAAATGACACTTTGGGAACTGTGATAACGGACCACCTAGATCCAGACATAGAAATAAAACGTAGAATAGCAATGACTAAATACTACTTTTATGAAAATGAAGTCATTTCTTTGCATTAACCATCTCAGTTTAGAACTAAGGCAAAGAATGGTTAAGTGCTATGTTTGGTCCCGTACTTTTGTATAGTGCGGAAGTGTGGACGCTAAAAGTATCGATCATAAACAAAATTGAAGCATTGGAAATGTGGGTTCATAGACGAATACTGAAGATACCTTGGACAGTATGGAAAACGAATGAAGAAGTAGTAAGGAGTGTCAACAAAGATAGAGAACTGCTAAAGACTGTTAAACATCGAAAAATGTCTTATCTGGGACATATAGTAAGGGGAAGTCGATATAAAATATTACAACTGATCCTTAAAGACAAAATAGAGGGGCGTAGAGGTGTAAGAAGAAAACAAGTTTCTTAGTTAAAAAACATTCGTGAATGGACTAAGATACCAAATGCAGGACAATTATTCCATATTGATCAAGATCGAGAAAGCCTTCGCAATGGTGATCGCCAACGTCAAATAATTCTGATATGGCACGCGGAGAAGAAGAAGATGTGGTTATAATACTACTTGAAAATGTTTTCTATCAGAATCCTAACTGTATATAAACGTACGTGCCAGTTTGAGACTGTGGTTCTGAGTTTACCTCCACTTTACTGGCATTACCGACTGGTAGGAAAGTTCTCATGCCCGAACTGAGAACATTACATAGCATAACTGTAAGTTTATTAGTGGAACACGACACATGCATTCCTCCACCACAACTGACTTATCATTCGGGAAGATTTACTACTCCCCAATTCCGAGGTCTAACACCTTCATGCCCTGAAGGGGTGAAGAGCTGGTGAACTTTAGGGGATTATATCCTTGGCACACGCACTGTTATCCCAACTCGTGAGAATAACATGGATAGGAGACAAAAAGAAATAGTCCAAAAGAGGAATCATAAATAAGTAACTACGTCAATAAATAAGAATGTAGAGGGAACTTGACTGAGAAACTTGGACACTAAAGAAAGAGATAATATCCAAACTCAAAGTCACTCAAAGGTCAATGGAGCGATGCCTGCTAGGTATAACAAATAGAGATCAAAAAAGAATAGAATGTATCAGACAAACCAAGATCGCTGATGTAATCCACAAATCCACAGAATTAAATCTTTAAAATGGCAGTGGTCGAGACATTTAGCGAGAAGAACTGACAATGGAATTACACTGTGGTATCCAAGAGGCGGTAAGAGACCAAGAAGACGTCCAAAAAAAGATGGGACTATGACATGAGGAAACAAGCCGGTACAACATGGCACCTGTAATCGAATTTTAGACAATCGTGGGCAGAAATGAAGAATGACTATATAAGACAGGCTGCACCATAATCAGTAGAATATGCTGAGAATCATGATGGATGGGAGAAAGTATTTCTGGGTGGCCCAAAAGGAAGGAGTAGAGGAAGACCCAGTTTTAGATGGGTAGAAGGCGTGCAGGATAATCTAAGAAGATTGGGAATCCGACGATGAAGGCTAGCGGGCCAAAAAACAGGGAAAAGTGGTGAGAGGCTTTTTAAGTGTTGTAGCGCCCCGAAGCAAGGTAAAAAAAATTGACCAGCAAAATGCAAACAAGAATATGCAGATGAAAAACAAAAGAGTAAAAGAAAATGTAATATTGCAAACAATAATCAGAGTAATATATCCAGTAGTAGTTTTAGAATGATGTTCGAAAAATGAAACAAGGAAAAACAACAGAAACGTTGAGAGGTGCTCAGATAATTTAAAGCAAGCTGATGAAAGCTAAAGCAGATTAACATACGACACACTGGGGTATTGATGAACATGCATGAAAATTGCCGATTTATAATAATGATGATCTGGCATTTTATAATTAAGGAACAAAGCAAAATAACGATATTATTGGTTTAATAATGGTTTAAAAATGCATACTGATTTTACAAAAGAAAAAATGCAAAAGTATTTAAAACTATATTATATAATAGGGGAAAAAATAAAAAAACAGGATTCTAAAAGCAGCAATAGATCAAATGTATATACAATAAATATATATGCATGTATATATAAAGAGAAACAAGAAGAAATGATATAATTTAAGAAAATAATAAAAATAAAAAAGCCTGTAGATTTTATCCAAAGATTCGCGATAAATAACTAATGTAACGGAGCAATATTCTTTTTCTAAAATGTAGTAATTACTATTATGTTTACATAAAGTTTTATTCAGATTATCTATAAACAGATTTTTCGAAAACTGATCTAAAATCAATTTATTCTTTAAAATTCACGACCGAAATTAAATTATCTATTCTTATGACGTATATTTTTATACCTATTAATAATCATGTGTAAAATAATTTACTAAAAATATAATTTGGTAATTTTCTTACTTTGAAATATGTATTTATCATACGGAGAACATCAAAATGTCAATTAATAGAGTATAAATCAAGATAATATGATCCTCTTCTAAAAGAACTAATATCAATAGTATTGATGCATGCATAGTGTGTGAAAAGATAATAGGATAACTAAAAAACCATATGTTTAGCAATCAATCGTTCCACATATATAGCACAAAAATAAATAATGTAAAAATACAAAAAAAAAACTAAAAATCTGGCAATGGCATCACAGTGAAAACGAAACGGTGCTTCAAGTGCCACACATTATTACCTGATAGGGTAGTAGCTCTCTGTTTTCGTCCATGTTGGTGATCTCGAAGGTGGGCGGCTGAGTAAAGGGTCCTTTTCCTGGATAAGAAGTGCTTCTACGGAATTTGACAGGTGAAATGACCTGCTGTTGATTGAAAGTAGGACTAGGTTTACGACCCGCCCCTCCGAGACCTACTCCCATCTGTTGTAAGGGAGGAAGATTTGGAACGCTAACGGCCACGGTTCCACACGGAAGAATTTCCCGGAGACCAATTTTGACCCGGTGGAGGATTGGCCCAGGTACCGTAACCTTTATACAACGGATGATTCGATAAAGATTGTTGTCTTGCCATATTGTGGGGAAAATTGTGGCTAGCTGTGATGGCTCTTCGGCCTTGGTTCACGTGATTCTGATTCATGTTATTACCACCAAACATTTGTTGTTGAGTTGGTGAAGAAAAATTTTGAAAGCCCATACCTCCGTTGACACTAGCAAAATTTGGTGCATATCCGTCTTCTATAGCTGTCGACCAGAGAGCTCCAGCTGGTGTACTAGGCTCAGCAGGATGGAAGAGAGGTTGTAGAGTCGGTACTGTCTTGTTTCTTGAAACCGGATCGTTCAACTTGTCCGAGAGATCGTTGACAGAATTTTCGCAGTCCTTCGAAACCGCAACTGCGGATGCTACTGCTGCAGCGGCTGCCGTTGTACCAACATTTTTATCTATTGCGGAAGTGGTAACCGAGGAGGTGGATGTCGGAAGAGATAGTTCTTCCGCGTTAGCACCACTGACGGAGACACTTGATGCTTGATTCTTCTCGGAGGCGGAAAGATCATCTTGCATCGTTGGATTGTATAATTTTGCCTGTTCAACTAATCCCGTCGCCACTGAAGACGAAGAGCTCGTAGGTGTGGTGTAGAATAACGTATTCGCAGTCGGATTGCTCTTAGCGGAATTCACGGATATTTCTACTACACTCAAACCGATGTTCGCATTACCACTAGAACTAAACTCCCCCATGAGTATACGTCACTGACTAGATGCGGAGCACGATGTCCCGTATCTGTATTTGCGTTATGTCATACACATACACCCGTCTGAACGTGAACACACAACCAGTGAACCACCAGCCTACATTCATGTTAGTGTCATTAGTTTGCATGGAGGACCACGATCTCCGAGAACTAACGATCGACCTCGATTCGGGACGAATATACGAACCTGCCAAAGATTGCATCGCCTGAGTTTGCGCCACCTAACTCATTTCTTCTTTTGTTTTTTAGTCCGGGAAATATTGGCTACGCTACGTATTAAACGAAAATTCGGTGAAGTATTTCGTTTTCTATTCCACCTTTTTTTATAAAGCGTTATAGTTATTTGTCAATTAAGGTCATCCTTCTATAAATTAATATTATTATGAAAGTTGTACGTTTATATATAGGGCGTTAAAGTTTTATAAGATAGAAGTAAGTAATGATTAATTTTTAATAGAAAACTAACTAATAAAATATATTTGGAATAAAAATATATAATTCGTACAAATGTTGACTGGAATCGAAAATACTCGAAATGTGGCAAATGGTTTTGATATTATTATTGAAAAAAAAAACCGGAACGTTAAAATTGTGAAAACTATAGGTATAACTATTAAATGTAATATATAGGTACACCAGAAATTATTAAAAATAATTTAAAAAATATTACAGAAGCCATTATAAGCAACCAAAAAAACTAATAACGATATTTTCATTTTTAAACAAATTCTTGAAAAACAAAGGGAATGTTACGTAAAAACGTAAATTGCACCTATAAATTGTTAAAATTATTTCGACAGTATACACAAAGAAAAATACTTTTTGCCAATGATCAGCTAATATCCAATCCAATTCTGATATGATTGCAATCCGATTCTGATTCCAATCTGAAACAACATAACTGTATCTATTGTGTAAGAACTATCATATGAATATGTTGACAAAAAGACAACAATCGCACCGCAGACAACAGTTTGATACCTCTAAAGGACAAATATTGACAATAGTACTGACGTAATGAAAAAACTACGGAGACCTAATCTGCGAAGGACTAATGCAGCTTACAAAAAAGCATGAAATATCGATAATAATGGGAGACCTCTATGCAAAAGTGGGAAAAGGTAGATCTGAGAATATCATTGAAGACCATGGATTAGGTCAGCGAAATAAAAGAGGCGATAGGCTGTATCAATTTTGCCAAGAACAGAATATTACTATTGTGAATACATGGTTCAAATTACCTGCACGCAGACTATACACATGGAAATCGCCACAATGATAAAAATTGCGTCAGAAACCAAATAGATTATATCATGATCAACCAGAGATAACGAAATAGCATACAAAGCGCAAAAACTTACCCCGGTGCAGATGCCCCTTCAGACCACACCTTGCTCGTCCCCAAATTTAAAAACACGCTGAAAAGCATAAAAAGAAAGAAGAGAGAACAGAAATCAGACATGAGTACTCAAGGATATAAAAACGAGACAGAAGATATCACAAGAAATTAGCCACGAATGTCGAGAACTTAAAAACAGACAAAAGGAAAATGATTTACCAGAAGAATTCGACGACTTAAACCAAATATGGAAAGAACTTCAGACTGTATTTCTAAAAGCTGAAGACCACCTTAAATACACCAATCAAAGAGGCAAGAAACTATGGATAACTAATGAAATATTAGAAATTATGAATGTGATACGACAACACAAGAACAAAGACTGGAACAAATATAAAGAAATACAAAGACTAATAAGAAAAAAGATTGTGGAAGCAAAAACACAGTGGCTTGTAGAAACATGCGAAAAGATAGAAGACCTATACAGCATAAACATGACGATAGACTTCTCCATAAGAAAATTAAAGAAATGTGTGGGATCAGAAACGCTAGGCAGCGTGGCACAATAACAAGCACGGATGATAGAGTCTTGACTACAATAGAAGAAATAAGCGTTGAATGGCGAAGATACATACAAAACCTATTCTCAGACGATAGAATAATAAATATTGATAGACAAACAAACATCGAAAATAACGAATTGCCCATCTTACCATCAGAAATAAAATACGCCTTAAAAATATGCAAAAATGGGAAAGCCTCTGGACCTGACTACGTTCCTAGTGAAATTATACAACTTTTGGAAGAAGACAATTTAGAACTATTATCAAGACTCTTCAACAGTATATACAAGACTGGTACAATTCCACGAGATTGGTTAACGTCTACGTGTGTGCCCATACCTAAATTGTGCCTACACCTGCAAAAAAATGTTACGACTTTCGATTAATAAATCTCATGCCCCATATTCTGAAGCTATTTCTAAAAATTATCCATAACAGAATTTACAAAAAATGCGAAGAAGATATGGATCCGGAACAATTTGACTTCCGAAACGTATGGGAACTCGAGAAGCTTTGTTCAGTTTCATTGTTCTCATGCAAAAGTGCCGGGATCAACAAAAATATGTCTACTTTTGCTTTGTAGATTATAAAAAGGCTTTTGACAAAGTAAAACACGATCAGCTAATAGAATGCTTGCAAAAAAAGAACCTGGATCCAAACGACATTAATACAATACGTGAACTCTACTGGAACCAAAACGCTTCTGTCAGAACTAAAATGGGTGATACTGAAACCATAAACATCCAAAGAGGAGTTAGACAAGGTTGTATACTATCACCATTATTATTCAACTTGTACTCAGAGGATATCTTGGCACATGTTCTGGATGAAGCACAAGAGGAATAAAAGTCAATGGAAAAATCGTGAACAATATCAGGTATGCCGATGATACAGTACTGATTGCTGGCAGTGAAGAAGAACTACCAATTCTGTTAACCAAAGTAGTGCGAGAAGGAGATCTACGGCCTTAAGGTGAATGTAAAAAAACCAAAACAATGGCAATTTCAAAAAAACATACACCAGTTATAAACATACTAGTCAACAACAATCTAGTTGAACAAATGAAGAAGTTTAAGTATCTAGGCTGTTGGATACATGAAACCTTAGACCTAGAACAAGAGGTTAAATGTAGAATAGAACAGACAAGAAACACCTTCTTAAAGATGAGACAGTTACTCACTACCCGTAATCTTGATTTGTCCCTACGATACCGCATGATAAAGTGTTATGTATATAGTGTACTATTACACGGCATGGAAGCGTGGACGTTGACAGTCAGCTCGTTACGACGTTTAGAGAGCTTTGAGATGTGAGTATTTCGTTGTATGCTGAAAATTACATAGACCGACCGCGTTAGAAATGATGAAGTTTTAAGGCGTATGAATAGAGAACGTAAACTCACAGAAATTGTCAAGAAGCGTAAAACGTTTTATCTTGGATATATATTTAGACACGACAGGTATAACTTCCTTCAGCTTATTATAGAGGGAAAAATAGAAGGCAGACGCGGCCCGGGTAGACGACAAATGACCTGGCTGTGCAACATCAAAGATTGGACAGAATTAGACTTTCAAAGTTTAATAAGGAAAGCCCAAAATAGGGAAGACTTTGCAGAGGTCATCGCCAACCTTCGCTAAGGAGACGGCACCCAAAGAAGAATGAAAAAAACTCTAAGTCAGAATCCAAACTAACGAATGAGATTTCTCAGAATCAAACTCGATCAATGAGAAAATAAAAGAATATAAACAGAAGGGATGAAATGATGAATGTGATCTAATGTGTAAGAATCATAATATGAAACTATCGACAGTGGTGTGACAAATGGTCATGTTGGATAAGGGAAAGAACAAAATGAATAAGTTTATTTTATTATAACTATTTCTGTTACTAGATAAATTTTAAATATAGAATGGCATATGTTTAGGAAGACGCAAATAGTTGGTGTTGTTATGACGAAGTGAAAACTGCTGATATATACATCCCTAATATAAGTCAAAATATCCAACATTGTTCTCCAAAATTGAATCAAATTTTACAGATCAAGAATATGCCAATAGGAATGCTAAGTTGAGAAAAAATTCTAAATACATGGACGAAAACTTTTTTACAGTATAAAAAATGCTTAAAAAACTTAAAATACGAATTTAATATCATGTAACATTGAAGAAAGAAACAAAATTGCATTGAATATTTTCTTCTTTAGACGCAGTCAATGCAGTTAGATGGAACATTTTCTTATACAAATATCGAGAATCAGTAACAAGAATTTGCAGGAAAACAGACAGATTGGTGTGTTGTGTGATAAAAAAATGGCAACAGAATGGAAAGATAAATTATTTAAAAGCGTCGTAAACTATATGATGTTAAGCACTGAATGTTCGACAGTTGAAAAAAAAAACAAGAACAACGAATACATGTTACAGAAATCAGAATGCTTGGATGGATGAATGTGACTATCGAAAAATTATAAAAGATACTTTGGGCATATTCAACGCAGCAATAATAATGTACCAATCAAGTTCTGTAAAAGTACAACTAAACGAAACACAGTTTGGTTTCATAAACAACCTTCGAACCAGAGAAGCATTATTCAGTTTGCAGGTCCTGGTTTAAAGATGTAGGGTTATAGAACAACCAGTATATATGTGTTTTATTGACTTTGAAAAAGCCTTTGACCGGGTCACCCACGAAAAACTGATAGATGTCTTGACACAGGTAGGATTTGATGACCAAGGCCTCAATATTATCAAAAATGTGTATTGGCATCAATGTGCAAACATACGAATTGGTGAGAATACGACAGAAGCAGTGGAAATACGACGTGAAGTTAGACAAGGGCGTATTTTATTGCCTTTACTTTTTAATGCCTACTTCGAATTTATTTTCAAAGAAGCCTTAGATAAATATGCTGGCATTAAAATCAACGCGATTAATATCAACAACCTCAGATACACAGACGACATGGTATTGATTCTATCCAATGACAAACAGTTGCAAATACTTATAAATGGGTAAACGGAACATGTGTTGATTATGGTTTAAAGCTTAATACTTCTAAGACAAAATGTATGGTTGTCAACAAAACAGAGTTACAACCAATGAACATCAGCGCGCATGGAATAGAATTAGAAAGAATCCACAATATCACCTATTTGGGGGCTAGTGTTAACGATTACTGGGATATTTATAATCAAAGAAATAAGAATATGCATTGAAAAAGCCAGAGTCGTTCCTATAAATTAAAGAAAATTCTCATTAATAGAGATATTACATTAAATATTTAAATCAGACTAATTTTTTGCTACATATTCTCCACATTGCTGCATGACATTGAAAGCTGAACTCTTACAGCAACACTACTGAAAAAACTTGACGCCTTTGAGATATGGATTTACCGACTAATGAGTTGGGTTGATCGAAGAACAAATGAAATAGTTGTACACCGAGTGAAAAAGAGCACAGAAATAACAAAAAAAAAGAAAAATTCTAAAGTTACAATATTTCGACCCGAAGAAGTACAACCTGGCTCCGAAATCTCCGAGTGTGGTACCAAGAGACATTGGTAGCATATGGTATCCTCGGCAATACAATTATGGTTTGTCTAATTTTCTCATGTTTCTCAATGCCTCTAGATTTTAAAAAATAATTATAGTTTGGTTTGCCCTCCATTTAACCAGGTCTCCACGGCTTCGTTGGATCAAATTTACGACTTTTTAGACATTTTTTTTCAGTTGAGGAAAGACATGATAGTCGAACGGAGCTAGATCTGGTGAATAAGAGGGGTGGATATTCAAGGAATTTCAAAACGTAAATCATAAATTATTTGCATAGCAATATGCGTTTTGTGTTCAGAGGTGTTCTCCTGAAAAAAAAAACAAAATACGTTTGGATAACTTTCCGCGTATTCTCTTCATAATTTTATCTCATAGAGTGGTAGGTTACGTCGTATACTAATTCTCAATTATTGTTCTACCCTTATCCAGAAAATGAATCGTGATTATTCCTTTTCGTGGGCCTTGGAGAACTAGAATTTCTCTTCCATTTATTGGTGCTTTGTTTTTGAGTAGTAGAAATTTTTTAACTTTTTTAACTTTGAACCCCTTCAAATACGACTTCTTCTTCTTTAAGTTCCATCTTCTATCGAAGGTTGGAAATCATCATGGCTATGCGGACTCTGTTGACTGCCGCTCTAAAAAGTTCTGTACTACTACTGCATTCAAACCATTCCCTTGAGTTCTTAAGCCAGGATATTCTTCGTCTTCCCACATTTCGCTTTCCTCGGATTTTGCCCTGCATAATAAGTTGTAATAATGCGTATTTTTGCCCTCTCATCACATGTCCCAAGTACTCAAGTTTTCGTCTTTTAATAGTTAATATTATTTCCGCCTCATTTCCTATCCTTCTAGTTACTTCCATGTTTGACATTCTTTGAATCCATGATATTCGTAGGATTCTTCTGTAACACCAAAATTCAAAGGCGGCCAACTTATTCAGATGAACTTGTTTTAGTGTCCAAGCTTCCAAACCATAAAGAATAGTAGAGAACACGTAACATCGAAGCATTCTCAGGCGTAGTTCTAACCTTATATCCCGACAACAAAGAAACTTTTTAAGTTTAATAAATGATGTACGTGCTATTTCAATACGTGTCTTAATTTCTTTGTTTTGGTCTACATTCGTGAGGAAACCAAAATATTCGATAAACTTTTGGTTTATTCAAGAAAGATCAACAAGAGATGCAATTTTTATTATAAGGTTGACATTATTATTCCATCGTGGATGTAACAATACAGGAGTAAAGAAACAAACGCTCATTACGGAATTCATTAATCTTGACAAAGCATATGATAGAGTTCCTTGAGAAATCCTGTGGTCAGACACTCAATGAAAAATGAGTCCCCGGTGAATATGTTAAAATTGTGATAGAGACGTATGAGGGAGTAACAACTAGTGTAAGGACAGGTGTGGGAGAGACTGATAAGTTTCATGTGAAAGTAGGATTGCACCATAAGGCTCGGTGCTTAGTCTTTATTTATTTTCATTAATTTTGGATCAGATAACAAGCGGATCTACATGGTAACATTTCCTGGTGCTTAAGGTATGCTGATGAGGCAGTGTTAGCACGAAATAGTGAAATCGACTTAAAACAAAAACTGGACCAGTGAAGACAAGCTATTGACGAAAAAATTTAAAACTTAGTAGAACAAAAACGGAGTATTTGGAATGTTCATTTAAATATGGAGTTACTATAAATAAAATGATGTGTTTGGATGGTGAAATTATTGTGAAAAATAATAATTTTAAGTACCTAGCATCGGTACTACTGAGTAATGGGTAAATAGATGGAGATGTATGCAGTAGAATTGGGGTTGGATGAATGAAGTGGAAGAAAGCGAGTGGTGTGTTGTGTGAGAATAATTCCAATGAAGTTGAAGGGAAAATTCCATAAAACATGTATGGAAGACCAGTTATGATATATGGAACTGAATTTTATGCAGTTAAAAAAAAAGAGCAACAACAAATGTGTGGTGGAAATGATAAGACCTAGATGGTTGTGTGCAGTGACAAAAAATAATGAGTATATTATGGAAGTCTAGGGTGCCCAATTGATGCCAAAATGAGAGAGCATAGGTTAAGATGGTTTGGTCATGTTCGACGTCGAAACGTTAATCATCCAATACGAAGAATTGTTGATCTGCAAGTTTTTGGAAGTAGTAGGACAAGAAGGTCAAACAAAACCTGCGGTACACGCTTAGGCCGGTTTTCACGTTACATCTTATTGTACGTTTTGTCGGATAGGACAAATCCTATATATTAAAACGTGACATGTAAACAGCAGAACGTACGTCTTGTCGAATCGAAATGAAATCCAAGGTCAGATCGCAGAAATGATGGGAGAAGCATAGTTTTGCGAGAACTGGCAGGATAAAACGTTACGTGAACGTACATGTTTAGACAAGACTTCCGATCTTGACTCATTTGAGGACTAGCTCCACTGTAGTTCGCTTCATTTTTCCCAAAAAAAAGCCTAATAATGTCAGATTTGCGGCAAGGCATGGTTTGGATATTATGGTTATGAACTCCGTAGTCGTTGAGACTGCGTCCTGTCGCAAAATATCTGAGAGTTGCTGTGAGTCTTTCATGGGGTGTAATGGCTTTTCTCATGCAGGTGTCTTGTTTTAATATGCATGGTGTTACCAAATCTACAATTGACAATAGGCTGAGGTGTCTATTCGCAAATAATTGCGCCAGTCATCTGGTTCGCTTCTCAGTTCTTTTAGTAACGAGACGTGGGAATACTGGCTTCTTTTTAGAAGCCATTCTCTTGACCATCTTGTCTTTACTCTCTTCATCCCCTTTTTCCTCAGTCATAGTATCGTTATAGTTGAAAAAATAAAAGAAAGCAGCAGTGTTTCCTCCATAATAAAAAATCACTAAACAAACTTCACACAACTCAAGACTCTGAAATAGAAATGAGGTAGAAAACGTAGTGTGTATACACTGGACAAAACGTACATTTTGTCGTACGTTTTAGATAACCCACAAAACGTACAAGAAAACGTAGCGTGAAAACCGTCCTTTAGATAGAACATGTGAGTAAAGATTGGTATGACTTAAGATGGAAACTTAAATTAGGGAAGCCTCTAAATAGATTTCTGCCTGGTGCTATTAGACACCCACCCACACACAAGCGAGATTTTTTTACACAATTAAAAAGGCAGCTTGTCATTTTTGGATAATATTATGAGCAGCGAATAATTGGTTGTACAAGGAAAAGTTTATTGCAAAACAATAGACGAATTTCCTGACTTCAAAATCTGAAAACTTTATGTTTAATATACTTAGCAACCACAGAATTTTTCCGTACAGCAGTCAAAGTGTGAATTGCTATCATGATCGCCAATATCCGGAATGGATAGAAGAAAATATGTATTTTGCGACTCAGCAAAACTAAATAATTTTCTTAATATAAAAAATGATTTCCATGTCTGTTATAAAACTTTTCACATTAATTTTTTATTAGGTATAATTGCGTTAATAAAATAATGAAATGTTAATGCGAGTAAATAGTATAAGATAAGATACAAATTTATACATCTCTATCTGTATATTCAGGATCAGGAAGAGATCATTTTTGTCGTATCGGTATGATTAGAAATAGCTCGAGAAGTCCTGGGTTATAAGTTCGCTGACGTATACTACTCCTGGATGCGCACGCACAGGATCGAACAGCTGATGACGACACATTTATGGAGTATGGAGCAATACAACACTGTTTGTAAATATTCTTATATGATTCTTCTAGAGGGAGCCACTCATACACCAAGATATTGGTTTTTCAATCTTACGAACTTTTGTAAAAGCTAGTGGTTATATTGCTTTTTCTTTATAAACTTTTAAACAACATTTATTTTTATTTAATTCCCGATAAAATTCTGTATGATTCGATTAAAATGATACCGCAATGTTCACTAATTTACAAATGCTACATTTAAAACAATCAATCGATATTATTTGGTTCAAGCTTTTTGAGAAACAACTTTAACCCAGTTTGTATATGTTCCTTGTCCAATTGGGGAGGTCATCCCATTGTCATGACTATTGCAGATTATGCGGTATTGCCTTGCTGATATTTTAAATGTCCTTGTTTTGTTTTCGTTTTTGGATTAGAAAAAAAACGATTTTTAAAAGCAGAAGTTTTTGTTATATACTTCATTTTATATAAGAAATATTACTGACTATATTTTTAAATGATAAGTCAATAATACGACTACACCCACTTTAAATGGAAGAATAATGTAGCAATTTATTCTAGTTAATCGAAAAAAATCAAAATATTTGTTTTTTAATGAATAAAAATAAAATAAAATAAATTTATTATTTTTTAAATAGTTTGAGTAACCACTTAGTAAAATTAAAAGATAACAAACCATTAGTAACTGGATAAATTAAATAAAACTGGACATTTGTAAAATTATAATAAATCTGGAACACAATGTATCATTTTGAAATAAGAATTAAAACCATCGTTAGACCAAGTTTGTTCAGATGCACCGGCGCTGAAGCACTTATAAACATTATATAAAGAACTTCGGATGAAATTGTGCAATTTAGACACTTTAATATACTTTATACGAGGAATGCTACAAAAATTCGCACCTTAACTGGAGCCAAATATGGTGATATTGCAATTTGCTGCCAGTACCCCGCAGTAACAATTTTTTTCTGTAGGTTGATACCAAAAAACATGTTTTCAGGTGCGAGCCTCAAAAAAAGGCAAATTTAAGTTTTTTCCAACAAAAAAACTGATTGTTATTTGTTCGCTAAAGTTATTTCATTCTTCTAGCGATCTGCCTTGAAAAACGAGTGAAAGAGACTTGTATACTTGGAGCACACGTACATATCAGGTACCAATCGATTTGTCTTCGTCTCCAGAAGGAACTCTGACCCTTTGAAGAGCCAAGAAACACCTGCTCAAAGCGTGGCAAACGGTTTTTCAGTCCCTAAAATCGACGTTTTTTTTCATTTTTTTCGCAATTTTATCCGAAAATAGACTTAAAAGATACCTCTATAGTTGGAGCACACATATATATTAGGTACCAATCGCTTCGTCTTGGTCCCCAGAATAAACTTTGACCCTTTGATGAACCAAAAAAAAGTTCAAAGCGTGGCAAACGGTTATTCAGTCCCTAAAATCGACGTTTTTTTCATTTTTTTCGCAATTTTATTCGAAAATAGCTTAAAAGATGCCTCCATAGTTGGAACACACATACATATTAGGTACTAATCGCTTCGTCTTGATCCTAAGAATGAATTCTGACCCTTTGAAGAACCAAGAAACACCTGCTTAAAGCGTGGTAAGCGGTTACTCAGTCCCTAAAATCGACGTTTTTTATCATTTTTTTCGCGATTTTACCGGAAAAGATTACCGATCCAGTTAAAATGACTTCCGTAAGTGAGGTTCGTCTACCTATCGGAAGCTGGTGACTTGATATGTACGTGTGCTCCAACTATACAGGTCTCTTTGAATCTATTTTTTAATAAAATCGCAAAAAAATGAAAAAAAGAAACGTCGATTTTAGGGACTGAATAACCGTTTGCCACGCTTTGAACGTGTTTTTCTTTGCTCTTCAAAGGGTCAGAATTTATTCTGGGGATCAAGACGAAGCGATTGGTACCTAATATGTATGTGTGCTCCAATTATAGATGTAAGGTACGTGTACCAAATAAGGCCCATCTAGCAATTATTACCTTTTAATTTATTATACTTAGGAGATACGAGGTCAGGAAAAATGTGTAACATGCTTCAGTTCTAGTAATATAAAAATAAAATACAAAAAAATTATTTCGTAATTAGTATTATCATAATCAAATAAATTATTAACTTTTGAAGTAGGGCCTTATTAGGAACCCATCTTCCAAATAAGGCCCATACCTGGTCCCTAATATGGCCCACCCCAAAACTTTAATCTATGAAGCGTGTTAATGGCAATAAAACCAATGACCAGATTTACTAAATATTTAATAAACATTAATATAATTAACAAATGATATATTATTACTTCTCACAACAAGGACATACGAAATTCGGCACTTTGTCTTTGGATGTCAACCATACACATTCTTCATGTACATACTCTTTGCATTTTTTGCAAAGTCTTATGTCAACTGTTCTGTCCTCACAGCATAAATGACAAAACCAGTTAACAGCTTCTGATGTTCCATTGCAGCTTGGAGCAGAACCGTCGTTTTCATTACTAAATTTCTCCAGATGTTTTTGTTTCACCGGAATTTTCTTTCCTTTCCTAACTGAAACCTCCTTAGAGGCATTATTTACTTTGGCACTCTGCTGCTTTTGTCTTTCAGTAAATAGTTCCTTAGTTACTACTTGCGCCTGATAGTTTAGTGCCTTCCGTCTAGGATTCTGGAGTTTCTTTCTCAACTCTGGAGTTTTCAAAATGTCTTGGAAGGAACAGTCGAGTTCATCATGGTTGTCGCTATCGTCATCATCGCCATTAAGACTGACACCATATGAACTATCCCTCACAGAAAATAGCTCACTTTCCGAAGAACTAGAACTGCTGGATTGGCGTCTCCTTTTTCGGGAACTCATTTGTTCGGAAACTGTTGAAATATTTGATGCTTCAGCAAGTTCGAAACCCATTCGCATGTTTTCTTCTGGATCAGGACGCTGTGCAGGATGGGAAGGAGCGAATGCACAGTCAGGAATAGATTCTGGATCAAAAGGATAAATCCCAGTCGCTCGTAATCCAGACATGACATTAACTGGTGACGCAGCCTTTGGCCATACCTTTGCTAAAGATTTTTCCAAATACCCGTCTACTAATTGCTCTGTTTTCTTCTCCTTTATTAGTCGACCAATGTAATTGGACTACATCGTCCCAATAAGACTCAAATGGTTTAAATACTGACTTGTCCATAGGTTGAAGTTCATGAGTCGTATTGCTAGGCAAGCAGTACAGTCTAATACTGTGACCTTTAGCAACGTCAGAAATATCTGGATCTAAATGTGACGATGCTCCATCAAAAATTAGTAGAACTTCTCCTGCAGGTTTAAACTTAGCAAAATGATGCAGTCACTTGATAAAGGTCGATGTAGTCATTGAGCCCTTGTCTGTCATTTCTACCGCTGTTCCAGGTGGCAAATAATCTTCCCATTCTGGCTTGCGTCGCTTTCCTTTGAAAATGATCATTGGAGGAATAACCTGCCCAATTGCATTTCCACACGATACAATGGATACATTTTCTCCATGTTCAGAAGCAACAAAGTGTAGCCGTTTCTCACCTTTCTTTGCTAAAGCTTGAGGAGACTTGTGGAGAGACAGACGACAACCCTTTTTATCCATATTATAGATGAGTTGTGGTTTGTCAAATGCCTCTAGTTTGGTCATAATATTTTTTAATTTCTCGAAATGATCATTAACAATAAACTTATTCAATTTTGCAGCTCTTCCTCGATTCATATGCTGCGCTTTGCTTCTGGCAACCTCTGGGTTCCTCAGTAGGAATAACTTAAGCCATTTGCGCCCAGCTAATCCTTTGTCTTCATTAAAAGGATTCTGTAAATTATTTTTTTCGCAGAACTGAATTCGCTCGAATACACTGCGTCGGAGAACTTTAGCTGTCAGTGGATACCCGACCTTACATAATTATTATTCTCTGTATTTAAAACTGTAAGTGATCCCTTAGCACAATAAATAATATTTTTTTCATGCCACTTGGCATGAAAACTGTATTCAATTTCCAAACTGTATTCAATAATACAGAAAAACAGGAGTATGCCGAATAAGGCCCACCCGGGTCTTGTTTGGAGCACTACGGGTGGGCCTTATTAGGAGCCACCGGCTTAACAGTAGTTGAAACTCAAGATCTGTTAATAACTCTGTAAATATACGCCGTTTTAGAAAAATAAAACTACCACATTAAAACACACAATTTCCTGTTCATAAATACAAATTTATGTACAAAATTATTTATAACAACATGGATGTAAACAAATATAACATACATAGCAAATAAGAACATAGCTTTGCTTTCTTGGTTGCGGCAACACAAATGAACATAAAAAGCCTAACACAACAATGGCTGCCGAAGTAGTTATTGTCTCGTCCACTAGATGCCAGTACCTAATTGATTGTAAGAGAATTTGGTACTTTTTCAAATTGTTTATGTAAAAACATGAGGGTGGGCCTTGTTAGGAACCGGGCCTTATTTGGTACATGTACCTTATCTTTTAATCTATTTTCGGATAAAATTGCGAAAAAAAATTAAAAAAAACGTCGATTTTAGTGACTGAATAACCGCTTGAAATGCTTTGATCAGGTGTTTCTTGGCCCTTCAAAGGGTCAGAATTCATTCTGGGGATCAAGACGAAGCGATTGGTACCTAATATATATGTGTGCTCCAACTATAGAGGTATCTTTTAGTCTATTTTCGGATAAAATTGCGAAAAAATGAAAAAAACGTCAATTTTAGGGGCTGAAAAACCGTTTGCCACGCTTTGAGCAGGTGTTTCTTGGCTCTTCAAAGGGTCAGAGTTCCTTCTGGAGACCAGACAAAGCGATTGGTACCTGATATGTACGTGTGCTCCAAGTATAGAAGTCTCTTTCACTCGTTTTCGAGGCAGATCGCTAGAAGAATGAAACAGCTTTAGCGAACAAATCAGTTTTTTGTTGGAAAAAACTTAAAGTTGCCTTTTTTTTGAGGCTCGCACCTGAAAACATGTTTTTTGGTATCAACCTATAGAAAAAAATTGTTACTGCGGGGTACGGGCAGCAAATTGCAATATCACCATATTTGGCTCCAGTTAAGGTGCGAATTTTTGTAGAATTCCTCATACAATACGTGAGGCATTTAATATATTTTATTTTCATTATTTTTAAAACATTCGTTTTATCATAAGGAAATATGGTTTTTTAGGATGTTCTAAATTCTGGCAAAATGTCTTCCTTAAGGCCCACTTCGCAAAACTCATTCGTTTCGGTCTCTTCATCTTATATTTCAATAATTTTGTCTTGTTGCTCGCAGAAACTTACGCAGAAACGCAGAAAGTTAAATTTTCTCGCTCCACCCAATGCACTCCAAAGTGGGAGTCTAGTAACTTCTTGGCCTCCTCAACTTTCTTTTTATTTACTGCCACACCTTTTTGAATCTCAACAACTTTCATCTGGGTTGCTCGTTTCTCACGTTTAAAAATATCTCCTATATCGCTGTTGTAATGTTCCTCGCCTGTAACTTTAGTTTTGTCTTCGTTTTTTTAATTATAATTCTTTCGGTAGTTGAAAACTTGAAATGCCAGCACTGAACACTTTACTCCTTCTTCTTCTTTTGGCATCATAACCCTGGATGGGTCTTTGCCTGTCTGGCTATGTCCTTCCATTCAGATCTATCTTGTGCCCTTCTTCTCCATTGTCTTTGTTCATTGTTTTCAGGTCGTCTTCCACGTCATTCAACCTTCTCGTTCTGGGCCTTCCTTTTTTTCGCCTTCCTATGGGCTTCCATTGTAACATTTTCTTTGTTGTTTTTGCATCGTTTTGTCTCTGCACATGTCCCAGCCATGACAGTCTTTGACTTTTCACAAATCTTACAATGTCATAACCTTCATTTCACTCATTAACCTCGTCGTTTCTCCTGATTCTCCATGTGCCATCTTCCTCTTGTACCGGGCCATATACTTTCCTCAGTATTTTTCTCTCGAATGTCCTGAGTTGGGCTTCATCTTTTTTCGTCATTACCCAAGTTTCACATCCATAGGTTACTACGGGTCTAATCAGTGTTCTGTAGATAGTCATTTTGGTTCTTCTAATAATTTCGATGTCACCAATCTGTTATTAGCATAGCATGTACGATTCCCGCTGGAAATACGTGCATTAATTTCGCTACTTACGGAGTTCTTCTGATTGATTTCTGTGCCGAGATATGTAAAGGCATCCACTCGTTCGATAGTATAGTTGTCTATTGTGATATTATTTTCATTGTCAGTTATTCTTTTGACTGTCATATACTTCGTTTTTGCTTCGTTTATTTTGAGAACTCTTTTTCTTGCTTCAGGATCAATTTGTTTGAACACTTCCATTAGTCGTGGCTTATTCCTACTAATGATGGCTACATCGTCTGCATATGCAGTAATTTAGGACTTTACTCCACAATCTGTCAATTTAGTTGCAGTTCCCCTTTCCATATAAATATCATTCAGGTGAATATGAACGCATTGTTGTTTTATAGCTTGGCTTTTGAGGAACCTTTTACGACAGTAGAGTTATATGTGTACAGTTGGCGGCTGAAATAGGCGATTTGATCATTACTTTTTAATTGACTAAGTTCTTTTGACAGTAAAAAGATAAGACGAGGATATCTGGCTTTGTTTCCCGTAACTTAGAAAAAAATACTTTGCCTTTAAGTATATAAATTCTTTTCACAATTTGAAGCTGATCACGTGCCACGTATCCTTTTCTTGTTTTATTTTTTTCAGTTAAAGAACTGCACCAGGAGCATGTATCAGATGCTGGCGAACCAAAGTTGACGATTTATTCTACGCAAAATATATTTAAAAAAATTTTTAACTTTTAAATTTTTTACAGGTACTTGATCATTATACATTGTGAGCAGTTTATTAATAGTTAAATCAGAAGCCAAACGCTGTCGTTTATTTTTTTCTCTACAATAGTGGACCTCAGAACATTGCAATTTTTTAAGATATATTTTGACTGCCTGTTTCTTTTGAGCGTAAAGAGGTTTTTGTTTTGAACTATCTCGATTCTCTTTTTAGGGTAATCCGTTTTGTAAAAAATGCGATTAATTCTTTGAATGGAAACTCAAAGAATATAAATTAATTACTGTTATACTGGGAATAAGCCACGATTAAAGATAAAAATACGTTTATTGACGTTTCAATTTCCACTTCGGAAATCGTTCTCAAAATACAAACAGTAAATTAAACAAATTTTGTTTTTTGTTACATAGTGAAAAATTCTTCTAATAATTTAATTTTATCTGACTCATTTATATTGACAATTCAGACATACATTATGCATTTTAAAGTAGATGACTTTAAAATGATATTGCCAATATTGTTGAGTTGCGCTCCTGGGACGACTTTACTTATAAGATAGTTCATTCGATTACATGAAATCAACTTTAACTTGAGAATATCCGTCAGAAAAAATCATAGCATGTAATTCGTCTTTAAAAAGACAAACACATGACATGATGACAGTAAAATTCTCCTGTTAGTGATTCCATAGTAAATTATGAGGGAAAAACCAGGAAAAAAAACCTCATAATACTATCCCGACATTGTAAGTATTTGTTCGTGAATTTAGTTTACCTTCAACAAACATCAAAATTCTGATTTTATATGTTACGTTATTTAAAAAACATAAATGATGTATCCTCTATATGTTACTGACTAATAAAAAAAGAAAAATCAAAGAAGCGGCTCTAATTATGCTAAATGAGGCCAATTGTGTCGCAAATTCCTCGGCAGAATGTAGTAGGATCTGGTTACCAATATTGAAAGAGGAAGTTATTAATAAGAAAATACCAGTATTAGTAAGTCAGTAACATATAGAGGATACATCATTTATGTTTTTTAAATAATGTAACATATAAAATCAGAATTTTGATGTTTGTTGAAGGTAAACTAAATTCACGAACAAATACTTACAATGTCGGGATAGTATTATGAGGTTTTTTTTCCTGGTTTTTCCCTCATAATTTACTATGGAATCACTAACAGGAGAATTTTACTGTCATCATGTCATGTGTTTGTCTTTTTAAAGACGAATTACATGCTATGATTTTTTCTGGCGGATATTCTCAAGTTAAAGTTGATTTCATGTAATCGAATGAACTATCTTATAAGTAAAGTCGTCCCAGGAGCGCAACTCAACAATATTGGCAATATCATTTTAAAGTCATCTACTTTAAAATGCATAATGTATGTCTGAATTGTCAATATAAATGAGTCAGATAAAATTAAATTATTAGAAGAATTTTTCACTATGTAACAAAAAACAAAATTTGTTTAATTTACTGTTTGTATTTTGAGAACGATTTCCGAAGTGGAAATTGAAACGTCAATAAACGTATTTTTATCTTTAATTGTGGCTTATTCCTAGTTTAACAGTAATTAATTTACAATGCCACAAGAAAATAGCTTCAGAACAATATCAAAGAATATACTTAAATGCATTTTGATATACCTGTACTTTGAAGTCTTTCGTTTCCCTTATTTTTACAAAGTACTGGATGGCTACCAACTTTTTAAATGAACCTGCCTTTTTTGCTCTAGATCTTGAATGGATACCGACAAACATATATTTCAAGATAGAGTTGTCTTGTTCAGTCTTCGTTTTCAGAGAATAAAATAGGGCATTGACTAGCGATATATTTTCCCGTTGAATGCTTGCATTTAGGGAAAGTAGGTAGTTGCAAAGGCCAGTGTCTATAAAACAGGAACAAAAACATAACCTAAAATGTTCAGATTAGAAACTTATATAGTTTACTTTTTCAATATTGCTATGTTTTTGTTCCATTTTGCAGGATCACCGGGACGGCGTCTTCCCTTTTCCTTGTTCAAAACGTTTTCAAGTTGTTCGTCTGATGGATATTATAATAATTGTTCAGTGACGCGTATGAAATAGAAATTCTGAGTTTCTATTGGTCGCCTTATATATTATGCGAAGAGCACTTGAAGGATGGGAAAAGGGCATCTCAATAAATGATCATAAACTAAACAACCTACGTTTCGCAGATGACACAGCCTTTCTTGCAAATAGTCAAGCAGAGCTGATAGAACTTATAGGACTGATCGAAAACGAAAGTCAAATATTTGGTCTGCAATTAAACATATCAAAGACAAAGATCATGATAGTGGATAGACTACACAACAATCATCCACACATAACCACAATTGACCGGTTCGAGGTTGTGAGCTCATACTTATATCTGGGATCATTAATCACAAACACAGGGTCATTACAAGAAGAGATTAAACCTAGATGTGATCTAGCAAAAGTTGCCACAGCAAAAATGACCAAAATATGGAAGGACTGTCAAATTTCAAGAGCGATAAAGATGAGGTTGATCAACTGCTTAATATTCCCAATACTGACCTACGGATGTGAATCTTGGACTCTGAGACAATCGGAGAGAAGAAAGATAGACGCCACTGAAATGTTCTGTTGGAGACGAATGTTACGAATTCCTTGGACCGACCGTAGAACAAATAATTCAATTTTAAGAGAGCTGAAAGTTAGCCAACGACTCTCTAGTAAAGTCCATCTCCAACAATTAAAATATTTGGGCATGTTATGAGAGTAAACACAGAAAACATGGAAAGACTCATAATACAAGGAAAGGTAGAAGGCCGAAGATCACGAGGAAGATCCCCAACAAGATGGATAGATCAAATTACAGGAATATGCCAAAGACCTATGCATGAATTAAAAGAAATTACCAGAGACAGAGATCTCTGGAGACGAACAATACACGACATCACGTCGACCACTACACTCCCCTGGGGGTCAGGATTGAAGAGAGATATTGGTCGCCTGGATAAGGTGAGTTTTGGAATGATTGAAGCGATGTATAAGTCAAGTTATGGAATGATGCTTGGATTTTCTTATGCTTTTAAACGCAAGATAAAGAGAACTTCTCACTTACTAAGCAAGGTACGATACAACGGTGATAATAGGACCATTAAAACAACCTGAATTCATTTAGATCCAAGGAGAGGAATGCTCTATTTGGTACTTCCTTGAAACTGAGTTTGGGCAAATTATTAATCAGTGGGGTCTAAAACGAAAAGCAAATTTTGCAGTAACTGATAATGCCTCAAATATGGTCAAAGATATTAAAAATGTTTTGAAATGAAAACATTTAAATTGTTTTGCTCATACGTTAAATTTATTGGTGGACGACGCACTTAAATGCTGTCGTGTACAAATAGATAAAATAAAAAGTCTTTTTTTCGACAATTCGGCAAAAAACACATTTCAAAAAAAGTACCTTATCTTCAGAAAGGCTTTTAAAGTATCAGTTACAACATAGCAAAGTTCCCAAACGGCCAATCCAAGACGTGGAAACTAGGTAGAACTTCAACTATTACATGTTAAAAAGAATGACCGAGTTAGAAGAGGCAATCCGTTCCACATGGTATTAGTTAATACAGACTTAGACCAAATCTAAATAATGAAGACTGGATTATTTGTTCTCAACTTTCCCAAATTTTACGGCCTTTTAAAGAAATAACAAGTACAATGAGTGACCAAAAATACTTGAAGGGTAGTTCAGTGATTGTTATGGTACGCTGCCTGCAAGAATCTTGCAATAAAAATTTTAGCAAACGGTAATCTTACATCCATAGTATCCGACGTAGTACAATTACTAATATCGGGTTTAGCAAAACATTTAGAGGGATAGAACAGAGTGGCACATTGTCATTATGTACATTTATGGATTCACGATTTAAAGTGCAGGGATTTTCTGATAAAAATGAAGCTAAAAAAAATAAAAGAAAGAGTTAAGAAGCTGGTTACTTCTATAATTCAAGAAGATTGTACTATTGAAATTCAACCAGTACAAGAAAAAGAATTAACACGCAAGTACTCCAAACTTTAGACAAAAGATGCGAAATTCTAAATGAGATAAAAACTAGAAAGATAGAATACTTGGGGCACATTGTAAGAGGTGAAAAAGTACGAACTTTTAAGTAACATCATGCAGGGCAAAATTAAGGGCAAAAGAAGTGTGGGAAGAAGAAAAATATCGTGGCTTCGTAATCTACGTGAATTGTTCGGGTGTAGTGCGATTGAACTTTTTAGGCGCGCTGCTAACAAAGTCGCAGTGGCCATGATGATTTCCAATCTCCGCTAGGAGTGGCACGAGAAGAAGAAGAAGAAGAAAAAGAAACCGATATTTTTGATCCATTAATTGGACATGACTCATCTAAACGTACACCTGTATCGAGAGTCCATTACAATGGTGGAAAAACCATCGCCATGTATATCCTAACTTAACAACTCTATTCATAAATTATTGTAAATGTGGGTACCAGTCCATGTCATTTGTGCATTAAAAATTGATCATTTTGAAAACTAAAGCATACTAAATTAAGTATATTTATATTTTATGCCTATCAAATCGATACAAATTAAATTTAAATAACTAAATTACTATACATAAAATTATCTCGTAAACATTTTATTACATAAACATCGTAAAGGAAACTGAACTATTAATAGCTACTAAGAAGTAAACAAAAAGGAGGAATTTAAACCTCCAAATCTGAATGGAACAAATATAAATCTGGTGAGCGAAGTTAAGTATCTTAGTGTAGTACTCTAGTACTAGATTCAAAGTATCCTTAGAATCAGCAGATAGAACGAATAACTAAGAGTGCGGTGACTACGTTAATCACTAAAAAAGCATCGAAACAGTGTTCAAAATCTGGTTTAATTTTAAATAAAAGTTATAATAAATATATCCTTCATTAGTTTCTTTCACTTCAATAAATATACACATAAACGATAACAGCCGTTATGTTTGTTTATGTAGGTACTCTCTTACTTGAAACTACTGTTAAATAATCCTAGTAACTTGTTTACGAAAATCGGTTTACGATAGAAACGTCAACGGCCCACCTCTACTCGTTACCTCTGTCGTGCCAAATAATTTTGTATGAAGATTTTTTATTGTGGAATCATATGCAGTTTAATATTTTTATTGGGAATAAGGCACAATGTGACTGTAAAATAAGCTTATTTTAATGTTTAGATTTTTAATTTGGAAATCGTACTTAAAATACGAAACATTAATAAATTTTATTTATATAAAACGATTTCCGAAGTGGAAATCAAAATGTTATATTACACTTATTGTAAAGTAAAATTGTGGCATATTCCCAATAAAAAACAGTAAGCTGCCATATAAATGCATTTCGCCATTTCGCCAAATTAGATTCTTAGAATATTGTTCAAATGCTAAAATGACAACGAGTCAAATAAAACCAATAAGTTTGGCAACGTTGAATTTTCCCTTTTTTATTATTTCAACTCATTCATTTTCGGCGATATAAAGGGCTGACCTAATATACATCTCTCTTTTTAAAGAGGTGTTTCTTACTCCATCTCACGTAAGGTCCATACCGACCATAAACTTTTACCTGCACTGTATATACATATATCTATATTAGGGAATCAACATCGATGGTTTAGGATTAAACTCTTCGCTGAGGAGGGCCTTATTGCTGCTTAGTTACTAGATGCAAGATATCTATAAACGAATCAGAAATTGAATTCGTGATATCTTATTAATTAAAATCGAAATATGATTAAAATTGACATAAAAATATGTGTTATGTTGTGTACTAAAAAATATTTATTGATTTAAGGATTTACTCCAATTCTGATTTTTTGTAATATCGGTACCAGTCCATGTCATTTGTGCATTAAAAATTGATCATTTTGAAAACTAAAGCATACTAAATTAAGTATATTTATATTTTATGCCTATCAAATCGATACAAATTAAATTTAAATAACTAAATTACTACACATAAAATTACCTCGTAAACATTTTATTACATAAACATCGTAAAGGAAACTGAACTATTAATAGCTACTAAGAAGTAAACAAAAAGGAGGAATTTAAACCTCCAAATCTGAATGGAACAAATATAAATCTGGTGAGCGAAGTTAAGTATCTTAGTGTAGTACTCTAGTACTAGATTCGAAGTATCCTTAGAATTAGCAGATAGAACGAATAACTAAGAGTGCGGTGACTACGTTAATCAGTAAAAAAGCATCGAAACAGTGCCATATTCAAACCAGGCAAAGTGCAAGGACTTACTTACTTTGCATAGCTACTACAGCAACTACGAAGGACTCAATGTCATTTTAGAAATGCAATTGCACTTTTTGCGCTAAATATCTTATTACAAAAATACCGTGATCAAAGAAAAAATGTATTTGTATACTTCGTGGACTTCGAAAAGGCATTCGATAAAGTACAGCATGTAAAATTAATGCAAATACTGAAAAATATCGGAATAGATGACAAGGATATTGGTCTCATTAAAAAAATTGTACTGGAATCAAACTGCTTTCGTAAAAATTGGTGATAACTACACCGATGAAATCTCTATACAACGAGGAATCAGACAAGGTTGCATTTTGTCGCTAACATTATTCAATGTTTACTCGAACCAGTTATTTAAAAAGGCACTTGAGAGACAACCATATGGAATAAAAATCAACGGAGAACTACTTAATGTGATTAGATATGTAGACGATACAGTAATTCTATCAAATAACATTCCAAAAATCTGTACTGGAACAAGGTACCAACAATGTTGGCCCCAACATTGATCAATGTTTACTCGGGTCAGTTATTTAAAAAGGCACTTGAGATATAGCCATATGGAATAAAAAGACTCTCTGACAGACAGAGAAGAATGGAAAAGGATTGGGAAGGGCTATGTTCAAAGATGGACCGAAAAAGGCTAATTAGATAGATAGATAGACTGTACTACTAAGAAGAAGCTGGATAAAGGATCCTCTGAATAGCTCAGAGGCTACTTTTACTTTTGAGATACATTTGTAACACTGTGTATAAAAACGATCACAATATTCTCGTGATTAGGGATTAGATCCATAAACTTTATTTCTTGGCGTATTATTGATCAATCCGATTCATTGATAATTTCTTTGGGTAAGGTAATTTGGACTGAAGTATTGAAATGACTTCGAAACCTTTACGAAAAATTAATATCATGTTACGAGGTATCCACCTCAAGTCAGTAAGTTTCTAAAATTTTAAAAAATCCACAAACCTAAACATATAAAATATGATCTCAAAGAGCTAAGAGATAATGACAGCAAACAAGAAATACGGGAATATAATCATACTCAAACAAAGTTAATAACTAAATATTTTGGTTATATGGTATTAAACCAGAATTGATTGTAATGAAAATTATATTTTTACCTAGCTAAAATTTGACGTTTTGATTTCCACTCCGGAAATCGTTTTCAAAAAGATTATTTAAGAATTCTGTTAAACTGCCAAGTTAGGTTATGTCTTCTCAAAAAATTGGAAGTTGACTTACTTGGCACTTGGCCTCAGTGTCATAGTAGTGTGTGGGTGAGCGTTTATGCATTGTGTTTGTGTGTCGCCAATATATGTATCGTCAATATTATATCCAATATTTCAATCAACGGCATTGTGTATGATTAAAATCGATGCGTCTCGGAGTTTCTTAATTCGATAGGTTCGATATATAGTCGGTATATTTTTGTTGTCGACTTATTTTTTAGTATTGGTAACCAAAGCCTTCTACATTCTGCTGATGGGTTGACTACACATTAGGATGAGGGCTGCTTCTTTGATTTTCCTGTTTTTCATGTCTGTTTCTTTCATGATTATTGATGCATCTTACCATGGTACTCTGTTTTCATTGTCCCAGGCATGTTTGTTTACATGTGATCTGTTGATGTCCCTATTTTTAAAGTATGGTTTATACTCGTTTATCCTGATACTTAGCGGTCTTGCGGTTTCTCCCACCTAGAAATTGTTGCATTCACAGGGTATTTTATAGATGCAATTCCTCGATCTCTCTTGTGCGTTGTATGGTTTGGTTTTGGACGGGATATATCTGAGTGTACTGGTTGTTTTTAAATGTTGTTCTGATATTGTACTTATTTCCTATCGGTTTTTATTTTTATAAATCCTTTACGTATGGTATTTTTGTCATCCTAGTGTCCCTTTTTGTGCTAAAACCTTTGTTAGCAGGTTTTTTCTTCTTTAACTGCCTTTTCATTGGAGCAGGTGTTTTGGGCTCTACCATGTAATGATTTAATGGTTCCTTTTTTGATGTTTACGTTGTTATTTGTACCACATACATCAATTCGGCATTTATATCAACGGATAGGATTTTCATATGGAACTTGCCAGCGTACATTTTCATATGTATCATTTACAAGCCTTTCACGAAATTACCCTAATCGACTTTCCCCAAAGGCTAGCCTTCTGTATTTGGCTTTTGAACAATCTCTATAATAAGGATAATGTATTAGGTAAAACTTTTTTTACTGACGAATGTTGGTTTCATCTTTGTGGGTACACAAATTCTCAGAATATGAGAGTGTGAAGTGCAGATAACCCGCATTACTTTATTGAAACGTCTTTATATACAAGGAAATTCAAGTTTGGGCTCCTATAAGCAAACAATTTTTAGGACCCATTTTTTGAAGGGATTCTAAATGCTGAAAGATATTGTCAAGAAATTTGCAGCATTCAACGTTGCAAAATTTGGATTTTATTATGGACTATTTTGACAATAGGGTCATATTATATTCCCTCTGTGATTTGACTTCCTGCGATTTATTTCTGTGGCCACAGTTAAAAAGTTCGATTTTTAAAACTCCTGTAGCGGATTTGGAAGATTTTAGTAAAAGAATAGGGAATCATATTGAAGAATTAATAATACTCCGTGGGTTTTAAACAATGTTACACCCCCAATAAGAAGAAGAGTTACGTTATGTAGAGATGTTGGTGGTGGACATATACAGCATCTTCTTTGAATTTATTTATTATTGTCACTTATAATTTTGTTAATTTTTTTGATTTTTGACTAATCTTCTGTATTAAAGGTTTTGGCTAATTTTTTAATGTTTTACATTGTTATTCAAAATTAATTTATAAACCCATGATAGAAATTCAGATAAAAACAAGACATAAGTATTTTTTTGCCGGATAGCTTTGATGAAAATAATTGTGGATCGCTTGTTACTTGCTAATAATGGAGATAAGGATGAGCCCATGACTAATCCTAAATTTTGTTTATAGAATTCATTGCAAGACAAAATTATAGTCTGTGCCAAATTGTTAATAACCCCATGAAAGATGATACATTTAGTTTTTGTTGTCAATGTATTGTCCTTCCCTAATTAAACTTTTATTATTTTTAAAGTTTTCTCCAATGGCACATTGATGAAAACTCTGGTGATGAACTGACTAGCATATTGTAATATATTTTTGCTAGTTTTTGCTAAAATTGTTGTGAATTTTTAATGGATGATGTTGTATTGTGAGTTACAGGTTGTATTGTGTCAAGGAGGAACTTAGTCTACTGCAAGAACACATACTGCTGCAAATTATTCTGAGGGAGGGGTACATCTTTTTGTGAATTTTTGGGACTCCGTATAGGTGTGGTGTCCTACTGTAGTGTGGTGTTTATGTTCTTCATTGGTATTTCAGGTGTTCCTTAAACTCGAGCAGTGTTTTGTATATTTTATTCCCCAGTGATTTGGTTGCATCTATTGTTAGTTTCGTGTAAGGTCCATCTGTAACCAATTCTTAAATTTTCTTCTGAAATTGGCTTTTGTCCATAATTACAGTTTCTTTTCCCTTGTCACCTGGTACTATTATTATAGTCTCATCTTCTTTTAGTGCTTTGTGCTTCGAGTTGCTCTTTACTGATGTAGTGCTTTTTTGCAGTTCTTTTTTGTACAGAAACGCCAAATTTTAGCTAGTCAAACATGTAATTTTGATTGAATTTGAATGACTAATAAGTAAGATTTTTTTTGGACAGCAGCCGTCTCCGTCGAGAACTGTGAAACTTTGTCGCGGTGAAGAGGCTCTCTATGCTCAATCGTGATCACTACTTCTGTGTAGTGAGTAGAACCGTGTGAAAACTAAGGATGGCTCAACTACGGTTACCAGCTCCTACCCAGATTTTGTTATTCCTCTCACAATATGGGAGGGACTCTGCCGTGAGTGGCTCCATAGGTTAGCTTCTCATGTGACCAGTATTGCCTAGTAACAAATAAACTTAAAAATGTTTAAGAACGACTGTATGATATATTAGGTTTATTATACTGATTTAGCCATACGGCTCACACTCCCTCTAAGCGGAAAATTCACCCATCCCAGATACCTACGGTATCAAAAGCATTGAGCTCTGGTGGGACTCTTTCCATGTTATCGAGTCCTAGGTGACTTGGTATGTTGGAGTATCTCCCAAAAATTGTCGTACACATCTGGACGTCGCGAGGAGTACAGCTTTCTGCATGGCCTTATACAGATGTTCATTTAGACCCAGCTGCTTTATGTTCTCTAGGAGGTTTTTGGGAATAACACCAGTAGTAGATAGAATAATAGGTACTGTCTAGGTACTTTCCATTCTCCATTGTCTCCTGATTTGTATTTCTAGAGCTCTGTACTTGGCGATCTTTTCGTTGTATTTACCACGTAGATTATTGGTGTTGGGTATAGCCACATCAATAAGTGTTGTTTGCCTAGTAAGTTTATTAACTAGTATGAGATCCGGTCTATTATGCGCCACTGCATGGTCTGTAAGCACAGTGCGGTCCCAGTATAGCTTGTAGTTGTCAGTTTCAAGTATTCTGTCAGGAACGCATTGATAATAAGGAAGATGGTCGGTTTGGAGAAGTCCCAGTTTGTCAGCTAGTTCTTGGTGGACAATCTTTCCTACTGAGTCATGACATTCTTTATAATCAGTACCGACAAATGCCTGGCAACCACCGGTAAGATGTTGGATGGTTTCTTGGGCTTGGCATCCATATCGGCATTTGGCATTTTGGACTTTAACAAGATATTTCAGGTAATTTTTTGTTGGAATAACCTGATCCTGAATGGCAAATAGGAAACCCTCAGTTTAGAGAAACATCTTTCCTGATGTCAACCAATAGTTCGACGCTGTATTGTCGACATAATCTTGGCTGATCTCATTGAGATGTCGCCCATGCAGAGGTTTACTCATTCAGGTGCGCATTTTTCTTGCTTAGTCAGGTGGTTTATGATCATTTATTGTTCCCTCAGTTTAAGCGGCTTTGTATCATCTACAGCGCAAATTGCACGATGTAAAGTAGCTGCCTCAGCCTGTACCTGAAAATAAGTTCTTAAATTAGCAATCTGTTTATCCAATTGCTCACATATATCCATAAGTCCTCTTCCCCCTTGATACCACGGTAATGTTGTTCTCTCTACTGCACTGCGTGGATGATGTTTTTTCGCCTTTGTGAGGAGTGTTCTTACTTTCCGCTGAAGACCTTCTATATCCGTTTTTGTTCATTTTATAATACCAAATGAATAGCTCAGCGCGGAAGAGGCGTACGTATTTAATGCCTTAAACAAATTTTTACTATTAAGATATGACCGATTTAATTGTCTTACTCTTCGCACGAACTCCGAAATTAGTTCAGTTTTCATTTGTTTATGGTCAATTTTCCGCGCTTGTTTTACTCCGAGATATTTGTACATATCGTTTTCACCCATTGCCTCGATGTTTTGGCCATCCTGCATATCAAAACCTCCGGGCTGAACCTTTCCTCTGACTATATTTAGTATACGGCACTTGTCTAGTCCAAAATGCATAGTCTCAAATGTTATCATTTGAGAAGTTTTCTACAGTTTTTAGCATTTGATCTAAGTGGTTTCGAGTGGAAGCCATTAATTTCAAATCATCCAAATACAACAAATGATTAAGCTTCGCCACAACAGTATTGTTAGTATTATTATAATTAGTATAATTATTTCTTCAGTTCTTTTAGCTACTTTTCGAGTTCTTACTCTCGAATGTATTCCGTAATTTGTGCAATGTCCCTACGCAGTAATTCAATCTTTCTCAACAGTCGTTTTTCCCAGGCTGCTATTCTGTTACTAGTCCTTCCGATGTTGTTATCCCATCATATTCTGATGCCCATAACATTAGCAATTGCTGTTGCTGCACAGTAAATCAGCATATGCAAATATTCTAATGTATTAGAATGTATCCTAAATTCCTATCCTAGGATTTACCTAAAATATTAGGTTTATTTATTATTATCAGATTTAGCCATACGGCTCACACTCCCTCTAAGGGGAAAATTCACTCATCCCAGATACCTACGGTATCAAAAGGATTGAGCTCTGGTGGGACTCTTTCCGTGTTATCGAGCCCTAGGTGACTTGGTATGTCGGAGTATCTCCCAGAAATTTTCGTACACATCTGGAGGTCGCGAGGAGTACAGCTTTCTGCATGGCCTTATAAAGATGTTCATTTAGACCCAGCTGTTTTATGTTCGCTAGGAGGTTCTTGGGAATAACACCAGTAGTAGATAGAACAATAGGTACTGTCTGGGTACTTTCCATTCTCCATTGTCTCTTGATTTGTATTTCCAGATCTCTATACTTGGCGATCTTTTCGTTGTATTTAACAAGCAAATTGTTGGTATTAGGTATCGCCACATCAATAAGTGTTGTTTGTCTGGTAATTTTATTCACTAGTATGAGATCCGGTCTATTATGGGCCACTGGTTGGTCTGTGAGCACAGTGCGGTCCCAGTATAGCTTGTAGTTGTCATTTTCAAGCATTCTGTCAGGGACATATTGATAATAAGGAAGATGGTCGGTTTGGAGAAGTCCCAGTTTGTCAGCTAGTTCTTGGTGGATAATCTTTCCTACTGAGTCATGGCGTTCTTTATAATCAGTACCGACAAATGCCTGGCAGCCACCGGTAAGATGTTGGATGGTTTCTTGGGCTTGGCATCCATATCGGCATTTGTCATTTTGGACTTGAGGATCTTTAACAATATATTTCAGGTAATTTTTAGTTGGAATAACCTGATCCTGAATGGCAAGTAGGAAACCTTCAGTCTCGGGAAACATCTTTCCTGATGTCAACCAATAGTTCGACGCTGTATTGTCGACATATTCTTGGTTGATCTCATTGAGATGTCGCCCATGTAGAGGTTTACTCATCCAGGTGCGCATTTTTTCTTGCTTAGTCAGATGGTTTGTGCGCATTTCTTGGTCCCTCAGTTTAAGCGGCGTTGTGTCATCTACTGCGCAAATTGCTCGATGTAAAGTAGATGTCTCAGCCTGTACCTGAAAATAAGATCTTAAATTAGCAATTTGTTTATCTAATTGCTCACCTATATCAATAAGTCCTCTTCCTCCTTGATACCGCGGTAATGTTGTTCTCTCTACTGCACTGCGTGGATGATGTTTTTGCGCCTTTGTGAGAAGTGTTCTTACTTTCCGCTGAAGACCCTCTATATCCGTTTTTGACCACTTTATAATACCAAATGAGTAGCTCAGCGCGGAACAGGCGTACGTATTTAATGCCTTAAACAAATTTTTACTATTAAGATACGACCGATTTAGTTGTCTTATTCTTCGCACAAACTCCGAAGTTAGTTCAGTTTTCATCTGTTTATGGTCAATTTTCCGCGCCTGTTTTACTCCGAGATATTTGTAAATATCATTTTCACCCATTGCCTCGATGTTTTGGCCATCTTGCATATCGAAACCTCCGGGCTGAACCTTTCCTCTGACTATATTTAGTATACGGCACTTGTCTAGTCCAAAATGCATACTGATATCATTTGAGAAAGTTTCTACAGTTTTTAGCATCTGATCTAAGTGATTTCGAGTGGAAGCCATTAGTTTCAAATCATCCATATACAACAGATGATTAAGCTTCGCCACAACAGTGTTGTTATTTTTGATGCTAAATCCTTATTTATTATTATTATTATTATTATTATTTATTAAGTTACCAGTTGCTCCTTGCTAAATGTGAATGTCTAAATAAAAAATTAGGTTTATCGTTTCATTATCGGGAGATTTCCAAGTTTCCTTGTGGTTTTTTTGGGGAAATCTTGTTCCACCTATTACTATATTCTTGGTCATAGCAAAGTGTATCAGTCTCAGTCAGTCCGTTGCCATTAGAGTCTGCGTGTATCCGCTCTTTACCAATGGTGGAAGAAAATATATTCTCTCTTCCGACTTTGGCATTAAAGTCGTAATACTCCCTTTATACCACTAGCGCAACTTTGGGATTGTAGCAGGGTAGTCTGCTATATCTTGAGTCTACATTATACAAGGAAGGTAACAGGACCAATGGCTATTGTTATACTAAAACATTAATTTAAATTTTTCAAGTTCGTAAATAAATTCAATGATTTATTGATTTATTTTGAAATAACCCTGATAAAAACAACAATATAATTTGAAATACAGTAAACAAATAATTAAGGTTTTAATCAAACAATAATATAACCTTAAAATATGAACATTCATACTAATATCTTAATATTCTTAACTCAAAAATTCACGAACAACAAATAATACCAATCTCACAGAATGAATGTTCATAACCAAAAGTCCTTATTTATTCTGCAAACGATTAAAAAAACAATATTTCCATCTTCTTATCGGACAAATACACACAAATTATAAATGTTTGGAAAGGTTTTTAAAATCACCGCCCCTTGTGACATCAGACTTAGGTAGTCCAAGGTTGCCCAACTCTGCCAACTTCTTAGAAGCCTAGTTCTGTTATACCAAACATATGTGTCGAGTATACACAATAGATCTGTCAGGTTGCAGTGTGGAAAAGTTTACCAACATTCGGTAACCGATGATTACCAACAATCGATAACCGATAGGCATCCAAATAAAAAAAACATCTGGCATTGTATAGGGAAATCTGGAAAAATAACCACTTTACTGCACATATTCATTACATGTACCTAAATTCTGACTGTACAAAGTGGATATTAAGATCTGTCTATACTACTTTATATTTTGACATATTGTCAAACACATTCAACATTGGGTTGACAATGATTAGGAAATATGCATATTACTAATGGTTCTGAAAGAAAAAGTAAAGTCTACCGAAGACTAAGAAAAAACTGTTACCACCACAATAATTCGAATTTGCGAGAGAACATTTTGATTGGACAATCCATATATAGGAATAGGCTCTTTTTACAGACAAGTCCAAATAGTCGAGAACGAGAGAACCCCTCTGAAAGCAAAATTGTTATTGTCTGAAGACGCATATCATTATAAGTTCGTATATCGTTAATCTTTTCAAAGTTTAAATATTTTTGATATAACTCATAGATTAAATAAACCAACTCATTACGGTGCATATTATAAATTTTTTACAATCAAATGGGATGGATAATATAAAAAAAAAAACTAGAATAATGCTACAACATTATATTTTGACGTGTATTTTACAGAAAGTGTAATGGTAAAGCTGAGTTTTGGATTCCTGGTACATAATTTATAGAAATAGGTAGCTATATATCTTTAGCACACAACATGTGACAATGTTAAAAACCTAATAAAAATAAAAATAGAATAAATGAGTACAGTGCCAAAATATGCAAAGGTATTAATAGATTTTTCGTTTTTTAAGTGAATCTTGGATTGTAGCTTTTACGTGATATTTCCGTCTACGTAAAGTAAGTTTAAATATGAATTCGGTGATTAAGTAACTTCTAGGAAATGATATTCTAATATATGCTTCTTATTCAAAAAATCAAACAAATGATTATCTATTTAAGTATTTTTTACTAAAAAATCGATAAAAAAATGTATTATATGAATGCTACAATTTTAATATAATAAATATATATTATTATTAATATTTTAAATAAACTTATAAAAACTATTTGTGATTTAAACACAAAAATATAATATGAATCAAAATTTACAGAGGTAACAAACGAGTAAAAGTATAGGTAAGGGATTTAGGAAAAATAATACATATCGTACTGATGAATTTAGATAACTTTTAAAAAAACTGTCAAGGAAGCTAAAAGTAACAACCATGAAAATGAATATTGTGTTGTTAGCTTAGATTAAGATATAGGCGCCGGAGTTAGGCAACACAGATGACAGGGATGTCATGTGAACGTAGCCGAAGCTCGGGCAAGCATGTATGTTTGAGGGTTGAGAATAAACTGATGTTGTGAAGTAACGATTATTATTTGTAACCCCTCTTTGATAACACGACATGGTGGCAGCTGGTGCTTTGTTTTGTTAACATTAAACAAGCAAAGAGTGGTCGAACGTGACAACAGTGCAAATCTTATGCATAACCTATAAATCAGAGGGGACCTAAAATCCTTAAAATGGATGCACCTATCCAAATAAATAAAGAAGTGTTTGCGAACATTTCGGCTCCAAGCGAATTTGATTTTACACAGCCCCAGACATGGCCCCAATGGAAGAAAAGAGTAGAGAGATATATGTCTGTAAGTGGATTTGGACAAAAATCTGACAAGGATAAATTAGACCTACTGTTGTATTTAATGGGAAATGAAGCAGAAGATATTTTACTTCAAAATCAACCAGTGGAGAATGCATCCTTTCAAGATGTAATGCAGATTTTCGACAATCATTTTATTCCCCGAAGAAATACAATCTTTGAGAGATTTCAATTTAATTCAAGGGTACAAAGGCCAGGAGAACCTGTGGGAAACTTTATTTCAAGTCTACATACTCTTGCAGAGCACTGTAGCTATGGAGCTCTTAAAGATGAGTTAATTCGTGACAGGATAGTTATCGGAATAGCTGATAAAAAGGTGAGCGAAAGAATGCAACTAAATGATGGTTTGACACTAGAGAAGGCAATACAAATAGCACGCCAAGCTGAACTTCAAGATAGTCAAAATAGAATTATGAGACAGGAGCAGTCAGTTAGTGCAGTTAAACAGGACTACAGGGAGCGTAGTGATAAAAGACATCAAGGTAAGAGTTTTGCTAAACAAGAAACAACTCATGAGAAAGTTAAGGAAGGTTACAGATGTGGATACTGTGGCATACCTACATGTAAAAATAGGGAGAAATGTCCAGCCAAGTTCTCTGAATGCAGATCTTGTTCACGTAGAGGTCATTGGAGTGTGATGTGCAGGAAGAAAGCTGTCAGAGCTGTTAAGTGTTCAAGGTCCACCAGTAGCAGTAGTACAGATGACGAAGGAAGGGATTCAGTAAATCAAGTGGTACATACAGATTCCTTTATTGGCCAAGTGTACCTAGACAAGAAGGATCGTTGGTATGTAGACATCTTATTGGATGACAAATTTAAGGTACCTTTTTTTGTGGATACAGGAGCAGATGTTAACTGCTTTCCCTATGAAAAATTACCTCCAGAATATGTGGGTAAAATTGTGGCATGTGATGCAATTGGTGCAGCGGACGATCATAAATTGGACACAGTGGGTAAGCTACATATAAAATTTACTTATGACGGTTTTACAAATGATGAAACAATATATTGTATTAGGAAGTTGAGACAACCTATATTAAGCAGAGAATCAATCATTAAGTTTAATGTTCTAAATTTTTCTAATTGTAAGCTTAAACAGGTAAATCAAATCAGTTGCAGTGTTGTTCATTGTAATCAATCTGAGAGTACTAATATGTTTTCAAAATTTAATTTAGAGTCTGTTGCTAAAACATTTCCTGGTATTTTTAGTGATATAGGTGAATTTAAAATGGAAATGTCAATTAGAATTAAGCCAGATGCTAAACCTTATGTACAGAGCGTTCCCAGAACTGTTCCTTTACCTCTGTTACCAAAATTAAGAATTGAAATTGATAGATTGCTAAAATTAGGGATAATTGAACCCATTGAAGATCCTACTTCTTGGGTCAGCCCAATTGTTTGTGTGGACAAGGGAGATTGTGTACGGCTTTGTGGTGACTATACTAAACTTAATGAAAACGTGTTACGGTCACATTTTCCTCTCGGGAAAATATCTCATACACTAGCACAGTTGAAAGGGTCTAAATTCTTCTCAAAATTGGATACCACAAGTGGGTTTTACCAAATAAAATTGAATAAGGAAAGTCAGTTGTTAACAACTTTTATAACACCTTTTGGCAGATTTTTCTTTAAAAGGCTTCCATTTGGTATATCTTGTGCCCCAGAGTATTTTACTATGAGATTTTCAAAAATCTTAACTGGCATTGAAGGCTGTGTTGTCCATATAGATGACATTCTTATTCATGCAAGGACAATAGAGGAACATGACAATATTTTGAACACAGTCCTAACAAAACTTCATAAGGAAGGTATTACACTAAATAAAAACAAATGCTCTATAGCAACAAAAACAGCTAAATACTTGGGTCATATGGTCTCTGAGCAAGGGATATTAATTGATCCAGATAGGGTTAAAGCTATCCGTGATTTTCCTGAACCAAAAAATAAGACTGAGCTGTCAAGATGGCTGGGTATGATTAATTTTGCTGCAAAATACATTCATAATAAATCTGAGATTCTTGAACCATTAACACACTTACTAAAAAAAAATATTAACTTTTTGTGGGGTCCAGCACAAGATAAAGCTTTCAGCACTTTAAAACAAAAGTTAGAGAGCCCTCCAAATCTAGCGTTTTTTGATGCTAATAAAACCATAATTGTTAGTGCAGACTCAAGTTGTTTTGGTATAGGTGCATGTCTATTTCAAGAAAATGTAGATCATACTCGGGAAATAGTGGCTTTTACATCTAGGCTTCTGAACTCAGCTGAAACACGATACGCTCAGATTGAGAAAGAAGCTCTTGCACTTACATGGGCAGCAGAATATTTTTATGATTTTATTTCAGGAGTTCCTAACCTAATTTTTGAAACAGACCATAAACCTTTACTACAAATTCTGCAAACTAAAAATTTAGATGAGTTAACGCCACGTTTGCAAAGATTTCGAATGCGTTTAATGCGATACAAGTATACTGTAATCTACACGCCGGGAAAAAATTTAATTGTAGCAGATACTTTAAGTCGGGCCCCTTTACAAACAGATACGTTAGCTAATAAAGAACTAACTGCTGAAACTGCAGCATATGTGCAGTCAATTATTCATAATTTACCAATTAAAGATTATTTTTTGAATTTAATAAAAACAGAACAAGAAAATGAATATATTTGTAAAAAACTAAAAGAATATTCTTTGTCTTCTTGGCCTGAAAGATCTAAATTGCCATTTGAATTGTTGCCATACTATCAATATAGATATGAAATTTCCTATTCGGAACAATTACTTTTAAAAGGGTCTCGCATAATCATTCCTAAGAGTCTTCAACTCAAGGTGTTGGAATTTATTCATACAGGCCATATGGGAATTGTAAAATGTCGAGATCGTGCCAAACAGAGCGTTTGGTGGCTGGGTTTGTCATCCCAGATTAATAACCTTGTCACACATTGTCCCCAATGTGTTGAACACAGAGTAAATCATAGAGAAACATTTCATAAAGACAATACTGTACAAAGGCCGTGGCAAAAACTGGGGGTTGATTTGTTTAAATGTTATGATAAGTGGTATTTGATTGCCACTGACTACTTTTCACATTGGTTTGAAATTTTTACTTTAACCAATATGACAGAAGATGCCATTATTCCTAAGCTTAAAGATATTTTCTCTCGTTATGGTATCCCAGAGGAAGTTAGATCCGACTGTGGTACTCAATTTTCATCAAAATTTATAAAGTTTTCAAAAGAATATAATTTTGTTCATACGACGAGCAGTCCGCACTGGCCTCAGAGCAACGGTGGAGTGGAACGCACTGTACAAATTGCAAAAAGATTAATTCAGAAAAATAAAAAAGAGGACCTAAGTTTGGCATTGTTAGCATATAGATGTACACCCCTAGAATGTGGTGTTTCACCTTCTGAATTATTAATGAATAGAAAATTAAGATCTAACTTACCCCAGCTTCCAAGCTTATTAAACTTTTCAAAAGAACCAAACACTAAAAATAAAAAGAATGAAATAAAGGATAAACAAGTGAAAAACTACAATAAGCGACACAATGCCAAGGATTTAGATCCTCTTAAGGTTGGTGATTCTGTGTGGGTGGTTGATATCAGGAAATATGGGCGAGTTGTTGCGATCTGTCAGGAACCCAGGTCCTATATAATTGAAACTGAAACCGGGAAATTTAGAAGAAATAGATGGCATTTGATTCATGCACCCTACTGTTTCCCTGTATTGAGCACCCAACCAGAATCCTCAAATGATTATGTTCCGCCAATTTCTAGTAGCACAAAGCTAATGCCTTGCTCTAATCAAAGCAATGGTGACATACAGGGTAAAATAATGGAGGAAAGTAGTAGGGGGGAACCCAGTGTATTTCAGGACAAAATCGAACAAAGTGGAAATCATGTTTTACCTCCATCGGGTCAGGATAAAAGCGATAGTGTATCGGACTTTGAGTGCGTAAAACCTAGCAGGCCAAAAAGACTTGTGAAGAAACCGGTTCATTTAACAGATTATGTTTGTAGTAGTTTAAGTTAGTTTAGGTATAAGATCATTAATGACACAGGGATCTTTTATAAAAAAAAGGAGATGTGTTGTTAGCTTAGATTAAGATATAGGCGCCGGAGTTAGGCAACACAGATGACAGGGATGTCATGTGAACGTAGCCGAAGCTCGGGCAAGCATGTATGTTTGAGGGTTGAGAATAAACTGATGTTGTGAAGTAACGATTATTATTTGTAACCCCTCTTTGATAACACGACAAATATTAAGCTTGATATTAAGGAATATTAAATAATAATAAATATGAATTATATAATATAAGCTGCCTACCAGTAATAAGATTTTCTGTAGTAAGTGTTGCCTATATAATATTTTTACGTTCGTTTTTCGTAATCGTTTTTATTGTTTATTATCAAAACCTGACGGACGTTGTTCTGGCTCCATATATATACATATATACAAACAACACAGTTTATTAGGGCTGCAGTCAGAAGTTTGGCCGGAATGTTAAAGAAACACTCTTTTGACTTTTTGTCTAGCTTTTGGAATTGTTTTATTACTTTTTCAAGACACTGTAATAAGTAATAAGTTTTTAAAAAACGAACACTCAGGATTGTTTTTCCATTCCGAACCAACGTGACTTTTTAATAAAATATCAATATCTTTGATTTTGGCATTTTTAACTTGAACTCCTTTTGGCAAATCATGCAGTACCACTTTTTAAATATTTTTTCCACGTTTCCAGAGAGACAATGATTGACAAAGGTCACTACTGTAATATTCTTCTCCTCTTTCCTTTTTTCTTTTTTTTTCTACAATGATTCGCTTACAGTGGGATATTTTAAAATGCCAAGATTACACACATTTGATACATTTCTTTGCAGACCGTCTCCAGTCTCTTACATGGCAATTTTCCAATTTATGGACCGTTGCGCTTTCTTTGAAAATTTTTATGTAGGTGTCTGGGTTGGTTATAACAGGCATTTCAATTGTTTTTAAAGAGGGAGGAGACACTTTTCCTAAAAAGTACATTAACATTCCAGTCATAACAGAATTTCGATTTTGTCCCCTACAACCATCATCGGAGCAGTCATAATTTTGAAATGTTGTTTATATCAGTGGAAGAAAGAATCTGAAATGCTGCAGACGCAATTTCGTTAGAACTCTTCTGATATTCATGTTCCATCCAGGTAAAAATAGCGACGCTTACTTATGTTAGGGAATTATGCGAAGTTCCAATAACAACAGAAAAATTGTACGTGTAAAGCTGTCTGCTGTAATACGCTATTTGATCAGGAATTTTCGGGTTAACTAAGCTTTTCTGACAGTCGTATGAAAATGTCAACATTTCATCACGTTCTTCACGCAAAAAATGAAAAAATTTTGCGCTACGAAGCTTATGTAATCTTTTTGCGATCATAAGTTTATTTCGTATAGTTTTAACCTTTTTGTTGGCCCAATGCATCGAGAGCAGGCATCAGTAACTGGAGTGACAAAGCCAATATTATAATCTTCACAGAAAAAACTTCGTTTAACGGAATTTTTTAACGGAAAGTTCACATGGCAAGTACTGTCTAGTACTTTTGCTTCTACAATAGTGACTTTCAATACATTTTAAATTTTCTATAAACTGTTTCACGAATCTTCTTTTTTTAGTATGTTTTCCTCTCCTAGCACCACCCCTTCTTTCGATAGGCATTTGACCACTTTTAACGTAACATTTGCTACTCTTGGAATTCTGCTTTTCGTTACATGTAAAATATTTAGAAATGCTTTTTGACATACTTGGATCTAAAACTTCTCTGTATTATGAACTTTGACAAAGTAATTTATAGCAATTGTTTTTCTTAAGGAATTCAGTTTCGTGGCTCTGTCACGTTTTGGTTTTTTAATGTCATTATATTTTAGGAGAAATGCATCTTGAATATGTTTGTTTGTTGAAGAATAAAAAGCGGCATGAAATGATTGTAGATCAGTCATTTTAAGTGATTTACATCGAAAAGTTTTACTGGAATGACTACATGTTGGATAAATAGGAGGCTGCTTTGCTTACAATACGTGTAAAAAAGTAACTATTGCTGACATAATCACCATCTAGATCATTCTTAAAAAATAAGGAAAGCATTCAACCCCTACAGGCTATAGTTATGCTTAAACAGCCCCTAATAGATATAACGGACTTTGTCACAAAAGTTGATCACCCCGTATAATTTACATATGAGCGATGTATTTAATTTTTGTGTGTAAGAAAAAAAAGGTATTCTCGTTATGGTAATAAATGATCTAGGGGAAAGAAAACTTTCAAAATACTTTCGAACGTTATATTTTACAATATATTTATTAACAAAAGAGAGGACCTGTGAAACACAACTAATACAAACTGTATTTAAACATCCTACTTCTAGAACTTAACAAATAATATATAAATAATTATCACATTAAAGTACCACTAACTCATACAACTTAGAATTAGATCCACCGTATTGAAAAAAAAAAACAGATTACATATAAAAATAACACTCGATTCAGAGTAATACATCTATTGAGGATGACAATAAAAATCTGCTCACCAAAGAAATATCTTTGGGAATTGGTATCAAATACGGAATAACATCTAAATTGCTTGAAACACAAAAGAAATCAAAAATACCCAAGTATTTATATAACTATACCTTGAGTCTAAAACTGAAAAAACATTCAAAGCAGACGTTTATTATCTAATCCGAACTTAGCTTTGAATTCATTTGTTTTCAAATAGCTCTAAAGAAGAATCTCAAGTACTAAACAGTTACGAAGGTCCTCAACAAGGTTTAAATATGTCCTGATCACAAAATGAAGTCTTGTAAAGAGGCTAGAACTTGAGAAAAAATATGAAACTTAAAATCCAATAAGTCTGTTTATAAACTAAAAAGAGTAGATTTTGATTATGTTAAATGCGTACTATGTTGTGATTGTACAAACACGACGAGTTTTGTAATTTGAGGATATACTACACGATTTTACTTATTTATTTGTCGTATTTTCGCCTTTACTTCAACTTTAATGATACTTAATCTCAGATATGAACTCATATCTAAGAACGACAGAAAATTTAATATAATTATTTCATCCTTAGACCATTAAAGCTTATGGACACGCCGTATGCTATACCCCCGTTTCGAAGAGTGAAGCCAAAATAAATTGCTTTGCGCAGCTATGCGTGACGTCAGTTTATGGCAGAAAACGTTAGAAAGTAGAAGTGCTTATAGGTATTTGCAAACTTTTTATAAGTGTTATGTTCTAATTTAAAACTTTTTCAATACATTATTTTTTTTTAATTATCCTATTATATTTCAGTACACAGATATATCATTTAATGGGTAAAAAAAATTCATAAATTAAACTTGGAAAACCTACCAGACATTTAGCTCCCATTTAGCATCCAAAGTGTTTAAAATAGAGTTCTTGCCATATTGTGACGTCACTTGCGCAGAAGGTGTTTGCTTCAACGATCCGGTACAAGGCGTGTCTATAGTTTTTAATGGTCTAAGATTTTATCAAATTCGTTGCACGTCATTGAGACATTTGAACGCCGCCACAGTACAACCAACTACTTAGAAATTACCCGACAATAATTTTGATTTGTGTACATCATATTTTCAATAACAATTTATAGACAAAATTTGTTACTCAAAAAACAATAATTTACAGTAAATATCATTACAAAAACAGTATGCTAATTCTTCTTTAACTTATGGAATGTAAATGGCAGTTAGGAATTGTTTCCAGAGTTATTAATATCACAAAGTATTGTGTAATAAAAAAACCTACAATACTATGAACAAGTAATTATTGATTTAAGTTCATAAAGAAACAACATGCCAAATACACTTATTATAATAAAGTTAAAGTAAATAATATATTAATGACACGGAGTGTTCTTTTGAAGTGAAGTTTCTAGTGAAATAATCTACTGAAATTTATATCAATTGGAGTTTAGTTAGTGATTAATGTACAATTTATTTTATTGGGATAATTTTGATTTATTTTCCATTTAAAACGTTTTATTTTTAAAATCCTCTGCTACTATACGGCAAGAAATGTCATTGATTGCAACCTTGTCATATGCTAAACGAAGATAATTCTAGTCAATGTTGCCATACATAATTATACAAAATATATTTCCTTATGAAAAATAAAAATTAACAGATTTTTGATTATATATTTCACAGTAAATCACAAAACGGGTGCTGTACATAAAAAGTATTTTATTAACTTTTTTTAGTAGTTCTTATAAGTCAGTGACTAGATGCGGTTTGGTTCGGTTAGATTTATTAACATTATTTTACATGTCCATAAACATTTAAGATAGGACGAAATTTGCCGAAGCCAAAGCTGTTAGTAGTAATTTCGTCATATGTATATGCGCAGTGAATATATATTTTTGTAATGCACAGCATCGAAATGAACATCTCATGTCACTCTGTCATTTGTGCAATTTCCGTCCATTTATTGCGGCGTTGCCATGTAGATGATAAAAGACAAGTTCACATGAAAGCACAGATATATTTTGCATTTAAATATACAATAAACATACACTGAGCGGCAAAATAGTGGTCACCCTATAAATTTCCGAAAATAAAAATTTATTGGAAGTTTCATATTGCATCTCAAATTAAATATTTTTCTTGTGATCTTGTATGTTCTCTGAATTCTCTTTCCTGATGAATCGTGGTTCTGTTTGAAGTCTGGCGATGGCCGAGAGAGGGTTTGGAGGCGGAGAAATGAAAGATATGCCCAAGATTGCATGTCTCAGAGAAGAAAGTTTGGCGGTGGTGGTGTCATGGTTTGAGCTGGAATCTCACTTAAAGCTCGAACTGAACTTATTTCCATCAATGGCCCCCTGAATGCTCACTGGTATATGGAGGATGTTTTGGCAGAAGCAGTAGTTTCATTTGGTTCTTTTATTGGGGACAATTTCGTCTTTATGCATGATAATGCACGGCCACATACTGCAATAAACCTGGCGTATTACTTAGGGAAAGTTTGAAGTTGGTTGGTCTGAATATCATCGAACATCTTTGGGATGAACTTTATTGTAGGGTTATAAGTCAACTAGGCCAGCCAGAAAGACTTGCAGGACTTCAAAACATGCTTCGTGAAGAATGTGAACGTATTCCTTAAGTTTTTATTCAAACTTTTTTCCTTTCCCTTCCAAATCGTATGCAAACGGTTATTGATGTTTTAGGGCATACACCCGATATTAGATAATTTTGTTTAAGTTCACTCGTAATTTTTATTGTTTCTAATTCGTTTCGATATTACACTATTCTCTTTTGTAGCCTTAATTGAATAAATTATGCTAATAAATCAAACAGTAATGGCCATTTTTTGTTTTAAAAATAAAGATGAGAATACAATATGAAAAACTTACAATGAATTTTTATTTTCGGAAATTTATAGGGTAGCCACTTTTTTGCCCGGTCACTGTATATGGAATTTTAAAATTTTTACAAACATCTAATTTTGACAAATATGTAATTAACATTATGTATTTTTACATAATTTAATAATAAAAATTCTTGATATTTATTACTTTTGGCTTAGGTTTAGTATGATTAAGACAATTACATATTTTATTTTCTTTTTAGGTAAAAACTTAGAAGTACACAGTTTTTTTTGACACTTATTAGATTTCACCAAAGGAAACATTAAAATTTGAGCTTTTTTTACTTTTGCAGCTAAGTACACAAAAAATTGCGCATTTTCGGGCGTTTCTTTTTAAATAATTGCCCAAGCTTTTTAAAATTGTTGTTTTTAGTTTCTAAACATACCATCTCGACCAAGAAAAACCAGACAGTGAATCTATATGAAAACGTTTGCAATGTATTACTCTGAATGATCATTATATATTACAACATTCGCCAAATAGGGTGAATTAAGATACATACAGAATTTCATTTGAAAATCTTCCCATTTATTGACAATTTGAGTTACACGCCGTTAGCAGGCTTTCCAATTTATTCACCTGGTTTGGCGATTGCTGTCCCAATGAGTTTAACATGCTTAAAAGATCGTTGATTAAAATATTTTAGTACTTTTAAATACTCTCATATTAACACATACATTTAGTAATTATATAGAAAAAAACGTAAGTGTTTTACGGATATCCTATAATGTAGTATTTAGACTATCCACCTTAGGTTTAAATAAGAGAGTCAAAATGATTTGAATTATTATTGGGTGTTGTATGCAGTTGTAAATAAAATTATCTAAAAAAACGTAAAGAAAATATGCTAATAAATATTATGTCTATTGTGACATTTATTCTTACAAGAAAAATAAACTAACAATTATTTTATCACCAACACTGGGACATTGGGAAAATATTTATTTTCCTAAGGTCCAGAAAATCTCAAATTTTTAAGAGGCAAATATTTAGTAATATCTTACAAAAATATCGCCTCTAAAAATGCTAAGAAACTATGAAAATTCGAGAACGTATATTATTATATTATTAAAAAAACTGTGCAGATTGTGGTTTGGAATTTCAATAAGATCCCAATGTTAGTGTTGCAATTAAATATCGTTCCTTATTACCTAAAATAAATATTCGCCCATGTTTTAAACACATTTTGTAAGTTTAAATCATCAACAGAAATCAGTGTTGAGTGTACTAGTTTATATCACGAGATTAATAGCTGATTAAAGAACTTCTGGTATGCTATAAGACAAATACAAATATTTAAAGATACAAATGGACAAGTTTGATATTGTGTAAGATGTACCACGACGTTAAATATTATGATCCACACTATTTAAGCGATAATATATCGAGACAAAGGCAATAACATTTCAATATAATTATCAATAGAACCTTGGAAGTGTACAATATCCCAGCCAATAATGAATATAATCTACAAAGGTAATTAATACATTGGGATTATGGGTGCAATAACGGATTAACCCACAAAAAATGCACAAGTTGAATCAACGTATCTATCAACTGCAAAATGATCAATCGACCTTTTTCTGCTCTTTCCTAAATGGCAGCACTAAACTGGTTTTGAAATTTCATTTTTGATAGGTGTTTAACCCTTTCGCTCATGGTTTACAGTATATTGTACATCACTTTACTGATATCAATATGACGTGACCAGATGCTTCTATCCGCTTTATTCACAATGTACATTATAATGTATACATATTAGTTTTAATTTCAAACAGTTGCTTCCATCTAGCGTTGATTAGTTTAAAGTAAAAAAAAATTAAATTCAAGGAAGTAGGTTGCTGTGACGGTTATTTCAGTGTCTGGATGTAAGGTGGCTTTTAATAATTTACAGATTGGTTGTAAATGTCAGATATATTTTTGTTGATGACTAGAAACACTTGTATTTGCTGCATTTATTTCCGATAAGTTTGTTTGTTTTTGCTATATTTGAGTAAACATTAGTGTACAGTATACTGTACAGTGTGAACATATGGAGGCCGACAGGTACGTTACAAAACCAGACATTATTTACAGTTGTATATATTTCACTTCATTCAAAGAAGTGTTAGACAGGGTTGTGTGTTGTTCCCAACTTTCTTTAACGTTTACTCAGAAATAATTTTTAACAAAGCCTTGGAAGGGCAATGTGGAGTTCGAATCGGGGGAGAAACTATTAATAACATCAGATATGCAGATGACACTGCAATCATTGCTGAAAGTATCGAAGATCTTCAATTCCTTATAGATCGAGTCACTAGAGAATGCTCTAATAACGGGCTAAGCATAAATACAACAAAGAGAAAGTTACTTGTTATTAGTAAACAAGATCTTTCATACAGAGAGGGAATCGAGCCCTCAACAAAGTGAAGACGTGGATGGGAAGCAGAGATCTCATGCTAGCGGCCGAGGAAACTGAAGCTATGATTTTCGATGCATTTGAATGCAAACTGAAGCATTTGAAGCGGATGAGGGTCCGAGGGACAGAGACCATATAGTTTTTGTCCTGGAGGGAGAAAGGATCGTACCTGCCAAAAAAGTGAAGGACTTGGGAATAGTCTTAGATACGAGGCGAACTTTTGGCGAGCACGTGAAATATGTCGTTAGCAAGGCAGAGGTGAGGACTGCGGCGCTGACAAGGATTATGCCCAATGTGGGGGGTCCGGGACCGCCAAAAGGAGAATTCTAATGGAAGTGGTCCACTCTACTATACTTTATGCGGCACCGGTATGGCAACAAGTGCTTAACATCAAGAAATATAGACGAATGCTAGAGAAAGCCCAAAGAAAAGCACTACTAAGGGTAGCACGTGTATACAGAACAACATCAACGGTGGCCATACAAGTGATCGCGGGTGTGTTACCCATCCACAAACCTACGAGAAGGATGAGCAGGAGAAAATAATAGCTAGGAATAGCAGCCTAACGGAATGGCAGGAAGAATGGACAAATGAGTATAGAGCGGCCTGGACGAGGGTATTAATTCCAAATATCGCAGACTGGATGAAGTGCGGGGACAGAGACACCAATTACTTTTTCACCCAGTTCCTAACAGGACACGGCTCCTTCAGGGCCCATCTAGAAAGGATAGGAAGGTTGCGGATGGAAACTGCACAGACTGTGGAGTGGCTGACACGGCCGAGCACTGTGTATTCGAAGATTTGATGAGGACAGAAACGAATTATACAGAAAGCTAGGTAGGGTAAGTACAAATACTATAATGCAGGTAGCAATGAGAGGAAAGACTGAGTATAAGGCAATATTGGAGGCAGTAACTCAAATTGTCAGAAAGAAGGAGATATTAGAGAGGAATCTACAGCAAAGATAGGTAAGAGAGTGAGAGAGAGGGCGAAAGAGAGAGAGGGGATGGGCTATTCATGTGATGCACCGGTCTGGAGAGGACCTCCCGCATGAGTAGCCTGTATAAAGGGGGTGGACTTTAGTTGGCAGGCAGGGAGCTATGGGTGTATCTGTGAGCACGACTCCTCTGGGGGGACTGCGTGCGGATGGATCCTTCCACCCTGAATCCAACACACGCCAGGTCATCCTTAACGGGACACGGCCTGGTACGGTCTTTAGAAGATTTACCACCAAAAAAAAAAAAGTAAACAAGATCTTGGCGCTATACAACTAAATGAACCGATAACAAAAGTTAACCATTTTAAATATCTAGGATGTAGGATAAACGAGACACTACATCCGGATGAACTGAACTACAGCTGAGAATTAAGTTCCTAAAATGTTATGTGTATCCTGTATGGATGTGAAACCTGGATTATGAAGGTTAACATGATGAACAAATTAGAAGCCTTCGATATGTGGTTATATCGTAGAATGTTCAGAATATCATGGGTTCAACACATTTCAAACAGAGAAGTCTTGAACAGAGTAGGTCAAAGTGAAGGTGACTTAATAACGACGATAAAAAAGAGAAAACTCGAATATCTGGGGCATATAATGAGAGGAAGCAGATACAGGATAATGCAGTTGATACTCAACGGAAAGATCGACGGAAGAAGAGGAATTGGCAGAAAGAAATAATCATGGCTCCGAAACCTTCATTAATGGACTGGCTTATAAGCAGATGGATTATTACATGCCGCGCAAGATCGAGAACGATATCGGCAAATCGTCATGTAAGCTACCCACGCCTAAAACTTGGGCACGGTACTCAAAGAAGAAGATGCTTAATTTATTTTGCAGTATTAAAATACATATAAAATGAGTAGAAAGCCGTTAAATGAAAAGAAAAAACTAATATAGCTAATTGAGGCCGACGTATCACATATTGACGAGCTTAGTTAGCAGTGATGATGATAATGATTTGAAGGAAAGCAGTACAGACAACGGGGAAGTTATTCTTCTGCTGTTAATGGCAAGGGAGAGGGCAAAATGAAGTAAAGTTAGTCCACTGTGCTGTTCAAAGTTAGATGTTTGTTTAATGTTCGTGATCAACCGACAGAACAGTTAGATCTTTTATTTAATGTTCGGGATCAACAGACAGAACAGTTAGATCTTTTTTAAATTGTTATTTCGAGTTTTAATTACTGAATATATAATACATTTAACTAATATGGATATCGATAAGTTATTAAACCTATTGGCAAACAAGCATATTTTGCTAAATTGAATTAATGGAGTAGAAAGCAGAAATCCGACACAATTGAATGTACTTGTAAAGGCAGGTGCTCAGTTTTGAACAGAATGACAAATGTAACTGTATAAAAATTTCTGTTTAAGATAATTTAACTTACAAACTGCATACTTGAATCTAATATGGAAAAACAACTTTTACTATTTAACCAGTAAGAGAGAAGAATGAGGTGAATAAAACCACTTTTTCAAGCAGTGAAAGCTCGAAATTGAAAGGAACTTCATCAAAAGAAGGCTCAGAATGCTAGAGATTACCTAAACCGAAACGGCAAAAAATGGAAACACGTCGTTCATGTTTCTACCTGATGAACCTACAGCTGTACTTATCATGAAAATTGAGATAATTATACACATACTGTTTCAATATTTATTAAATGGAAACTATTAATTCATTCATGTTTATGTGGGATGATACTATTGTTTCTAGAGGTCCTCAAGAATTGTAATATTAAAAAGTCATTGCTACACATAACCGCATTCCAATGACCGATTGGGACTAAATTCCATCCACATGAAATATAGACAAAAAATCCTTTCACACTGATAGAGAAATAAGTCATTTTTTTTCTTTTAAAAGTACTTGAAAACAACAAAACCCAAAAAAAAGGTTTCTGAAGCAACAACAAAGGTGGTGTGGCTATAATGATTGAAGTTTAGGAAGAGTTTCATTTTAAAACAACAGGAAACAACAGGAAATAAAAGGAAATCTGTTTTCAATGGAATTGTCACTTGTATATATGGAAATGGTAGTATCATCAATGAAGCTAAGAAGATCTTCTTTAGTTAATAGATTTTATACTGCCGCGAACAAAAATCTGAGATCTTCAGGTCAACCAATCGAAGGTGAAGTAATTTCTGATGTTTTATATGCAGTATGTTAAAATAAACAAAGTTTTTAATGTAATATTGAGTAAAGTAGTTGAGTAAATATTTCTCAATCCCTAAAAAATAACAACAACTTTAATTGGTCACACAAAAAACGAATTAGGTCTTTATCTCAAAGTTTAGAACTAATTCATTAATTTTAAGCAACTCCCTAATATACTTCAACTGATTCAATCCAAAAATATTTTAAATATTATTATGCATTATTTTGTTTCAAACCTCTTTTCTCACATTTATCAATATTGGGATAATCCGTTATTTTACTCATATCCACAAATAAAAACATTGACCATGAAAATACCTGAAAATAAAACAGAATACAGGCAGATAAACAGATAATGTTTAACTTCTTAGCTACTGATATGCTCAATTATACCTATCTCGATATAGCGAAGGGACAACACGACATAAGAACCGCAGATTGTTTAAAACCCACAAAACATAAGTGAAATCTAGGAATTATATAACAATTACGCAAATAATATAAACGAGAAAGGTTTGACAATAATATAATCTTTGACAGATGGCGTAGGAACGAATTTATCTCGTTTTTGACATCTGTCATCCAATTTAAGAAGCCTTTCAGAACTTTCAACAAAGACAATTACAAAACAGTCGAACTGACATCGAGTTTGCCTAGTGAGAATAAAATTTGCATCATTAGAGACAAAGAAAGCGTTAAAGCAGTGGTTATAAAGCAAAGAACGTCCACAGATCAAGGCCGAGGCTCTATTGGATAGTTCGTCCCGCAAAAAATCCTCTTTCCTCATACAAAATTTCATCATTTGGAGTAAGAATTGATCAACCTTTCCATTGTATTTTCCAGGATTAGCCCTATGTGACTATTTCCTTTAACACATTTAAGAAAATTACTAGGAGAACGCCGTTTTGCTATGAAAGATGAGGTCATAGCTGAAATGTGGAATGTCATTTTGTGGAAAAGTTAAAAGAAGTACCTCATTAAGCGAAAAGAAGGCTACGTTGAAAAGTAAAAGAAAACTACCAAAATCATGTGTTTTCTTACTTGAACTAAATTAACATCTTTTTCTGTAGAACAACATAGAATAGGTAATAACTGAAAAAACGGTAAATGAAAAGAAAAAAAGAAAACCGAAATAATTTTAAGAATAGAAACAGAATAGTATCGGGAGTTACTCATCAAATCAACGATAGGTTAACATTGATGAAAGTTTCAAAATTTAACGGAAATAGTCTCTTTCTCGACCCTTCAAAGATAATACAAAAAAAAAGTCATTTTAGATGTATATCACATATAAGTAGCTCGAACTGACATGTTCTCTAGCAAAGTTTTTATCTGTTAAATTTTTCATTATGCTCTTGAAAAATATATTAGTACTCTATCGATTTCGTTGTCATTAATTTATTATATTCGTCAAGAGCTGCAGTTTCGTCAGTTTTTTACGATTTCCAAGTGATCGAAGAAATACACCTAGAACATAAGAACTATATCAAGGTATTAATGTATACATTAAAAATGTTATCATGGTTTTAAAGATAAATGGGTACATTAAGAAGTTGCTACCCATCAGTAAATGGCTTTACTTCTGCCATCCTCATGCGCCAAAGCAATGCGCATGAGACTGGCAGAAGTAAAGGTTGTGATTTTGTCTGTTTGGTATGAACTCCATCAAGGTATTAATGTATACATTCAAAATGTGACCATAGTTGTAAAGATAAATAGTTAAATTAAGAAGTTGCTGTCCATAGTACGATAACATAGGCAAATGCCTTTACTTTTGACATCCTCATGCGCTAAAGCAATGCGCATGGCAATGGTAGAAGTAAATGCTTTGGTTTTGCGGTTTTTGTATTTACGATAAGTACACACCATTATTAGTTCTTATTGCAAACAACTAAAGAAATTAGTTGATAAATTAACAAAATTATACATTTATCTGCAAATTTACAGAAAAAATTTAATATTTACTAAAAATAAAGTAATCTGTGAAAAATATATCACTTACACTGCTTTTCTTAAACCACTCTTCTATTATTAACTAGAATTAAAATACATGTTAGCGTTAAAGAGATTTAAGTAAAACAGTTCACAGATAACTCAAGAATAATGGAAAAATATACATATACACATAAATATTTGTAAATAAAAAAATTATTTCGAAATAAATATAAACTACTTTTTTAAAAGCAACACCCAGCGCAATTTATCTAATAAGTTGAAGTTGACGGTTCTGGAGAACCGAACCTCTTCTTGGATTTCTGCTTTAGTTCAGCTAGGTAACTTTGCTGAGACTCTGCCAGCACTTGGGCCATTATTTCCTGATCCACATCGTCATAACCTATGTAAATTAAAATAGTACTATAATGAAAATAAATATAAGTAAAAAAACAATTAACTGTTTTCTGACTGATACTACGTGTCTATGGTCTGTTTTTTAACCAGGAGGAGGAATTCAAATTTTACGCGCCGTAATGCTTGTTTGTAATTGGTCCAACGGCAGGCAAGTTTACTCCACTAAATTATGACATATTGACATTAATGACATTTGTGAAATTTTAAAATTCAAAATTTATATCGACAATTTTTTGCATTTTCTGAGTTATTCCTTACATTTTTAGATTTTTCGTTTGTATTTATATAAAAAACAGTTCTTTTCATAACTATTCAGCGACATATTAGTGTTATTAAGATAACAATATTGATTCAATGCCAAGTACTAGTGGTAATTATTCTTCTCCACCTTAAAAACGCCGAGTAGATTGGAGTCATTTATCATCAAATGAGAAACAATGTATAAACATGTACAAACAAATAATGAAAATTGATAGTTCTGGAATGAAAATAATAGCCACGGTAACAAAAATAAAACAGACAGCAGGTGAGTTTTGCAGAATAGTTGTTAAAATCAAGACTTAATAAAGTAATGTGCTAATTTTAGGTGTTGCGAATGTAACTATTCACCGAACAATTAAAGCATATAAGCAGACTGGAACAGTAAAATGTCCTAAACATATTCACGGTCGACCTTCTATTCTTGCAACATTAGATGAAAGAGTTAAAACATTTGTAAGACAGATAGTACACAGCTTCTTTTTCAAGAATGAAATGCCCACTTTAAGTGAAATTTTAACAACCGCTCAGATCTTCCAAAATATGTGTCGTTCATTATTATATAAATTCTTGCAGCAAATCAATTTGAAGTAAGTAAATATGAGTTAGCTGCAATTATATAGTAAAATTATCTATACCATTTTATAGTTTTCATTTTTATAATCGGGTACATTATTGTTTCTACTAAATAGTTTTTGTAATTAAAATTTATGAGCTATATGAAAAATGATTGTAATAGTATCCTTCTGGTTTGATCAAGATATTTTTCCTATTTATAAACACAAGTACAACAGCCTTTGTGTTACATGTTTTTGGAAACATACGAGTGTACAAATATCTTCATTTTAAGTATTATGTACTTACATTTCACTGTTCTCATTTATAGATATTATACTTGGTATGTTTGATGATGAGTATACTAATTAATGATCTCATAAAGTAAGTTATTAAATAAAATAAATTTTAAGTTTTTAATTATATACTCTACTGGAATATTGTCAAGTATTTTGGTTCAACAGATATAAGAACATGGAAATGGAAGAAAAGGAACAAAAAAGAATATTTTTTACTTTACATATAAGCAGATTCATTGCAGCAAATATTGCATAGCATAACTATGGATTGATTATCTTACTGTTTAAGATGATTGATTTATTGTCTGTATTATCAATGTCTTACCATAGTTATTTTTTAGGTGAAATTATTCAAAGAATGGTTTATAAATTGGGCTGCTGACTAAAAACAAAACTTTCTTGCTCAAATATCTGAAATAGATTTAGTTTTTGCTAAAAAAACTAAATGAAGAAATTCAAACTGGTGTAATTGTTCATGAACCTCACCAAGACATAAATGGGGAGGATATTTTGGAAGACTAATACAATTATTAAATTTTTATATTTTTATTTTTACATACATTCCGAATATATTATATTATGCACAGAATATTATTTTCCTCTAGTATATAAATCGTTTTCTGTTTTCTGACTCTTTAAGTTGTTTGTAATAACTTGGACTTTTTGGTATGTGAATAGTATTTAATGTGATATTTTTTAAGATGATATTTATACTAAATATAGTTTAAAGTGTTTTTAAATTTATAAATGTATCTTATTTATATCTAATTATCATAAGAAAAATGGCAACTATATTTTAAATTTAGTGTATACTGGTTAAGAAGTATTTTCATTTTGTTTTCATCACAATAAAAGAACATTAGTAAAGTAATGTTGTGTTTTAGTTTGATTGTATTGGTATAGTAGGTTTTGTTCTTCTTGGTTGTAGATCATCACAAGAAAACTGCAAAATTATTCTACAATGTAACATAATAGATTGAATTTGTTGATTATCTCACAGAAATCCAGTATTTTTTGGTTAATTTTATTTATTGATAATAAATGGGACAAACTCACTGTCAAAATTAAACAAGAATTTAGCATTAAAGAAGTTGCACGTACACACTTATTTATATAAAGTATCTTTTGTATTTTAGTGCTTCAAATATAACCTTAAGATATTAATACATAAGTTAAACAAATCTATCTAATGAGGTAACTGATTACCATGCATGAAAAGTAGGACACCTATATTTGAACCATAATTTATTCTGTGATGGGAAACATGAAAAAGAGAATTCTAAAGCAGTGAATGGAAAGGAATATGTAAAACAAATTGGCTGAAGCAATTCAGGAGATTGGATTATCAAGCTTAAAAATAATGATCAAAGTCAAAGTTAACTCTTCTAGTAAGAGAAAAAAACCTAGATTCAAGAAATTGATCACATCAGAATAAGAATATGGTCTAGGCAGTTTAAAAGAACAGTATTTCAGAAATCTTTGAACTCTCTAACTTTTTGATACATACATTTGCATAGCTTTGTTGCATATAAGATCTATTTGCAAATTAAAAGACAACTGTCTGTGAAAAACCATACTTAGATCTGTAACATTATTGACTCTCCGGAGTAAAATGTTCTCTAAATTATAATTAAATACCATAGACTCAACTACCAGAGATCTATAAAACTGGATCACACGATATTTAAATATATATACATGGGACCAAATGTGAAAACCGTCCTTTTTTTTATTGTAATAATTATAATATTGGAAGTGAATTGAAAAAAATTGTTCAAACATTAATAAACAAAGTTAGGTTAGAATTGACGTGGAAGGTTGTCCGATATTGATTACTCGATTACCGCAAAGACGAGATAATCAACAAAAAAAGAAGATGTATTTGGTGACTTTTCTAGTAACTTTCTTGGGTGTGAATCTGTCTTTTTGGTTTACTCCTCCTGGTTAAAAAACAGAGTATAGATGTGACACGTAATATCGAGTGCGAAATTTTTCACCTATATCTAATTTGAATTTCAGAATGTGCAGTAAAAAATAAAATACACAAATTATATTGTAATGTTTATTTTAAATTATTTAGTCCTCTAAATAATAATAACACTAAAACACGATGAACTTATAGCTTTTATTTATTTAACGGTACAAATATATTTATTAGACTAAACTAAAACCTAATTGTTCTTATGTATACTCCGCATCATTCTTCGGAATATTTCTAGAATTTAGTATGACGTCAGAACAGCCGTAGATAATCTCCAAACGCCTAGTATATTTGATCAGCGACGAAATGGTTCCTCCTGTAATTGGTATCGACAACTCGTTTACAACAGGTGTATAAAAACAGCACCGGTACTCGCTCCGCACTGGTAAGCATGCAGATATGGTAACAAACTAGTACATGGACTTCGGTATATTTAAAGATTTTTTCCACCATATTTTGGACAACACTCCAATCTAATTGGCGGCATTCTAGCTTTGACATGGGTAATTATTGCATGTTGGATTCTAGCAAGGGCTCCCCGAATTCAAGTAATGTTTCCCATACATTTTGGTAGGTAGGTTGGTCATGGAGAGTTACCAGATAAAAAAGGAAACGTGATTCAGCTTGAAGTTTCAGAACTTTGCTATCCATCTTTCAAAGAAAGATTGATGCCAATCCTTGTGCGTCTTTAATACTGGCTGATCTTGCTTTACTGGTACGTCCATATGCACCCATGAATTCCCCAAACGTGAGGCGGGACCCTCTAGGACTTGGTTTACTTCCACTTCTTCATCTTTGTCGTGGTTTCCTTCGAATGTCGCCATCCGGTTAAGGCGTATTATCAACGGTCTTCTCCTCTGAATCTTGCTTACAGTAGATGACATCTCTTTAATATTCTCCATAATGAGGTACTGACCTTTCCAGAACTGCTCCAATTTGGAAGAACAATCCCTTCGCTTCTTTGGATTTTAGAGCCAGACTTTGATGTTCTTCTTAAAACATCACTTTTCGGCTTGGGTATCGTCCCATTTCTTCATTTTATCGCTAGCGATTTGAAGATGGGAACAGACCAACTCGTGTATATCATCCATCCGTCCTCGTAATTCGTTTACATAATCTTCACCAGCTACCTTTTCTCCAGGTCTACATCCAAACTCTAGATCAGAAGGTAGTCAAAGCTCTCGTCCAAATAGGACTTTTGTTGTTGTTTTGAAATGTACATCAATATATTTCTTACACCAGTCCTTTACATCGTCGGAACTATTCATTCAATAAAACCGTTATCTAATGCTCTTAAGGGTTTTCTTTACACCGAAATGCCCTCCTGGTGGACTGTCGTGTAACTGACCAAGTACTTGGCTATTCTGCTCTTTGGAATCACCAACTATGTTCTCTTCTCGGGACCATTATCACTTTCCAGTACTAGTTTAAGCAAGCTGATTTCCATGATAACGGAGTCCCACTGGGTCCAATACGTTTTAACTACTGAGCACAAATTTGATACTTCTTGTCAAAGCGGTCGATGGTTTTATTCGTTCATTTTGGAATTTTCTTTAAAGTTAATCTTTTTCTTTTTCTTCTCTGATCTCAATAGACATCGACCAGCGTCTTGTGACTAGCTAATCGCAGCAGCCAATTCTTCCATCATGACTTGGTAACTGGTAGACTTGGTAACTTTCACTCTTGCAGCTGATTCGAATTGTTTCATGTTGTTATTCTATGATGATTTTCCGTCGAAAGTTGGGACTTCAAATGTCGAAGTTGGCACAAAAATTTCGTCTCATCGGCTTTTGTCTCTAATGTAATTGATCAAATTCCTCTGTCTACTGTCTCTGTTTTCTCCATCTTCTTTTCAATGACTTTCAGTTTCTCTTCAAAAGAGAAATATTTTCTTTAAAATACTAAATATCAAAAGCAATTGTTTTCCAACGAAGATATTTGCAGCATTTTGTACTCAGCATTTTTGTACTCAAATACATGTTTTTGGATCAAAATCCTCTTCTTCCAAAGACGTACTTCCGCCATTGTACTAATTCAGTCTTTTTCCCGACAATTCAATTCCCGATCTTCCATTAGCCATTTTCACAAAATTTATTTAAATATCCTAATTCTGACACCAATGTCACTTTAATGTATTTAAAGTCTTCTAACACTAACACTAAAATACAATTAATTTATAATATTTTTTATTTAACCATACAAATAGCTTCGAATCGTACCTTCGAAACGCTTTTAAAACCCAGTGGAATTCTCTCTGCGATGTTAGAACAACTGTAAATCGAACGCGTATGTTAGATACGCAAAATACTAGGCAACTAATGCAGAAAAGAAGAGAAATGAGAACCGAAACGGAAACTACAGCCGACGAAATACAAAGATTAAATAAAGAGATATTCAAAGCTGTTAGACAAGACACTCGAAAATACAACCAAAAAAAGAAAATGTCAAGAAATTTGGATGAAAAATGCTTAAGATAGAGCACAATGGACAAAAATGAGGGAGGCCTATGTGCTGGAGTGGACACAAAGGGCTGGGTGATGATGATCACAACCTAAAAATGGATTTATACAAAACTGTTTAATAAATTAGGACCACTTTTTGTATGAGAGACCTCTTGAACATTATTCTGTGGTATTTTATGAAAGGGATTATGCAAAAAATCTCATGGGAATATTTTTCCCTAGGAATTCGAGGTTTTCGTCCCGTATAAACATATTTTGCTGAATTTAAAACCAAAATCTTATTATTATTCTATCATACATTGATTTGTTATTTATTTGTCCTCTAGATTTTTTTCAGTTCTCAAAAGGTTTATTTATAAGCCAAATGAATGCAATAAATGCAAATATTTAACATGTTTACACAGCAATTCTTATCGGCAATGAAGACGGGGAATATGAGATAACATAAAAATGCGATGACTAACTGGATTGTTTAAGATTAGAGAAACATATATCATGTTTATTGGAAGTACTCGATATCATTAGCATGTGCAAATCCTACCATGTCGTCTAATTTCCTATGGAATTAAAATGATGCATGTTTTTACGGTCCATTTATTTTTTCGGACATGCGTATTTACGAGATCCACGAGGTTTTGAAACATCTTTACACCACTGTCAATACTTGGGTACTTGGGTTGGAATTCGTTTGACGTATTTTTAATTAAAATTATGGTTAATTCCCGTTAATATAGTACCTAATATTCGCACAATACAATTTTAACCGACTGCTTAAATTAAACAACAATTCGATGCCTCCCGAAAATATATGTACACTTTAAAAAAATTTAAGGTCACACAGGTTTGAAAAACGTACCTATATTGTTACTATCAGTAGAAGGACCAGCAACTGCTGTGAAATCTGGAGATATGTTCTCTGCTCCAAAACTACTTTCAGTCGAATCTGTACTTCTTGATGAATTGTATAATCTATTTGCAAGACTATGTTCTTCTACTGTAGGAATATATGTCGAAGTTAAATTTTCAATACTGTTACAGTCGGGAATGAATGACATACTGCCAGAATTTGGCCTAGGGCTCGCTTTAAAAAAAAATAAACTATAAAAATATCTTTTTTATATTGAAACACACACATTATTCAAAGAAATTTACATATGTACTACGAATCAATCATAAAATGGATGAGCCAACTTACCTAAAGGCGATATGTTATTCCTGGGAGAGCCGGGAGACTGCCCACCTTTGGGGGACATAGAACCTCTTCTAGAGCTCCTAGGGCTAGATACCATGGATGATGTAATTGTAGAGCTACTGGCGCTAGCTTGAACACTTCCTGTTGCCTTTAAACGTCGTTCGGTATCTCGAAAATATTGAATGTATGATTCTCTAGCAACCTGTTCCTCTATAGCCTCATTTGTAGCCTCCCAGTCAGTAGCCTTGATCTTGTCCTCCAACATAGTCTGTAAGATAAAAGAGGGATTCTCGAGGTGAAATCAAAAGATGAATCTTTCTATTAAATATTATTATATCATATTATATGATCAATACTGACAGACCTCTAAGCACATGTTGTTTTTTTATGGCTTATAGAACAAAGTTGGCTTCAATCTTGAACCCCAACTCTTCACTTTCCACAAGCAGAAATGATCATATATATGTTTAAACATATATAAGCAACAAGGAGTAAGCAACGACATGTATTTGAAATTTAAGCTTATATACAGTGCGTTAAGTTTTTGATTAGGTATTGCACACTATACGGAGCGCTAAAATCGGCAACGTTGCAAATGTTCGTTCTCCGACCCGAGACTATCTGCACCGACAGAAAATCATTTTAGTTTAGTAACCCACAACAACGTTTGGGATGTACTTCTCTGTCGTCCGATCTCATGTTTCATTACGTATAGCCGATTTTAATAGTAGGAAATTCGATAAAAATGCACTGACCTAATCGGTGCATTGTTATCGATTTTTATTAATGTGAAACTTTTTTTTGTGGTTGAATTAAAAATAAAAGCGTATTTCTTTAAAAATATAAAATAAAAAATATACTCTTATTGAAAATTAAAATATTATTCCTAATAAAATAAAAAATAATTCTTTATGACCTACAGAAATGGTTCAAATAGTTGACCTTCTACGGCTGAACAGTACCCCAATCTGTCATAAAAACTTCTGCGAACAGATGAAAGAGTTTCTGCTGTAACAGAATTGGAGACTTCTCTTATTCGATTTTTTAATTCATCCAAATTTTGGGCTCTAGCCTCGGGATGAGCGTAGATAATGCTTTTTAAATGTCCCCAAAAAAGAAGTCCATGGGTGTAAGATCTGGAGATCGCGCAGGCCACTTAATATCGCCTGTTCCACTGATAACTCGATTCGGGAAAGTATTGTTTAAATACTCCCTAATAATTCGAGCGTTGTGAACTGAACAGCCGTCTTGATGAAACCAAATATTCTCCAGATTTACATCAGGAAGATTGAGAATAGCCGGAAGAACATGATTCTGTAACAAATCGAGGTATACTCTACTATTCAAGTTGCCCTCAATAAAAAATGGACCTATTATGTGGTCTCCTAAAATGCCAGTCCAGACGTTAACTTTTTGAGGACGTTGAGTTCGGTAAACAACACTTCTGTGCTGGTTTTCCCGCGCCAATACCGCGTAATGGAAGGATTGTGTCTCCCTACTAACGAAACAGAAGATTCATCAGTGAATAAAATATTTTTAATAAAATTTGGTTCACTATTAGCCTTCGTTATTAGAGTTTCACAAAACTCCATTCTTCGAAAGTAATCGTCTGGATAAAGCTGATGCGTTTTCGAATATTTAAAATTCTTGTAACAGATGCACAAATTTTTGTATCCCGGTATTCTCTTTCTTCAACTTTTTCTGCAATTTTTGAGGCAATAACAACTCTCAAAATTTTTAACAATATTATAAATTGACTCTACACAAGGAATTGGTCTTCCCTCAAAAAACACAGAAAATAAATCTACACACTGTTGCGCAGAATTGCCACTATAAAACCATTTTATTATTTGAGCTTTTTCCGCGGCCATATAAACAGACATGTTTACAAAAATAAATTAAAACTCTACGCTGTTATACCTTTAAACAACCACGGTATAATGACAATATGACAAATTTGCCGACGGGCGACGTGCAACGACGAGTCAACGAAGCAGATATGTAGTGCAAGTCGACGACGCGCAGTGTTGCCATTTATAGAGTGTATACCTAATCCAAAACTTAACACACTGTATACATCAATTAATGTGATTATGTTATATACATATTGAGAAAAATTATTTTAAAAACACCAAACACATGAAACCCTTTAACACCTCTAGTAAAACTAACATTATTATAAACTCATGATACAAACCTGTTCAATAAGTAGTTCTTCACTGGCCCTCACAGCATCATTAAATCTCCTTCTGTCAATATCAACTGGTTTATAGTTAGGAAGGCCTAAACCTACACCAACTGAGGGGCTATTTGGATTGCTGATGGAATTGTAGTGGCACATTCTATGATATGACAGCCTTATAGGTTCGTAACTAGTACTCCTGGAGCCATTGAAAATGTTAATGGGCTCTGAAAATAATGCGTATTAAGACAAAACAATGTAATTTTCAACAACGTAGAAATTCTAAGACCATAAAACTACTTTTGGCATGCTATGAAAATATGGGAGTTGCTAGTGATATTTATAAATTAAACACAGATTAAATTTCATTATAACGCAACAAAATTAAAAGCTATGAGCAAACATGAAATACATGTTTATAGAATATTCATTGATCTTAAAAAAGCACACGATAGAATGTCTAACTGATACTTACCTAATTGATAACAATATACTTCTATTGTTCTGTTGTATAGTTCACTCATAGCCTGTATCTCTAGATGGTTTCCGTGTACATGCCAAGTACGTTTTCGTGCGACATACTTCTCAAAATCTTCAGTTACATAAGGTTCAAAGTAGTCACGATTTTGTACAATGTAGTTCATACAATCTTGTCTGACTTGAAAGTGGAATTCTTGATCTCCAAAAACTTGGTCAGCAATTGAGCGAAATAAACAAGCCCCATCTTCATTCATATTTTTTATTTCATACCCTAAACTCGACATGCACCTTGCAAAGATAGCATCCCTCTGAAAACATAAATAGTGTTGTATAGCAAAAAATATGTGGATTTAGTTTATTTTTCACTCTAATATGTCTTTATTTCTTTATTTTTATAAATAATAAATTAATGAACAAAATACTAATATACAGTAATAGTAATATAATAATACAGTAAAATAAAATAGCAATCTAGTAATACAAAATATGCAATTCCTCAGTACTAATGGTGAAACACATCTAAAATATAGCACCTATATCAACTAGATTTTCTGAATTCCTAATTAATGGCTGCCAGTTATTATTAAATTTATATATTAGACTAAATAAGTTGGTAAAAAATAAACTTTTTTCGTAACCACTGGATTGACGGGTTAGTTGAAATGTGTAGTATGAGCTATTACAAAAAACTATGATCTAAGGATTCATCAATTTCTTAGTGGAACTATTTTTAAATAAACAATCAAAACGCCAAACTCATTATTTGTCCAAATGGAGTCGAAAGCCTTCTTAATATCCAAGAAAACTCCGGCAGTCTACAATTCCTGTAATCTTGTTGCCTCTACATTGGATGTTACTATTGAAAGAGGGTGGATTGTAAATGATTTTTCCTTAAATCTAAACTGATGTACTGAAATGTGTTGGTTTAATTCTTCATATCTAACTCTGCTGGATTGGTATGGGGTGAATTGAGTAGCTCTATAACCGATACAGCCGGTCCCGAGCCCGGATAAAAGAGGAGGGACAGAGGAGTAACACCTCTAAAAAAATCAGTGTTCAGCTGACCCGACTGATAGCACCATGTAAGGGTCCATGATGGGGTACAGGTGAAAACCGGTCAACGGTCTCGAGAGCAGAGGATGGCTGGAAAAGTCACAATGGTCGAGAGGGCGAAAGAACCAAGAACGTCTGATACGAATACAGAAACGATTCATCATTAGTCATATATGCTTCTTATTTCCTTATGAATAACGATCTAGTTGCCTAAGGGTTTACAGTTGATGGAATCTTTGCCTGAAAATTTATTTTTCCTTTATATAAAGCTTTGTCATATTCATCTTCTGTGATGAACTAAAGGAAATTTGTATTATGATTGTTCTCAGAAAAATTTCCAAACCAATTATCCACCTCATCTAAGGTATCTTTATCAAAATTCTTGTCCTCGTTAAATTTGTAGGCTCTTTAAGGTACTTTGCAAAAGTATTACACATCAACACATCAGTTGATATTCCAAAACCTAAATAAATCTTTTTTTTTTTGACACTACGCATTTTACATCAGTTGTACTAAAGCATTATATAAATAAATTATAGCGTTAACAGGCCTTTTAGACCCATTGCTGGATGGATAATTTCCATTGTTTTCTGTTTTTTTGTCCAATATCTGATTCCCATCTCTTCCATCACTACATCTCTCCATTTCTTTCTTGGTCTTCCTCTCTTTTTTTTGTTCTCAGGTACTCTACAACCAATATTCTTGATTTGTCTATTACCTTGCATTCTTTCTAGATCTCCGAGCCATTCTAGTCTCCGTTTTTTTTTACTTTAGCTATCGTAGGGTTAGCATACAGTTGGTACACTTTTACATTTACATTCATGTTGCCCATTCTTCCTCTACTACCGTTTTCACGAAACATTCTGCGAAGTATCTTTCTTTCCAATGGTCCAATCTGTTCTGTATGGTTTTGTTATGACATATATATTTGGCCTTAATTATTTTGTTCATAGCTCCATCACATCTGTTCCTTTTGGTCAGTCTCAGGTTGATTTCAGTTTTTTCCTTACATGTCTGATCAATAAGGGTACCTAAGTACATACACTGTGTGCCAGCCAAATGGAATAAATTAGCTAGTAAATAAATAAGGAAGTATTCGAAAAAGCGATCGAACACGTCGATTAGTATTTATAGTTGCGCATTTTTTCCATAAAAACTTTTTATATGGGGTGTATCAGATAACTGTGGCCAATACCAACTTGCTCATTTTAAATAGAACACCCTGTATATTAATTAATTTTTAGATTCCTCAGATCATTTTAGACATTTTTTAAATACAATGTCTCATACCTTTCTTTGACTGTTTCGGAAATATTAAGTAACATGCAAAAATTCACATTTAGAAAAGAAAATGATCTATTTCCTACACACCCTAACCGTGAATAGAAATTTCTTCTAATGTTACTCAACAATTAAGATGTGATCAATATAATCGCAAGCATTATTCGTCTTCGTTAGTCAGCAAAGTCAGTGGGTTTAGTTTTGTATACAATACTTTTCACATATCCTTATAAGAAAAATTCTAATGGAGTCAAATCGGGCGATCGTGGTGGCCATTCCATCGATCCTCATCCTCATTCCATCTTGTTGAAACCATATCATATTCGCTGGAACTTGTGGGTTTCCTGGATCAGGATACAAGTTGGCCAACGTTGGTACTACATTATTTTGGAAACCATAAATAATTGTCGCCATTCAAATGCCATCTATAAAAAAGGGACCTATGATCTGATCATCAATAATTCCTGCCCACATGTTAACCTTCTCAGGGTATTGAGTATTTCCTTCTCTCATCCAGTGAGTTTTTTATCCTGGACCAATAGCGGCAATTTTTCCAATTAGCATGACCGTGAAGAGGAAAGGTCTCTCTCTCTTCAATCCTGACCCCCCAGGGGGAGTGTAGTGGTCGATGTGATGTCGTGTATTGTCTGTCTCCAGAGATCTCTGTCTCTGGTCATTTCTTTTAATTCATGCATAGGTCTTTGGCATATTCCTGTAATTTGATCTATCCATCTTGTTGGGGATCTTCCTCGTGATCTTCGGCCTTCTACCTTTCCTTGTATTATTAGTCTTTCCATGTTTTCTGTGTTTGCTCTCATAACATGCCCAAAATATTTTAATTGTTGGAGATGGACTTTACTAGAGAGTCGTTGGCTAACTTTCAGCTTTCTTAAAATTGAATTATTTGTTCTACGGTCGGTCCAAGGAATTCATAACATTCGTCTCCAACAGAACAATTCAGTGGCGTCTATCTTTCTTCTCTCCGATTGTCTCAAAGCCCAAGATTCACATCCGTAGGTCAGAGTAAAGGTACACTCATCAGAAAACAAAACATGTTCTAATTGGATCACATTGCTGTCTAACATTGCCATCATTTGTTCACAAAAATATGTTCTCCTGTCAAAATCATCTTCCATGAGCTCCTGAGTGTGTATAATTTTATAATGATGCATTTTGTTTTCTTGTAATATTCGAATAACTGATGAATAGCTAATATCAAGTACTGGAACTGCTTTTCGAACAGATGTATGTGGGTGTTCCTCAAACTCAAGCATAACAGCCAATTTGGTATCCTCACTTATTGTATTGGCATCTTCTTTTTTTACCTTCTTGACATGGTCCAGCTCGTGGTATTGCTTCTCTATTTTACTAATTGTCCCTTGAGATATGTACGGCAAATCAGGAAATGCTTTGTGAAATAAATGAGCTACTTCTATTTGCGTCTGTGTAATCTCCATAGCAAATCATCTGTATAATTGTAATTTTGTGCATTTCTGTTAAATGAACCATTCTTCTGGCTTGAGGTTAATGAAATTCAAACGACTATAGCACTGACAATATACAAATACAAACATTAAACATTGTTTTAAATCAATTTACTAATGTTTGTATTTTAAAATTTAATTTTAATTATTTAAATTTAATTTAATTACTTTAAAATGCCAAAAGAAAATAGCTTCAGAACAATACTTAATTTGTACCGGACATATATTATTTCTTAGCTTTATTGCAAATTATATTTCATCATCCTCTTTTAGATGCTTTTGTACAATCAATAATTGTACAATTTTTTACATTATTTTTTAAGAGTTTTACATTATCTGTTGAGACTATTGGTAGACTCATAATTACTATGTTATTGCTTTTCATTTGTTTTTCAATTCTTTCTACTTTGTTTTCAACCTGGGTTAATTTGTTTTTGTTTCTTTTTAAATTCACATATGTAAACGAACTGTAAATTATTTTTTTATACTAATTGCGATATTTGGGGTTTTGGTAGAAGAAAAACAAATTTACTTTTTATCTGCTTAGTACACTGTTGTGGTTTTTTTAAAGTCAATTGACTTATTGTTCTTAAACCTTGATGTACATCCCATCATGAATTTGTCTCTGACTATTAGTATTAACATTTATGGTCATATTTATCAAATGTTTATTCTACATATACTTTTATTTAACATATATACTTTTATTATAAAGTAAAATAAACCTTCCTATCAAATTAGATATACTATACAATAGTATTATTTTGCTATATCTCAGAAATAGCCAACATTTTCTGATAATAGCTCAATTATCACTAGTAATGAAGATACAGTCCACTTATGCATTCATAATTTTATCATCATCATCATCATCAATGGTGCTACAGCCCTATGAAAGAGCCTCGACCTTCCCAAGTCTATTACGCCAGGCAGTCCTATCCATTGCCAACCGTTGCCAGTTTGCTGCGCCTATCTTTCTACCATCCTCATCTACACCATCCTTCCATCTGAGTTTTGGCCTAATTTTATCAGTAAAAGTTATTTAATGGATACCTAATCGATATATGAATCCCACACCACAACCACCGATTTCTTACAAAGATCCGTCAAAATTGAAATATGATATTGAGGATTACTTGTCAATAAAAAAATCATTCAGGAAACATAAAAATTAAGGAAACCCAGATAATTATTAAAATAAGCAATAAATTTGGATTATAGCCTGGAAATCAAAACTTTGTATAAACAATACATTATTTCTGTAGAAATTTTAAAACCTGTTATTCAAAACCTTAACACTTTCACTGCAGAAGCTTCCAGTAGCATCTTTCTTACTTCTCTGTCTGTGTAGATGGGCCATTTGGTGCTATCCTATTGCATAAATATGCTATCAAATGTTCTTTCCACACAGGAGAATGTTCTGAAATAAAGTTCTGCAGCGAAAGTTTTAAATATCAAGGTAAAAAATAAAAAAATATGTAATAAAAAACATATCCAATATCCAACACACACAATATCCCAAACTTTCTGAAGACACAACTAAAATAACATAATATATGATGTATATAAAGTTAAAAAAAAAGAATATATAAAAGTAAATTTGGTGTAACATTGATTTGAATTCCTAATTTTTCTTTCTTTAATGATTGTATTACTTTTGCAGTTACTACTGCAGTATGTTTGAATTATGAAATATTTTCACAATTTATTACCTTAGCCCATTCTTCTTCTGTAAAATGAAGTTTTCCTTTAAAAAAGCTTTCATCATATTCATCCTCACTATTAAATCCAGTACAGTCTTCTTTAATTTCAATCTCATTGTTATTGCAAGGAGTTTCTACAGGAGAAGTGTCCACAGGTGAAGGAGTATTGGGTTCATGCAAGGGTTCAGGCAATATATCACGCTTCAATGTAATGCGCTCTCTCTTTTGTTCTCTCCTAACTTCTCTCTTCTGCTCTCTTACACTTTCTCTATCTCTTGGTCTTTCTGATTCTTTATAACGTTTGTGGAAACGTTCCTTTCTTTCACTTTTGCTGAAACAATAGCAATATTATAGATTAGGTATAAAAAAGAATATTCTACATTTAAACTTGATACAAATTTCAGATAATTCTGAATGTTCTTTGAAAAAAACATTAAATACTGAAAAAAATGGCAAAAGTAGGTATTTCTGATATTCTCTTGCCTTTTTTTTTATCCTTTGTTATTCTTGTCTTTTCTTTTTCTAGAAGAAAATGCTCTCGAGTCTCTAACACTTGTTACATATTTTTATGATGCTATTGAAGGTGAAAGTAAGTATATAAAACTTTATACCATAGATCAGGAAATGAATGAATGTACAAATACAAATGACTCATTTAAAACAAGATGGCTTCATTAAAGAAATTCATAAACTATATATAAGATCTACTATGAAGAAATACACTGGTTATATGGTATAAAACAAAATATGAAAGCAAATCTTATAAAAATAATACCAATAAATAACTAAAAATATTTTTATGGGATATAAAAGAAATATTATAGATCCCTAATGATCATATGTGAATTAAAAAACAGTTGTTCCCATTTATAGTGTTAAAATCGATTGAGAAACTTTTGCTCCTATTAAGAAATATGTCCTACTTACTATGGGGATCTCCTAGCATTTGTAGTGTTATCTGAAAGATTCTGTATCTGGATAGTACTAATATCATTTCTTCTATTTGTTCTCTCTGTAGTAGCCTACAAAATAAGAATGTTTAGTATTTTGTTCAATCTAGATATTTACTGATAATTGACAAATTAATTGCTTTGTCTGAATATGTTTATTTTTAACAAGTCCCTAAAACAAATTTTGAAATGTAGTAGAACCCTTCCACAAATATGCATTATTAGTACTTTTATAACTATAATAATAGTGGTTATAGACACAAATTTCAATGTCAATATGATTTATCTATTTATAGACTTCCATTACAAATTATGTTCATCTTTGTGAACCTACATTCTGCTGGGTCGTATCATTATTTTCTTCGGAACTTGCTGATGCCTTTCGAATAGCTGGTAGAATGGTCATTGTGTTTGTTGACGAGAATCAATTAGTTTTTGATAATTATTATGAAATTATTTCTAAAAGGATTAAATATGTCTGTCTACTGCCACTAACTGAAAACTGAAATATAATATCAAAGCCATGTCAAAGCCTTAGCTGTCAAATTAATTTGTCAACCACTAATGTAACGAGTGAAAGAATCGATTATAAATCGATTAATAGAATAAGTATTCAAGAATAAAAATTTTATTTAATAAAAGGTTTAATAAAAACCCTATCGGGCTACATCACAGAATGTTTTCTGAACGAATATTCCATCAACAGTGCTATCTGGATGTATATGTTTGAAGGAAGCCACTAAATGTATGGGTATTAAAAAATAATTCAACATCAATTTTAAACGTGGACAGTAATTTAGATGTGTTTTTGGATCAAGTATCAGAATGATGATGATTCAGATATCATTTATTTTAATAGTCTTTACCTCTATTTTTATAGGCATCTTTAACACTTCCAACCTGCCTACGGTTACCAATATCAACACAGTTAACAATACAACTCGGTTAACAATAAATTTAAAGGTATAAAGATTTAATCACATAAACAGTAATGTCTCGTTGAAAAATAGTATGCTCTTGTTGATCAAAATTTGTGTTACAGATACAAACTTTTATATTATAAGATTAGAAAAAAACTTCATTAAGTTTAATGGAGTATTTAATTTGATTAATCGTTGCTAAAACGTTTTAGCTGTTTGCTTACTAGTTTACCACAACCAGCACGTCAATCACAGACTATTAGTCATCCACTGTCTGCTTAGACAAGGAAAGAGAGACCTTATCTCTTTCCTTTTCTAAGGTCTGTCAATTATTTTTTCATTTCACTTCACAGCATATGAAGTCAACATCGAGAATCGAGTTGTTTTCTAAACTGGGCTCGAGACGTCACCTGTCAGATCGTCAGGGTAAGAAAAATATTCTAAAAAACAGTTATTTTGAAATGTCATAGTTGTGGAAATATTTGGAATAGTTGTAGACTTCTCAACTTCAACATAACGATGTTTACATATTTTGTGTTTTAATTGTTTGGTGTGTATTTAAATTTATTATATTACTCCATCTCTATTTATCCAGTGATAATAATCTAACTACCTGTAAACATCACATTATCATTTTTGAACAATTTTCTCAGTAGTCAAGCAGTTGTACCATTAAATTCGAAGATGTGGGTACCCACCCATGTTCAAGTAACTGGTAAGTTAGCGTACATTCAACAAGATTGCCTTATATTTAACAATAAAATTTGTTTTAGTTTTAAGAGCAGAAAAGCTGCTTGTCAAAGGAAAAAACAATACAAATGACTGCTTTGTTACCATTGCTTTGGGAAAAACTAAGTTTCAAACATCAATAAAAGAAAAATCTGGGCAGCTAGTAGAATGGCATGAAGAATGTGAACTGTAAGTGTTTAATTGCAATTATTTGACCTACTTAGTTACATACCTTCATATTTCCATATGATGAGTAATCAATGGTTTATCAAGATTATTTAAATTTAGAAATTATTACTATTAATTGACTTCAATATATATATGAACTCATTTAATGCATGTAGTTTATCATTTATAGAGAAAGTATGTGTTGATGTATGAGGTAAATGTCCTTATAAATACACTTTTATTTGCTAATATCAGTTAATGAGAAATTTTAAATGATCTACATTATTTATTTATCATTTATTAAAATATTTGATTTCTTTAATTTTCTAAATTTTTGATGTTTAATTTATGGCTTTCCTTAAATACTGTAAAAGTAGCAGAATGTTACATATTACTTATTTGGATACTTATTTAAGTGGATATTTTTTATTGACAATAAATATAGATAATGTGATTTCCACTTTTGAATTTGCATTGTACCTAATGTCTTTCTAATTATTGCTCAGCGTGACATTATAATTCATAATCAAAACAATTTTAAAATATTGACTTATATACAGAAAAAATAAATGAATTTGAATGCAGAATATTTTATAGTTTTTTACATGTTAGATGCAAAATTTTCCTCCATTTGGCTATAACTAGTTTTTAATCAAAAACATACTTTGTTTTGCTTTTTTAAAGGATGTTAGTGTATATTATTGTTTTTTTAATGTCACTGACCATTAGTCAAAATATTTATAATATTTGTCATGTCAGTACATTCCTATTAGTTTGTAGAATTTGTTTACTAGAGATTCCATTCACTTAAGTGTATGTTTATCTATTTGTGATTCACTCAATGCATAGTAAACATAAACAGAAAATATTAAATACTTTAGAATAACCTGACCAGTTAATTTTTTTTGGCACAGAATCTTTAAATGCTTTTCATAAAGTGATCATTCAGCTAGTTTTACTATGTAATTTAAGATGCATTAATCACTTTCTTTAGTTTTGGTTATCATATGAAGATACAAGGTTTAAAATATACCTAATGTACATATCGATTGGTTAAATTGTAAAGTGGCTAACTCCACTTTTTAATGGAATTTAGATTATTGTGCTATCGGTTAAAAATAAATAAAATCTGTCATTTGATGATGTTAAAACACCTAACATATTTACAGTTTTCTTTAATTCGCGCCACCTGTAAAACAGCTATTAGTTTGAAGTTCAATTTGAATAATACAATCTGTCCAACTCCTTTAATTGTTGCCATTTTAAATACATTTTGTGAGGGTGTAAAAGAGACTTCCCATTGCACTTCAGTTTTTCATTAAAAAATAGAAACTAATTACTTCAATTATTAATAAAGTGATTTAGTGATATAAAGGTAAGCTTATGTATTTATTTAAACATAATTATTCTGAATAATTTTTGATTTATTAACTTTAAAATCTCTTACTTGGAGTTAACTGGTTGACATTGAAATGGTGTGTTTTAAACTGGAAGGAGACAAGACAAACACAAAGTGTTCATGAAAAGGAAGTAAACAGTATCCCACCCATTCAATTAAAAAAAAAAAACAAGAAATCTAATTCTTTTGAATTGGGAAAATAAATCAATGAATGTACCTACTATGAAAACACATTATTGTAGGGTATCGACAGGCAAAAAGTACATCATACCTGATTGGTCAACTAAAAAGGCCCTTTACGATATTTATGTAAACAATTGGTGCAAGGAACGTAATGTAAAAGCCCTATCTGTATGCTCTTTTAATACAGCGATGGATTTTAAAAAAAATTGTCCTTATATCATCCAAAAAAGGATCAATGTCAGATCTGTTTTTCACATAAATTAGGACAATATTCAGAAGATGCACATACTTTACATATTGAAAAGAAAAAAGGAGCCTGAAAAGGAAAAAAGAAGGATAAAGAAACAGAAAAATATGTATTTACAATGGACCTACAGGCAGTGATGTTAGCGCTACATTCTAATGTTTCCATTCTATATTATAGGACCAAACTCTGGGTTCAGAAATTTTGTTTGTCTAACTTAAAATATCTACAGGGAACATGCTATTTGTGGAATGAATCAGAAGCAGGTCTCAATGCGAACAAATTCGTCACAATTGTCGTTAAATTTTACTTGGACGAAGTAATACCAGCATTAAAAGAGGAAAATACAAATGAAAGTAAAAAAGTTATACTCTATAGTGACAGGTGCACTTATCAAAATAGAAATGCAACCATAAGCGATGCATTATTACATTTAGCCGTAACAAATAATGTAACAATAGAACAAAAGTTCTTGGAAGTTGGCCATACTCAAATGGAAGCTGACAGTATGCACGCATCCATTGAAAAACAGTTAAAGAATAAAATATTCAATGTTCCTGCTGAGTATATTGAGGTATGCTAAACAGCTAGAAAAAATCCTGATCCTTATAGTGTCCATTATCTAATCCATGACTTTTTCAAAAACTTCAAGGATGTGTTTTTTTTAAGTCACTAAGACCTGGAAAGATGAAAGGTGACCCCAAGATTATGCATTGTATATTTTTAGTGTGATGAATTTTTTTTGCAGCGTGCCCTGCAATATAATCCCGATGGAAATATTTACTATAAATTAAGATTCAGGGGTGATTGGTGCATATTGCCACAAAGAAGAGATAATAAAGTTACGACAAAACTTTGGAATGAACTGCCAGGCTTATATGCAACCCGATGTAAAAGAAAAAAGAAAAAGTTCGAGGATTTACAAGAATTAAAAAAAGTAATCCTTTCAGGTTATTACGAGTACTATAATAATATTCCATTTGAAAATGAATCATAATTTTTCTTTGTCAATTATTAGTTTTATGCATTAGATTTTAGAAGAAACTGTTTTGTTTCACTAGTTTCTAGATAGTTATGATTGTGCAGGATTAAAATAAAAACTGTCTAACTCCCAAAAAAAATTGTTTTCTTTTAAGTCAAACAGCTAACTCCTGATTCTTTTTATGACAGCCAAAATATTAAAAAAATGGTATTTTTTTCATTATAGTACAAGTTTTCAATTGTAACATTATTGTTATTTATATTTGTGAAATCTCTAAATGTCACTCCACACCCTCCAACCAGTTTTTATTGTCTCCTGTAAAATTTACATTATTGGAGTTAGCTGGTTTACACTTTAAGCCATCGATATGTTATATTCCCTGTTTTCTTCCACTAAGTACATTCCTTTTTTTTATTTTAGTCCTATACCAGATCAAGGCAATACAGCAGAGATTGTTTTAACAGTTTTACATCACAATTATGTGGGAATAGATGAATTTTTAGGACGTGTTAATATCCCATTAAATTCATTAGATGTGTATGAAAGACCTAAAAATAAATGGTTTAAGTTACAGAGCAAGCCAGGTAAGGACTTTTTGTTTTACCACGAAAGAAATATATCTTCTGTTTTTCACTTTAAAAAGCTGTTTGAATGATTTCAACTGTTTCTCATCTAATTTGATATGCTGAAAATGAAAATGATACCAAAACATATCTGGGACATCAGGATTTTTCACAAAATACAAATACAGATTTAGTTGATTTTCCTATTTTTAAGCTTTGCAAAATTATATTTTGAGTATCATATTCTCTTGCTATTTAAACTGTCAGTTGTGTCACATATGTGGAGGTACTATCTCTGACTTACACATGATGTGTAAACTCGCTGCACAGAATACCAAGTGGGCCTCAGCAGGAAACACAAGGTAAAATATATGTATGTTGCTTACTCAGTTTTGTTCCTTACTTTGATGAAATAATATCAACTCAGTTTCTTTTTGCCAATTTATTATAATTTGTGTATTGGTTGTATGTACATAATGTCATAGGGTAATATGACTTACCAAGTTGGTATTACAGTGAATCTTGGATAATTTGAATCTCAGGGGACCGTAAAATAACGAAAAATTCGAATTATCCAAAAATTCGAATTAAAAATATATATACAAAAAACAGTGATACATACAAAAACATCTGCAAACGATAAAAATAACAATAGTTGACCATTTTTATCTTTTGCAGATGTTTTCGTTTGTATTCTTGCCTGAATTTTGTCAACTGAAAAAAATGGGCTAACAAAACTCTACCAAGAAAACCAATTAAAACATTTGCAAGCTATAAAAAATGGAAAATAAATAGAAATAAAAAGAAATCCGAAATTTTTAACTACTTTTTAGAATTTAGCTTCTCGGCAATGACAAAAGATTTTAAGGTATTCTAAGGTGAATTAAAAATAGAGTGACTTGAGTCATTTTTACTTTCAAAGTACCATCTAAGTTGTGTAATATGATTCGTTAGTTTGGCTGCACTGCAACATCTTTATCCACGTTGGCAAAATCTTTATAACATACGGCAGGATCAGAAATAACACCCTCCCAGCCATTGACTGAAAGCAGTTCTTCTGTTAAAGTCTTGGTAGTGTTTTCTATATTCTCATTTTTTACGAAACTAACTTTTTTAAACAATATTTAATCATTTCGGGTATTGCTTTCTCCCAAGCTTTCTTACACATTCGAGAGTCTTGAAGAATGTCTAACTTTTTTTCAAGGGAGTTACAATCTTCCATCAGTATGTTTTCAACCAAAAACGTCTGTTAAAATGTTTAAGATTTTTTGATGCCGTGGTCCATAAGCTGGAGAACTGAAGTCATGTTGGCAGGAAAAAAATAACTTTTACATTTTCCATTAGTGGGATAGTGTTGTAGGCCGGCAGTACAGTTGTAAATAAACAAACTAACTTTTCTTTTTTCTCTTATGAACTTTTTGTCCAATTTCATTAGTTATTTCTCGAAAACATCCCTAGCCATCCAAGCTCTTGTGCTGCTCACATATTACACTGGTTTTAATTTGACATTCTTAAAACAACGCGGATTAGCCAACTTGCCAATTATCAGTAGAGGCAGCATTTCTGATCCATCCAAGTTTGCACCAATTAGGAGAGTGACTCTTTCTTTGCTTAGTTTTCTTCCATGACATTTTTTATTTTTAAATGTCAGTATTTTGGCAGGAGTGCATTTAAAAAAAGACCTGTCTCATCAACTGAAGATATCTCTTTCATCTATATCCTGAATCATCTCCTCACATTTTATTTTCATTCTTTAACTTCTTGTTGTTTAACAGCTGCACTTTCTCCACAAATGGATTTAAATGGAATTTTGTTGCGTTCTTTGAATCCGCCTCACCCTGTACTCGAATTAAAGTTGTTTTCCCCATTTCAATAACAAATTGTTCAGCTTTGCTTCTTATAAGGGGACCACTCACGGTTATCTCCTTATTCGAACCATTTTAAAGCACATTTGGGTTTTCTGGCTACCTTAACATTTTTTGTTCTTTACCACACTCACTTTCACTCTCGAGATTTTTTCTTTATTCTTCAAGTAGGTATATCCACCTATTTAAAGAAGTAGGTGTGAATTATCATGTGTTAGGAGAAATTCCAAATTCCTTGGAATCTCAGATTTTTCGTTGTCCCTTTTTCTACTTCTTCACCTGCCGCTATTTTTTCCGATAACGTGAAAGTCTTGTATATTTGAAGTTTACCAACCAACGATATCTTCACTCAAAACGCAATGACATGCTGACGTGATTGCAGTACGGGTATACAGATACGGGTACAATTTACAATGGTCTTGAATACCTTGAAACAAGTGGAGCCTGAGAACAGGAAAGAATACTATCTCTTTTCGCGGAAATTTCCAGCATGAAATTGACATTTTAGGCAGTAGAAAAGTTCGAATTATCCAAAATATAATTCGAATTATTTACGACTTTTTACCATTACTTATATAGGAAATGCTAGGGACCAGAATAAACATTTGAATTAAAAAAGATTTTGAATTAGAGAAGTTCTAATTAAACAGGTTCCACTGTATTATAATTTTGTTTGCATAATGATTTTATAACTTGGCCTTGCGAAAGTCCACAAAATCTCTACTCAGCTATTTAACCTCTTCTTCATGATGCAGAAATACCTGTGCCAAATCTCCCTGTTATGTTAGGAGAGATACCAGACTCAGATGAAGGTGAATGGCATCCCTTTATTCTCAGCCTAAAAGTAGTTTTATTTCATGATGATGGTTTGTCTATTTGTGTTAGATATTCTGTGTTCCTGAAAGAGACCTATGAGAACATGGTAATCATTATTAAAAAAGTCAAATCTGAAGATCACAGTTTCCAAATATGTGATAATTTGAAAATCCTGTTTATGTTGCTTGGCAACAAGCTAGTAATACCAAATTTTCTTTCCCCCCCTTCATATAAAGCTAGACCTTATAAAAGTTCTACAAATCTCAAATCTTTAATAAAAGATGGACAATGTTTCAATTACTAGGTTACAAAGTTTTCAGAACTGTCAGAGGCAAGATCGTGATTACAAAATATACATAGTCAAAAGAATGCTGTCTTATCAAAATTTGGGTTGCCTCATGATCCTAGGTATATTTTTTTTTCGCCCTCATCTGGACTGTTTTCTTGAGAATTTGGGAGCTGTGAGTGAGGAACAAAGGATGATAACTACCATCAAGGAGGTGGAATATAAAAGGAAAATGAAGCACATCAGACTACTGCTGCTTGCCACAGAGGGATAGTTATAGTATTTATAAGCAAAAGTGCGATAGCAAATGAGGAACGAGAAACAGTCTTTGGAAGTCATACCTTTGGACGTGTTGACAACTTCACATACCTTGGGTCGCTATTGACTGCTACCAATAAAACAAGCGAAGAAATCAAAAGACGAATAAATCTTACAAATAGGGCACACTATGAACTCCAAAAGCATTTCCACTCAAGAAACATTCAAAGAAGAACTAAAATTATTATATACAATACATTGCTGAGGCCGGTCCTCACATATGGAGCAGAAACATGGACTTTAACGCAGAAAGATGAAAGACTTTTGGGAATATTTGAGCTATAAACGACCAAGGGCAGTGGCGCAGAAGATATAATTTTGAATTGTATCAGCTCTTTAATGAGCCAGATGTCATAACGTTCATTAAAATACAGCGACTTAGATGGGCTGGACACATAATACGAATGCCAGAAAATATGATTGTTAAAAAGCTAACCACAGGAGCACCTGTAGGAACAACCTGTTCGTACAACCGTCTGTTGCTAAACGTGACACATGTTTGTGCATTTTACATACTAATTAAATGATTTAGAAACTAAAGATACAAGAGTGTATGAAAAGTGAGTAACGAGAAAGGTTGAACTTGTTATCAAAGGGCAATCGAAGATTTGCAACAAAACTGTAAAGGAAAAATTTAGGACAACTAAGAATGAACTGGCAAATCTCTTTCATCAAGAACTTAAACCTTTTTTAGTCCACAGCAGAAACATTATTCATCAACAAAGAACAATAAAAGCTATTAAAACAAATTTACGGTCTGACGAAGTTTTAATACATTTAGATTTTTCTGAGAATTACAATTGCAAGTACAATGACGAAGTACAATCCGCTCATTTCGGGGGATCAAAGTCCCAACTTTCACTCCACACAGTAGTTACTTACTATTTAAATGAAGATAGCAAGTTAGCCAAAACAAGTCTTTGTACAATATCCGACAATTTACGTCATGATCCCATTGCTATTATGGGTCATTTAGAGCCTGTGGTTAACGAATTACAAACCAAATTAAAGAGAATTAAATCCAGTATCGCAACAGGAAAATGATGTGGCTCGAAGCAGCATATTTGCCAAAATTGCTGGATTTTGAGGTAATAAGATGGCACTTTAGTGAAAAGGGTCACGGTAAGGGAGCGCCTGACGGAGTTGGAGGTTGCCTAAAACGAACAGCCGATTCAATTGTGGCAAGTGGAATTGACATTCCGGATTTTAACTCATTTATAAACCATGTGTCTGAAAGATGTAAGGGAATCAGGATTTTTGGATTAACCCTTAATAATTTGGACTGCATAGAAGCATGTTTGCCAGAGTTATTGCCAACATTTAAAGGGTTAATGCAAGCTCATACATTTGGGACAAGACAAAGAATTTCATGGAAGTCCGAAAGTTATCTTGTTTAGATTGCAGAAATTCATGCCTTCACTTCAAAATAGGAATTTTTAATATTGGAGAATTACAAGTACACAGACTAAAATATTCAGATGTTTATTCTAGCAGCAGTTCCAGTGATGGTGAAAGCCACGAAGAAACTCTTTTAGTAAACTTTTACTAAACTCTACTAAACTCTTTTAGTAAAAAAACAATAAAAAAATTCGTAGCAATAGTCCTAGAAGTATATAACGACTTCTGTACTATTAAATACCTTAAACGGGTCTCTGGAACAATTAAATTTGTGTTTCCCAAAGAGGAAGAAACATACCCAATAGACAATTGTGATATTTTACAAGTGGTCGATATGCCTTCTATTAATAACCGAGAACAATATGTATTTAGCTTTAAAAACAACATACTAAAATCCCCAGAGTAACAAATAATGACGTTTTTCATTTATTTTAACTAACTTTACTTAGAATACAAATTTTGTATTTCTCTATTGAGTTAAAAGTTCTAAAGTTATAAAAAGACTAATCATTACAACCTGAATTAGGTTTTTCTTTCAATGATGTTTCAACTTTGTTTTCTTTTATGTAAGTTCAAGTTTAGTTCCTTATTCAAAATACTGATTAGACTTTTTAAACCTGTTGTCAATACAAGTCATGTGCATTCCTTATTTTAATAAATGTTTTTTAAGTAAAGTCGTTTATTATTATTATTACTGTGTTTTTAGTACAATGACTAAACATTTAGGGCGAGTATTTTTGTATATTAAGACAGAAATAATGCTGAATAATATACATATATCACCTCCGTTATTGTATTCTCAACTCCGTGAAATGCAATTTTTTTTAAACCTATTTTTTTATAAAAATATTGGCCTAAGTGTTTGACCTGATCATTATCATCATCTTTGGCTCGACAATTCTCTGTGGATCTTGGCCTGCTCTAAGATTCGTCGCCATTCTGTTCGGTTTTTGGCAACATGTTGCCATCTTCTGATCTTTAATATTCGTAAGTCGGTTTCTACTCCGTCTAACCACCTAATTCGCGGTCGGCCTTTACTTCTTTTTCCTACAGGTGTTCCTGTGGTTAGCTTTTTAGCAATGGTATTGTCTGGCATTCGTATTATGTATCCAGCCCATCTAAGTCGCTGTGTTTTAATGAACGTTATGACATCTGGCTCATCAAAGAGCTGATACAATTCAAAATTATATCTTCTGCGCCACTGCCCTTGGTCGTTTACAGCTCCAAATATTTTGCGGAGTATTTTACGCTCAAATATTCCCAAAAGTCTTTCATCTTTCTGCGTTAGAGTCCATGTTTCTGCTCCATATGTGAGGACCGGCCTCAGCAATGTTTTGTATATAATAATTTTAATATCTATCTATATTTAGTATCTAAGACTTGTATCGATCTATTGGAAATAGTACCGCCATCCCTAATTCGTGTATCTCGGACTGCCATTTCCAAGGCAATATTAAATAGGAGGCAAGCCAGAGCATCTCCTTGTCTGAGTCCATCATTTATCTCAAAGGATCTAGAACTCTCTCCCTGTATTCTAACAGTGGCTTCTAAGTTAGACATTGTCATTCTCGTTAGTCGGATAAGTTTCTCTGGTATACCAAACTCATGCATTGATTGGTATAGCACTGTTCTCTTGACACTGTCGTATGCGGCCTTGAAGTCGACGAATAGGTGATGGGTTTCAATATTGAATTCTAATGTTTTCTCGAGAATCTGTCTTATTTAATGAATCTGGTCAATTGTTGATTTTTCTGGAGTGAATCCAACTTGATATTTACCAACTATGCCCACTGTGTAAACTTGCAACCTTTCGTAGAGAATATTTGCTAGTATTTTGTAAGCAGTTGTTAACAGGGTTATACCTCTATAGTTGTCACACTGGAGCTGGTCACCTTTTTTATGTAGCGGGCATATCACGCCTTGAGACCATTCACAAGGCATGGTTCATTATGCCAAACAAGAAGTAAAAGCTTACCCAGTGTCTGTAGTAGGGCATCGCCACCATTCTTGTAGAGCTCACTGCAAATTTGATCAACTCCTGGTGATTTATTATTTTTAAGCTTTTTAATGGCTTGGGCAACGTTTTCGATGGTAGGTGGTCTTTCGTTTGGTTTGAAAGGATTCCAATCATTTCGATTTGCTAGGGTGTTATCTGCTTCTTCGATATGATGGCCATTAAATTTTGCATCGAAAAATTCAACCCATCTGTTTAGGATTGAAGCCGTATCATTTAGGATGTTTCCTTCTGCGTCTTTACAGCTCCTTATTCTTGGCTTAAACTCTTTGCGCATTTTGTTTAGATTTCTGTAGAACTTTCGAGTTTGACGGGTTTGACCTGATACCTAGTTTTATTAGTGTTTCCAATCTAAATGTAAATTTACTAACAAAAAAATAAAAAAAAAAAATTTTTATTTTGAAAACTTCTGTATACTAAATAAATAACACTTCGTAATAATCACCCAGTTATGTTTTATAAATATAGTTTTGCATAAAAAGTCAGATTACACCAAAATAAATATTTTATTTATTGCATTAAGCAATAGGTGTCAAAGTTCACTTGTGGCAGACAACTCTTTGTAGGATAATGATAAGAAATACATTGTGAGGGTAAACAACTATAGGATTAGATTTATTGAATTTACAAGAAAGTTGTTCTCAAAGAAAATCTATTTTTCAATGATGTATGTAAACAACTTTCACAAAACAAAATAATTCCTTATAAAATGTGTGTTGAAGTAAAAAGTGAAAATCTGTAAGGGATGTATAATACAAGAAAATGATCAGCACATAATCACCTTAAATTATTGATAATATGCCTTCACAGTTGCTTACTGTTAGCAGTTCTACAGAATACTATTACAGAGTCAGTACTAGACTTTAACTGCATAGAATTACTTACCTCTGGTATTAAATTTATTCAGATTGTCATGAGAATTTTACCTATGAGAATGCTTTTACTTTTACTATAAATCTTTCAATTAATAAAAATGGTGGAGATATCTTTTTATATGTGTATTCTCTATAGCAAATTTTTTAAAATATTGTTTCTATCAAAAAATTGTAATTTAAGAAGGTCGAGAAATCACTTATTTTTACAGTACAGCATGCAGTCAAATGAGGTACTTTGAATGACCTTTTATATTATTTTTATTACATTACTGACAAATAACTCTTCTATACAGGGTGTTTCTTCGAGAAAGTAACATACGAAAAAAGGGATCACTTAGGTGATTTCAAAAACCACATACTTCCATACATACATACAGGTCATACTTCATCAGTAACAAAGATTCTGGTTGTTACATTATACAAGGTGGTCCAGACTTATGTACATTAATTTCTAGAGCTCATAGTACGTCCAAAAATAAGGGTACTTCTTTATGTACACTTTTTTATAAAACTGAATAATAAGGGAGATACAACCTTTTAAAGGGGTGAATTGAAATTCTTATTTTTTCAAATATCTTCCAAACGGTTTTGAATACGGAGTTCATATTTTGGGAGTGATTATAAGACATTAGGATAATTAATTTCATGTCACCACCTACCACATCCTATATTAATACAGGGTAGTTTTGGAGGGTAAGTGGGGGTTATTGCGCCACATGTTTTTTAATTTTTACATATTTTAAAAAAATATTTTAAAAATTGTTTCCTTAGAATTTTCTACGCAAGAAAGGTACTCTTGTAATATTTCGATAGATATCACCGTTTTCGATTTATTTAAACTCGAAGGTATACATATATTTTATTGTAATCGTTACATTTCTTAATATTCATCAAGTACACCATTTTGAGAAATTGTTTACATCTTTTTGCATTTTTACACAGTCTCTAACATCCTTATAATTCTAAAAATTTTCAAATCATCAGCATACAACAAAATAACACAATTTTCAAAGATTTCTAAAATGTCATTTATAAAACAAATAAAAAGAATAGTCGATAAATGACCACCTTGTGGGACGCCAGACCTAACCAAAATCTCTTCAGAAAGACAGTTCTTGACTTTGACAACCTGAAGCCTGTTTGTCATAATAATATTGAAAATATATAACAGCGAATAGTACGTAGTCTGATCTCCAAATTTAGATTTTTACACGTTAGGAGTGGCTTCATTCGTATAAATGCTGATCTGGCAATCTCTATTCGCCTGTTTATTTCTACAGTATGATTATTGGTTTCATTGATCAAAGTTCCCAAGTACTAATATTTTTCTACTTGTTCTATCACGTTACCATTGATTGTCAATAGGTGATGTATATTTTGTGGTCTTTTTGTAATTAGCATGTATTTCGTTTTTTTAGCGTTTATAGTAATTCCCATCTCAGCACTATTCATACTCAAGCTTTCGAAAAGATGTTGTAGATCCTCTATACTCGTTGCTATGATCACAGTGTCGTCTGCATATCTTTAAGTTGTTAATTAATTTTTTGTTAACGGTGACTCCCGCTTCGACATTATTGAGCGTGTTTTGTAAAATTTCTTCAGAATATAAGTTAAACAAAAGTGGCGATAAAACACATCCCTGTCTAACTCCTCTACAGATCTTCATTTCTTCTGAGTGTTACCCATTAATTTGAACTATGGCACTTTGGTTCCAATATAATGTTTGCACTATATTTATGTTTTTACTGTCAATGCTCTTGTTCATAAGTATTGATATTAGTTTTAACCACCCAAAAGAAAGAAGGATTATTCCAAGACCTGCTGTAATTATGATTGTCTCGATTACTCTGTATCAAAATTAAAGTATGTGACATTACCTTTTTATTTACAGGCAAACCTGCAAAGAGCAAAGAAAGAGGGAATCTAGAGGTAAAAATTAGATTCTCAGTAAAATCAGGTAGCTTAACGAATTTGAGCAAAAGAGAAAAACACAAGTCCTCAGTGTCTACTGTAGCTCATTCCTTAGGAGGAAGCCTAATGAGTTTAGGAAGTGCCGAGAAAAGAAAAGGAATAAAAAAATTTGCAAAATCAATTGGATCCAAAATAAATTTAAGAGGTAAAAAGAAAGATCATGATGATGATGGTTCTTCTATTGGTAGTATTGGGAGTTTGAATATTAGAAGCGTCCAGGAGAATTTTAAAAGTAAGCAGTCCATTGAAGATGCTGATCCTGGAGTTGTCAGTGACGATGATGATTTTACAGTAAGTTTTTACTTTTTTTCATAACATATTGTCATACAGGGTGGGTCATCAGTGCGAGGAAGTCCAATTACTCATTTATTGTAAGAGATACAAAAAAGTTATTTAGGTAAAAATTGGAACATGGATAAGACCATCCTTTAAAAATATTTGCAAATATACACGGCCACCCATATTAACAGGGCTTTTTTTTAATAGAACACCTTGTATATGTTTACATTCTTGGACTCTTCTTGATGTTCTCGTTTTTTCCAATATAAGGTTTTGCAATATTATATGAGGCAGTTTAAAAGATAATTATTATTTTTTATTAATTTCATACCAATATTAACACCGAGACGTGACATTCAAAAATCAAATTATGTTCAAACGATTTTTTTTAATAGCGGAATATTTAACTTTGGTATAGCCGTTTTCATCTTTCTTGGCGTGTTCGTGTAAAAACACTTGCAATAAGTTGTTTCATCTGTGTTTCCTTGTCTAAGCTCGATTCGTTTACCTCCTCCAGTGGCAGCTATCTGTATTCGTAAAGAGGCCGAACTTATCAGCGACACCGTATCGGCCAAACGCATCAGTGTTATTGCTACAATACTGGGAGACGTGAGTGGTCTCTTCATTCCCTTCTCATCGCACTTTACCATGACAAACGTGACTCGCACAATTAAATTACGCATCTGTGTATCAGAGAGAGACGAATATTAAAAATTCCATAGTAGCTTATTTCAGGCACACGCCAAGAACGATGAAACCGAGTTTATATAGGATTGGTCTGATGATTTTTCTGGTGGTGGAAATCTGGTAGGAAAACCCAGTACTTTCTGATCGATTACATATACAGGCAAGAATTCATAATGTTTTTGTAAAAATTGGAAGCTTCTGCGTTACTAACACCTACAAACCACCAGCTATATCCCGGCCAGCTCAACTCATCCACACACATCTGTGTGTGTGGATATATAAACAATATAACAGCAATGGGAATGCACTGGTAAAATGGGCGGAGGACGAACATCTATCGCTTAAATTTCATGCTAAAGACCGACTTGCATTCATGTCAGCAGCATGGAAGAAGGAGTACAATTCTGATCTATGTTTTGTCTGTACTAATAAAACGGGCAACCTATACCAGTCTCTCGAAAAGTAATGAACGACTTCCCACACAGCCAACTCCGTCCAGTGATCATAGAGGCAGGAACTCAAATTTCTATAATCATATCCATCCCTCGCCCACGGTGGAATCTTAAGAGAGCTATATGAGAGCTAGAACTTAAGACTCTAGGCTGGATACCCCCTACTGCCAAAAATTACAAAAGATTCGTTGGAGCCGTAATAAGCACGGCCAAAAAGCATATACCAAAAGGCTATAGAAAAGAATAACAGCGAAGAACTGTACAAAAATTTCCTTGAAAGCGGCGATCAAGAATTAGCCGAAGAACTACTCCATAGCCTAGATGCAGCGAGACAACAAAAATGGACGGAATCTGTATAAAGTCGTAATTTTCAAACATCAAGTAGGCAAACATGGACACTACTAAGAAAATTAGGAAGCGGAAATCTTATAACAAGGGAAAAAACAATAATTAACCCAAAGACTATTGCTTCACATCTGGTATCGACGTCTAGGGCGCCGAAAGACAAGTCACACACAATCAAGGTAAAACGAGAGCTCATTCCGAATACTCCCACCCTTTCATTTACGAAGAAGTCACTATAGCTCTCAAGGATGTAAAGCCAGGTAAAACCCCTGATTTTGACAATATTCATGCCGAATTCTTAATTAACAGCGGAAAATATGCGAGAAAATGGATGGCCCAATTTTTTACAGACATTATGAAGACCGGTATCATACTACAGGAACTCAAACGAGATCATTGCCATATTAAAACCAAGAAAACCAAATACCATTGCCATATTAAACTCGCCTACAATAAAACACCAAAATACCATGGGGTGACTCTTGACTGAACTCTTTCTTTCAAGGAAAGTCTGTCAAAAACAGGGGAAATACTTAAATCCAGAAACAACATTATCCAGAAGCTGTGCGGCACCACATGGAGAGCATCGGCTTCCATCTTGCGATTATCTGCCCTAGGCTTTGTCTTCTCAACCACGGAATACTTCTCTTCAGCCTGGCTTAACAGCCCACATATACACAAAGTAGATGCCCAATTAAACAATACAATGGGAATGATTGCTGGCGTTATCAAATCCACCCCTACGGAATGGCTCCCAGTACTGAGCCACATTCCACCGCCCAAACTACGACACATGCACTCCCTCACTAGTGAGTACAGAAAGATGCTTAGTAACGAGATCCTGCCAATCCATCAAGATCCCCACTTTGCGACTGCGGACAACCACAAACCATCTGTCACATCACAGAACAGTGTCCCACAAGATCCTATCATGGCAGGCCAGAGGATTTTATAATGGCGACTCCAGAGTCGATAGACTATATAGATAAGTTAGATGTTCGTTTGTAAACATATGTATTATGTTTTATACAAAACATATGTAAATTTAAATGTAAATATGTCAAGTGCCATACGATAAATAAATAAATAACAGGCAAGGTATCAACAAAAATAGACAAACACATAAAAAAGACAGGAATAACACCAGCTTTTAGAACAAACAACAACTTAGGCAAATATATTAACAACGACAGAAAAAGTACTAACACTGTGGTGTATATAATCTTAAATGTTGTGACTACCCAACAACTTACATCGGTCAAACTGGTAGAACTTTTAACAAACGTATAGCAGATCGTAAAAGGCTTTCAAGAATAGAAAAACAACTTCTACTTACGTACGTACTTCACCTTCTAGGGTTCTAGACCAGAATCATTCTTTTAATGACCAATTTAAAATTCTTCACATTCAAAATAAAGGCCGTAAGCTATTAAACCTAGAATCTATGAAAATTATTCAGTGTTTTCAAGTGTTTGATTGTTAAAAATGAATTTCCATAAAATAACAGTCGAATCCATTACAAAAATATATAGGGTGTCCCATTAAAAAAGGTAAGTTTATTCCATCCTGTCAATATTCTGTATATTTTGAAAGTATTTTTAAAGTATGATCCTATTTATGCTCCAAACATTTACCGAAATATTTTTTTTTTCGTATCTCTTACATCAAATGAGAAATTGGACCGCACTAATGTCGCGCCCTGTATATACTTAAGCAAATATTGCCGTCCTTACAAGAATTTTACAATGTCTGAACATTTACTACAGAATAACTACTGATTTTTAGATCAAAAAGATGAAATATTTTATTAATCAGAAGGTTTTTATAATCGAAATATTTTGATGTGCTTAAAATTTTCAGTATATTTTGACTCAAAAAAAAATGTTTGTGATCCTTTTAGCATCAATTTTATCTTGAAGAATGTAGTACCCAATAAATACTACTAGTTTATGGCCTTAAATATTTTTTACAGTCTAATATTTTAGTCTGATCAAAAAAATGTGATTTATTCAATAATCCACTCAATTCAGTATTAAAATTCAATAGTTCACTTCATTATTTAACATGTTTAAATATTCATTTTGGTTACCGAACCTCCTTATTTTTAAAAATAACTTTACTCTTATCAATAAATGAATATTATTAGCTTACTATTCTAGTTATTATATGTAGTTAATGAATAAATTTTCAGAAAATAGTTTACATAAAAAAAGTTTAAGTATTGTTTTCGTTTTCATTTTAAGTACTCTTTTTCTCTGCTTATTTGAGTTTAAAATTCCATGATTGTTTAAGCCTAGTACTACAGCAAGAATTATGTCTGCTACATGTCTCTTGTATCCAGCTGCCTCTGAGGTTTTCTCATTTTTTAGCTTATGGTCATCAATTTATATAAATATTTTTTAATATAAAGTTTGCCAGATCAACAAAAATGCTTGCTACTTATTTTAAAAATACCACCAACATTTATTACATTTAAATTGTAAGTACATATTGTAAATTTTTGCAGCTTGATGATTTGTCACACAAGAGTTCAGCTAGTTCTTTAAACCATCCAGTTGTTAATAGAACTGCTTCACCTATCTTAAAAAATCCTTCTGTTGAGAATATAGTTCATGTGGAAAAGAAAAGTACCGTACCACCAATAAAGCCTCCAAGAATAGATCAAAAAGAACCCCAGGATGAATGGGAATCCAAACTGGTTGGAAATAAACCTCGAGGTAAAATTTGTTATCCGCCATATTTGTATCAATTTTTTCATTTTTGAGCATGTAAAATTGTGAATTAATACTTGTTTTTAGGCGTTTTGAGGCCTGGTAGTAGTGAATCATTAAATAGAAGATCTTGGGATTCCTCAAAACTAGCTTCACAAATAGAAGAAGAGCCTGCAGAGTTGTTAGATGTACCTAAGAAAAATTTTGAGACTATAAGTTTAAGATCTACTAAATCTCCAGAAACTCCTAGAAAAGAACATAAGGAGGGAATGTTTTCCAAATTTAAAAACTTCAGAAAAGGTATCAATATTTTTATTTATTTACAAGTTTATTGCTAAAGTTTGCTCATGCCTGGAAAGAGAATTCTCTCTTCATTTTCTTGTATTTCGTCTTTTGAAGGAAGTTCATGATGAATTGTCCTAGTGCAAGCTTTTTGCGCACAATGACATGTTCTTTTTAGCTCTTCTCTATACTATAAGGTAAATCCTGGTAACATTGACACATCTTCACAAATATTTTTTTTTCTCGCATATGAGTATATTTAGAAATTTGAAATTACGCGTATTGTTATTTGCTATATTAGGAGTAAATCGAGAGTACAAGTTTATTGTAAGTTTCAAAATTTTGATACATTTTTTATTTTTGTAAATGTGTCAGATGTCAAAGTTACCCATACTCTAAGAAAACATTAACACTCCATATTAACTACGTTATAAGCCAATATTTACTAATTGTCAAGTAAAATTAACATACAGTCATATAAAATTAACATACAGTATGATCATTGGTTTCATTGATCAAAGTTCCCAAGTACTGATATTTTTCTACTTGTTCTATCACGTTACCATTGATTGTCAATAGGTGATGTATATTTTGTGGTCTTTTTGTAATTAGCATGTATTTCGTTTTTTTAGCGTTTATAGTAATTCCCATCTCAGCACTATTCATACTCAAGCTTTCGATAAGATGTAGCACTCAGCACTATTAAGCAGCTTTTGCATATTTTTACAAGAGGGCGACACTACATGTGAAATTTTAAAATCGTCAAACTTCTATTTTTCTTGGGCGTACAAAACCAAGGCGGGATATTTGAAAATGTATCAATGTTTGCTCCCTGTCAATGTTACCCGGTTTTACCTTATTTGTGACATATACCTTTCTATGGCAAATATCAACTAAAATCCAAGATACTTGTCAAACTTTTACTTATTTCAATCTGAAATTAAAAACAGTTCTTGTAGCTTTAAAGCATAAAGGTCGGTGGTAGTGTAGTGTAAAATGGTTCGGCATATTTCTTTTTAGTTTTTTGTCTCCTATTGTTCTAAAACCTTTGTATTTTGTACTATCAGCTTCTTTTAGTTACTTAGGGTCGATTGTACGAACGCTAATCAAAACTTGATTGTAATCAAATATTTAATTATAATCAAATACGTCACAGCAGCTGTCAAAATTATTAAAAAATGCTTATTAATATTATTGATTTGTAAATAAAAACATGAAATTAACACCCAGAAAGAGTTTTATTATGGTTTTATTTTTAATTAAAACGCAAAATACAGTGGAACTTGGTTATAGCGTCATTGAAGGGTCCAATAAAAAAATGACGCTATATCAGAGTGACGTTAAAAAAGAGGTTGAGAAAAATAAAATTTTAATGAGGGAAAATATTATTACAGCATTATTGGGTATAGTAGATATATTATTTGTTAATTACTCTGGGCCTAAACATGATAATTTAACATAGTTTACGATATACCGAAAATATAACATTTACTTAAGTCAAATTAAAAAAAAAACAAGAATCATTTTAGGATAAAAAACAATTAAAAAACAAAACATATTATGTATGTATATGAAACTTACATTGTGTAAAAAAGTTCTATTGCTGAAAAAAGTCCGTTATTTTCTTTTGCACAACCCTTTCCGAAAAATAAAGTTTTTCTGTTGTTTCCTTAATAAGCTGAGCTGCTTCTTTGGTATTTGTGGATGCCTCCCTGAACTGGTAAAACCTGGATATGGTCTCAGCAGCTCTCATTGCTTCTTGGATTGTAGGACAAGCAACGATGTCTTCTTCTTCTTCAGCTTCATCGACATCCATTTCCACGTTTTGCACCAGTTCAACAATTTCTTTATCACTTAGGACTTGAAATGTTTCCACCTCATCGTCTACTGAAATGTAGGAGTCAAGATCAGTTCCGAACGCTCCCTGATTCACATTAAATTTTTGTATCCACTCTGACAAAGGCATTTCGTCATCTTTATCAACGTCCTCAACATTGAGAGAAGCTACAGTCAATTTTGCTTGACGAAAACACTTATGAATTGTCACTGACGTAACCGCACTCCACGCATTGTCTAAAAACTGAACAGCATCCAGGATGGTAATGTTCACAGGTTCTCCATTATCCATACAAAAAATCATTCTTTTTAAAAGCTGTTTTCGATAATGGCACTTTAAACTTCTTATGACTCCCTGGTCCATAGGCTGCAAGACACTCGTGCAGTTGGCTGGTAAGAACACTAGATTTATATTGGTCAAATTAAGTTTGGGATGGGCTGCACAGTTGTCAACTAGGAGAAGAATTTTTCTTTTTTTGAAAGAGAGTTCCTTGTCCCACTTTCTCAATTCTTCTTCAAAAATAGCAGAAGTCATCCATGCTTTTTTATTGGCTGTGTAGTTTACAGGTAGTGTTTTAATGTTTTTGAAACATCTAGGATGTAAACTTTTCCCAATAACCAAAAGCTTTCTTTTCTCTGTACCTGTCATATTTGCACAAACAAAAGCCGTCACTCTTTGCTTGGAAAGTTTTCCACCGACACATTTTTGATTTTTGAAATTTAAAGTTTTGTCTGGCGTTAATTTATAAAAGACACCTGTCTCGTCACCATTAAAGATATCTTCATCTTTGTATGGTTGCCTTTGTTGTGGCCATGTGTTTTGTAACCAGTCACTTGTTACGTTCTCGTCCACACATTTTGCCTCTCCAACAATTTTCGAGAAGGAAATTGAGTGCCTGGCTTTAAACCGATCTAACCAGCCGTTAGAGCATGTGAAATCTTCACCAAACAATTTTCCGAACTCTGTAGCTTTCTCCTTTAAAAGTGGCCCGGACACAGGGATATCAGAACTGCGACACTGCTTGAACCATTTGAGTAGAGCTGAATCTACATCACCACGAATGCACTTCCTAATCTTTTTAACATTGTTTCCGTCCTCTTTAAAGGCTTTTAAAATTTTGTCCTTGTTTTTTATGATTGAGCCGACAGTCGAATTAACAAGTCCAAATTGCCGGCATACATCAGCAATTTTTCGACCACTTTCAAATGCTCTTATAACACGCACTTTTTCTTTAATAGGCAAAACCTTCCTTTTAGTGCTACAACTTGCCATATTAAAAAATAAAA
>OU898285.1:75270225-75288843 GCA_918026665.1 Diabrotica balteata
TCAGCATATAATCTAGCCTGTGCAGGTCTCCTGAGATTTTTTATAACATCATTCATTGCTATTAAAAAAAGTGTAGGGCTAATTACAGATCCTTGTGGTGTTCCATTGTCTTGAGACTTAATACTAGAAAGTTCTATATATATTCAATATATTGAAGAGAAACACATTTCAATTTTTATTTCATTTCTATTTCTCATATATATATATATATATATTTATATATATATATATATATATATATATATATATATATATATATAAACCATTTGCGAAAATGTAAGTTTTAATATGAGATCCTTTTATTTAATTTTTGAATAAAAAAGTTTAATTATTCGTAATTAGCTTGTCGCTACAGTTCTTTTTACCAATAGTTTTTAAATTATTTTTTTTAGGAAAACAACGAATCTGATAAAGAGTTTTATGAGTCAAACTCTGAAGCCTCTGAAAGCCACATACCTAGTTTGGATCCAGATCATCGACTGCTTCTAAGGTCTACAAGGCCATTGCTACAATCCAGAAATGCGGCAGTGGTCATGTCAGTTGCTCAACTGTATCACCATGCTTCCCCAAGAAGTGAAAGTATCTTAGCTGCAAAATCATTAGTGCGTTTTCTGAGATCTCACGTTGAAGTACAAAGCATAGTTCTTAATGCAATAGCATCAATGAGTCTTACTAACAAGGGGATGTTTGAACCTTACCTAAAGAGTTTTTTTGTTAGGATATCAGATCCAACTAATGTGAAGTTGCTGAAATTAGATATACTTACTAATGTCACCAATGTTTCAAATGTTTCTATTATTTTAAGAGAGTTGCAGACTTACATTTCTAATAGTGATAAGAATTTCGTTGCTGCCACTATTCAAGCTATAGGAAGATGTGCCTGTTCTATTTCAGAAATCACTGACTCGTGCCTTAATGGTTTAGTTTCTTTATTATCTAACAGAGACGGTAAGAATTTTGTCATATCATTAAATTTTTTGTAATAATTATAACTTTTTTTAGAGGCTGTTGTAGCAGAAAGTGTAGTAGTTATTAAAAGACTTTTGCAGACACAAGCTGCTGATCCTAAAGAAATAATCACTCATATGGCTAGATTGCTCGATAGTATTACAGTTGCCCAAGCTAGAGCTGCCATTCTTTGGCTCCTAGGGGAACATTCACAAAAGGTGCCACAAGTTGCACCAGATGTGTTACGGAAAATGGCTAAAACTTTTCCAGATGAGGTAAAGGTGTTTGGTTTATTTGGTGCGAGAAAATACAATTTCTTTTCCATTTATTGTCTATTTTATAGTTCTATTCATTCCAATTATTTTATGTTTCTCACGTATTTTAGGATGACATTGTTAAGCTTCAAGTGATGAACCTGGCTATCAAATTGTACATAACAAATCCCGAACAAACATCTTTGCTGTGCCAGTATGTTTGCAACCTCGCTAAATATGATCAGAACTATGATATACGGGATAAAGCAAGATTATTCAAACAATTTGTGCCCAACCAAGACGGTAAAATTAAAACTCAAGCCCTTAAAATATTCTTGGCTCAAAAGCCTGCTCCTGATTTAAATGTCCAACTAACTGGTAAGATAAAATAGTTATATATAATTGTTGTCTAGTTTATTTAATGGGAATTAACTACAATACTCAATTCAAAAATTAAACCATTTAATTTGTAATCTCACATTAATCTTAACTTTCTAATTTTACCTATACTGATACGACAAGTTTTCAAGTCAGTATGTGAAACAGAGATAACACTTAAATTGTTTGAATACAAGTGAGACACAAGCCACGCATGTTGGAGTAGCGAGTCTAATTTTTAAAGTGTTTATTTTAAACAAATTTCTGTTATATTATTCCTTCTAAAATATTATCGGATACATGAGTGTAACATAATGTGTGTGTGAGAGAGAGAGAGAGAGATGGCATTAGACAAAGAATCTTTTTGCCACAGAAAATTATTATAAGGATGTTTAAATTTTTATTTTAGAATCGTTTATAAACTTGATTAGAATATTATATATATATATATATATATATATATATATATATATATATATATATATATATATATATATAGATTTGTCAGAATAAGATAACAGATTGCTGATGTTAACTGGAACGCTAATATTGAGATCTTCTTCTTAACATGTCATACACCAAAGTGCGTAGGCGACTATCTCATTACTAGAATTCTGTTCTTGGCGGCGTGACACAGCTCACCTGTATTGTGTATTCCTGTCCATTCTTTAATATTCCTTAACCAGGACAATTGTTTGCGGCCGGCTCCTCTCCTACCTTCGATCTTCCCTTGTAGGATTAACTGTGGTATTTCATATTTTGCTCCTCTCAATATGTGCCCAAGGTAACCAATCTTGCGTTTTTTAATTAATTCAAAGAGTTCTCTTTCCACGCCGGCTCTATTAAGGACGTCATCGTTTCGAACTCTATCCACCCAAGGTATGCGCATCATTCTTCTCAATGACCACATTTCAAATGCTTCAAGTTTGTTGATAGATGTTTTTTTCAAAGTCCACGTTTCCATGCTATAAAGCAAGATGGACCATATGTAGCACTTGACCATTCTGTAGCGTATTTCGAAGTTTAGGTGTTGATTACATAGGAGCGGTCTGAATTTCACAAAAGCTTGTCTTGCCATTTGTATTCGGGTTTTTATCTCGTGTTGTGGATCCGATTGGTCATTGATTGTGGTGCCAAGGTATTTAAAAGTTTTCACGCGATTTATACGATTGTCACCTATGCATAATATCGGGTTTTCTGGAGGGTTTCTGCTAATGTCCATATATTTCGTTTTCAAAATGTTGATTTTGAGGCCATATTTTTTACCTATGCTATTCACCTATCAAGTAATAACTGCTGATCTTCCAAATTATCAGTTATAATCACTGTGTCGTCCGCATAGCGTAGGTTGCTAATTGGTATGCCGTAATATTGAGATCAATTAAACCTAAATATAGTCTTCGAGTCTGTTCCCTATGATTAGAACAATCGAAAAATAAGTGATTCAAATCTCCGATAGATTTATTATTACAAGGACAGAAAGGAGTTTCATAGATTCCAATCCTATGCAGATGCTCTGGAAAGAGGCCATGGTTCAGTTTTAGCCGCGTTATTAACGAAGAATGTACTTTATTAAAGTTAAGATTGAAATGGGGAATATTTTTTGGTAAGCATGGGTGAATAGAAAAGTAATGGTTTCTTGAAGTCTTCTGAACCTCTTTATATTTTGACATCCATCTTTCCCTGTCAATACTCCTGATAATAGAAAAAAGATCTTTAAAGTAGTAAAAATTTGTAATTTTGGATATCTCAGATGTATTTTTTGCCATACTGTCCACCAATTCGTTTCCAATTACTCCATTGTGTCCTTTAACCCAGAGAAAAGTAACTGTTTTGTTTGTGAATTTTAGATCATATAATAATTTTTTGATATCAAGTATAATGGAGTTTTGAAAACTATCTAATGGATGGCTACGAATAGCTTGTAATACTGCCTGAGAATCTGATACTATTACGATGTTCTCACAATAATTAGTGACACACCAAGATAGTGCTTTCTGTATAGCAGCAGCCTCGGCTGTAAAAATAGAACAACATTCAGGAATTCGATATTTTTCAACATAGTTGCTGTTTGAAACAAAAAAAAGCGAAACCAGTACTTTCAACAGTTTTTGATCCATCTGTATAAATTATTGTTAAATCTTCCCCTTATTTGCTTAGTATGGATTTGAATATCAGATTAGTTAAAATTGGCAAGTCTGAATAAGAGGGCATTATAATGGTTGGTTTGTCTATCAGAACTTCAAAGTCTTGTACGTAAAAAGGAAATTTTGGTAGCTGTAATATATAAGATTGAAATGAATTCGTATCGATAAAAGATTCTGCAAGAGGAGGAGAATTTTTTATTCTCCAATAAGGATTTGTTAAATTTTCTGTCAAAAGTAAACCTATTTTGTGAACCATAGTTGTATTAAACGATCTGTACGTTATTAGACGTTTGTTGGCTAACATTTGCCTACATATGAATAAAGGTGGTTCCTGGGCTTCTGCTAGAACTGCCTGGTTTGGTGAAGACATCGTAGCTCCTAGACAAATTTTTATTGATTTAAATTGTATTCTGTCAAGAGTTAATAGATTTGTTTTGCATGTTGAACCGTAAAGAATACCACCGTAATCCAGAATGGATCGTATGTAGGATCTATAAAACATTAAAGATATATTTTGATCTGCACCCCATCTTTTTTTAGAAACGAAAACGCAGAAGGTTAATTCCACGCTCGCACTTTTGTTTTACGTACTTTACATGACTAGACCACAAGAGCTTTTTATCTAGGATCATGCCTAGATACTTATACTCTTCTGCTAAGGGGAAATTATAAATCACCTATCTGGCATTCGCCTGTGACACTTTGTCTACGTCTAGTGAAACATACAATCGAAGATTTTTCTTGTGATATACTAAAACCATTTGTTGAGTGTAACATAATATTAAATCCACTACAGTTCATTGTAGAATGAAAATTAATATTGCCTCTACAAGACTTACATGAAGTAATCATGTAACTGTTATTTTTTAAACGATTATATCATTATATCATTCCTTGCTTTGTTCTTCCAGTTGGTAACCTTAAGTGTTTTCAGATCTTGTTCCACTTGTTTCATGTATTTAAGTTTGGGTCTTCCCTTTGACCTTCTTCCTACTGGTGTTTGCCTCATTATATGTTATGGCGTTTCAATCTCCAAAATCCGTTCAACATAGCCCATCCAGCGCAAACGTCCAATCTTTATCGATGTTATGATCTCGGGTTCATTGTATGTTATGATATAGTTCAAAATTATATCTTCTGCGCCATATGTCATTTTCCTTTACCCCCTTATATACAGGGTGGTGAATTGTCAAACGGGCCATAGGAAATTCAATGGGAAATTCTAAATTGTTGAATTCCCGCTTCCCTAATTATTTTACATAAAAAGTCATAAGTAACTATTTGTAGAGAACTGAGATAAGTATGATTTAAAAACAAATATTAAAATTGTTCTAAGAATTAAATGTATTCCAAAATTTTGTAAAAATATAATACATTTTTCAGGCCACACGAAGTACAAGAATTTGTATGACATGTTGCGTTTCATCATATTTATGTTTCTGATATTTGACAATATTTGAATTGCCAAAATTTTGTGATTTATTGTTTAAAAAACAATATAGTTGATTAAAAAGGATTTAAAATTTAAAAAGGATAAAAATGTATTTTTCAGGCAATAATTCAGGTGATTTCTAATTGTATGTATCTGTACAAACAATATTGCTGAGGTATCAAACAATTTAGAAAATCAAAATGAAATCGAAGTATTAACTGCAGTTGTAGAAAATCTGAGAATAAGTTTTCGGACCATTGCAGACCAGTTTAATATTTATAATTCTACGGCCTTCAAAATTTTAAAAAGGAATAAATTCCGTTCATATAAATTTCAATGTCATCAAGAACTAAGAGGAGATGCTGAGCGACGAGCGGAATTTTGTTCTGAAATTTTAGAGAGGGCTTATGAAGAAAGACAATTTAAAAAAAATTTGTTTAGTGACGAATGTACATTTACAATAAATAATGAACTTAATGTTCAAAATTATTGGATTTGGTCGACAAAAAAGGAAAAATTATTTGAATTGTTGTATAACCTGGAATTGAATCAGAGTGTATTATCATTGTCTAAAAAAGTAAGAAGTTTCCTACTTAAACAATGGTATTATGATATCTTGTATTAAATAAAGATCTGGCAGTGCTCGCACTAATGCTTGAATACAACGTTGTTGCGATTTTTTGTGAACTGAATACATTTCATCATTTTATTGCTTTGTAAATAATATAATTTATTGTGTACAAAGTACTATTTATTGTTTACTAGTAGTAGTAGTATTTGTGAAAATTTGCGTATTTTAGTATATGTGTATAATTTAATGACAAAAAAAAATTGACAATTCAAATATTCAGCATATATCTATCGCGTCGTTTTTGTGTTTGGATTGGCATTCTGTAACTCACATCGTAATCGGTGTAAATCGAAAACGTCAACTTCTACTTGACGCGCTCAGAAGTTGGTGGCAACCCCGCATTGAAACGCGAAAGAAGTGTTCTGTGACGTTAAGTTACTGGAAAGGCTAGTGCTCGCGAAAAATTCATCAAAAAAGAAGATTATATTTCACGTCAAGTAGTTTTGACATGTTTTGGTTAAGTTTGAAAAGTTCGTTACAAGAATACAAAATGGCAAGCGGGAAAGCAAAGAAAAAGACATTTGCTGAGCAGTTAAATTATTTAGTAAACTTTATCTAAATAAATAACACAAAGTCAACAAATAAATGTCAAAACAAGCAATGCGCAAGCGTCAAGACCAATTTCGATGTCGAAATTTGATCTCAACAGAGCTTGTCTAGTCGAAATCGATTTCTAGTACAACATTCCGATAGTAGAGGTCGAGATGAGTTACAGAATACCGATTCCTACAAATTCCGATCCGACTTGCTGACCTCTACTCGATTTGACTCATTTCTATTCGATTTGTAGTTACAGAATCATCGAGCAATAAGACAAAAGAGGGAATCTAATCGTTATGAAAAGGAGACCAAAAAAGTGGCCTCTGATGGCGGACATATCCGGAAATGCAAATGCGCCAAATTTAAATTTCATGACACTTGACAATAATCATACAGTGGTGTAGGGGTTCTAAGTTATCTATTTATTTATTTTATATTATATATTTATCTATTTATTTATTAAAATTATTTATTAAAATACTTTTTTTAACACTATAACACAATAAAGTTTTAATTAATTAATAACGATAATAGTCTAAAATGTTGAACAATTGTTAAAAAACTTCAATAGAAAATATAAATAAGCTTTCATGTGACAGTTATGACAAACAATAACATCAACAATAACATAACCCAACTAAATTTGATTTCTTAAACAAGGAAAGAGATTCTCTTTCCTTGTTTAAAGTGGCCTCTCAAATAGCACTTCCTGTCTATCAATATGTTTGCCCCCACTACCTTTACATTCCCTTTTTTGTCTTATTGCTCGATGTACAGAATAGGGCTAATTGTCAAATATCAGAATCATCAAAATGACTAAACGCAACATGTCATACACATTCTTGTACCTCGTGTGGCCTGACTTTAAGGGGTGACCTGAAAAATGTATTATATTGTTACAAAACTTTGGAATACATTTAATTCGTAAAACAATTTTACCATTGGGTTTAAACACATATTTTATTCCTCTACAAATAGTTTTCTATGACTTTTGATGTAAAATGATTGGGGAAGCAGGAATTAAACAATTTAGAATTTCTCATTGAATTTCCTATGGCCCGTTTAGTGATTCACCACCCGGTATGTGTCTAAGGATTTTTCGTTCAAATGTACCTAATCTCATCGTTTTTCGACAGTGTCCATGTCTCTTATCCATATAGAAGGACCGGTTTTATCAGGGTCTTGTATATTTTGCACTTGGTTTTTCTTGTGATGTTGTTAGATCTTAGATGTTTAATCAATCCATTATATGTTTTATTAGCGATATGTATTCTTTTCATAACTTCTTCACTGACATTGTCATCTGCGGTAACTAGTGGCTCTAGATATGTAAAACTTCTCACGCTTTCGATGTTATAGTCTCCTATTGTCAGATTCTGTAGGTTTCTTAGGGCTGTCGATTTACTGGCCTTCATGTATTTAGTTTTGTTTCGTTAATGTTTAGGCCACTGTTTTGTGCCGCTCTTTCTATCACATTAAATGCTTCTATCATCTCTCTTTCGCTTCTAGCTATGATATTAACATTATCTGCAAATGCCAATATTTGTACACTTTTTGTTATTATTGTTCCTCTGGTGTTGACTTGTAACTCCCTAATTATTTTCTCTAATGTGATGTTGAATAGAATACAGGATAGGACATCTCCCTGTCATAGGCCCGTTCTCACATGGATTGTATCTGTTAGTTCGTTTTGAATTCGCATTTTGCTTTGTACTTTAAGTGTTTCTTTTACTACATCAATGAGTTGAGTTGGAATATTAAACTCTTTCAGTGCATGGATCAGAAATTCTCGATGGACGCTATCATAGGCACTCAAAGTCTTTTCCAAGATTTGCCTCTAGTCGAAGATCTGATCTATTGTGGACTTCTGCCTGCGGAAACCACATTGATATCCCCAACAATTTGTTCCGCATATGGTCTCAATCGGTCATACACAATATTTGACAGTATTTTATATGCCACAATCAGTAGCGTGGTAGTTTTTATATTGAAGTTGATCTCCCTTTTAATGTAGTAGGATAATTACTCCGGTATTCCAGTCTTGTGGCAGTTATGTATTATTCCATATGTTCACTATTAGTTCGTGTATCGCATTCAATAGGGAGTCTCCACCTTCCTTTATCAATTCTGCGCTAATGTTGTCTAATTCAGGTGACTTGTTGTTTTTCTGTCTGGTAACTGTTTCTTGCATTTCACCTACTGAAGGGGGGTTGTTTCTCTGGTATCCGTTTGATCCAGTATAATATCCATCATATATGAGCTAAATAAATAACGCACTTCAGTAGACAGATAGTATTAACGGTGTACCACCTTTACGAGTGCATGTAAAAGAATAGGGGATGTTTATCTGTACAGCAAGTTTATGGTCCATCTGATTTTTAGCTGTGGTGGTGAAAGGTTGAAAAAAGATAATTAACATGTAAGGTGTGTATTTTCAAGAAGAAAATATTCAAATGGTGAAATGGTATTATGGGAACCATTCTATTGTAGAAATAATACAGGTATTTATTGCTACTTTTGAAAATCGCTTAATTCCGACAGAGAAAACAGTATAATCAATTATTAAAAACTTTGAAAATTTCGGTTGCATAAATACCTGTATGAAATGTCGTCCAACAGATCAACCACGATCGAAACAAATCTCTATTGAACGCGAAGCTCGCGAAATGCTAGTTTGTTTAACTGCTGAAGAAACGCCTTGTTCGAGTAGACAAATTGTGGATGAAGTTGACCTAAAGAAGAGAACTGTAAGGAATATTTTAAAAAGGAATAGATACAATTACTATAAAGTGCAAACCACCCAAGAACTTTTTCCATACGATCATTTTAAACGTATGGAATTTGAAACTATAATGGAGAAATCGAATGAGATCATCATCATCATCTTGGTGCTACAGCCCTTAGAGGGCTCGACCTTCTCAAGCTTTCTACGCCGTTCTGTTCGGTCCCTTGCTTGCATTTTCCAGTTGCCGACTCTGATCTTCTCGGCATCTTGTGTTACCCCGTCCATCCACCTCAGCTTTGGTCTACCCCGTCTTCTACATTCCCACGGGTTGCGCTGTTAGAATCTTTTTTATCATGTTCGATTCAGGGGCCGGGCTACATGTCCCGCCCACTGCAGGCGGTTTCGCTTAATTATAGTGGTAATATCTTTACCATCAAACGTATGCTTGTAGGTATTCTGCAGTTCAAAGTTATATCTACGCCTCCATATTCCGTTCTCACAGACCGCTCCGAATATCTTGAGAATGAGAAATCGAATGAGAACAATAACTTTTTAAAAAATATTTGTTTTCCGATGAATCTTTATTCACAATCCATAAACATCATAATCCATCTGTCGTCCGCTATTTGTCTAGGAAAATAGACATTGGGTATTGCCGTGAAAACATAATACCCAAAGAAATTAAATGTATGGACTGGAGTTTATAACCATAATATAACTGGTCCATTTTTATTACGAGAAATCTGAATGGACGTAAGTATCTAGATTTATTACGAAATCAGATTATTCCAGCAGTTCGAGATCTTGCGGTAAACTTCGATTATGTCTGGTTTCGACAGGATAGTTGCCCAGCACATAATGCACTCGAAGTTACAAATTATTTGGAACAAACATTCCCTGGACGATTGGCCCCTAGATCACCAGATTTAGCACCTTTGCCTTAGCCTCTTCCAAACTATGCCTCCAACCTGGTCAGATATGCGCCGATCTTCTCCAGGTTCTCATATCTAGCAAATTTTGCGCGTCCGCTGCCACTTGGTCCCTTAACTTTTCTGTGGCCTTCCTTTTGGTCTTGCACCCTGCATTTTACTATCTAGGGTCTTTTCAGCTTCCATTCTCACTACATGACCAACCCGTTGAAGGTTCTCAAATTTAACGAATTCTGAGGTCGGTACTTCTTTGAACAGTTGGTAGAGTTGATAGTTATTCCTATATCTCCATACTTTGTTTTCGTTAATAGGCCTAATATGTTTCTTAGGACTTTTCTTTAAAGACTTCCAGCTTTCTTTTTGTGTTTTCTGTCGTCACCCACGTCTCGCATCTATAACATACATTGGTCTGACAATAGTTTTGTAGACCCTGATTTTCTATTTCCAGTGTGTTTTTGGAGAGTTAGGCCGTCCGCACATGAAGCTACTAAAAAGAAACCAGTTGGTAACTTTAGTTATCAATCAGTTGCTTATTAGTTACTGTCCATGTATTTTAATGAGTATCCGCACACAGCGCTACTAGTTAGTAACTGGTCTCTAATGCATCAGTGAACAGTCGACAGCAGAGTGGACGTAGAAGTCGCTTGGGGACTAGTTTTAGTTTGTTGTGATATTTTTAAAGTTTACACGCGAAATGGCGAAATTGGTAGAACAGTCGTTTAATATAAAATTAGTGCAAGAAGTGGAAAAACATCGCTGTCCATAAAACTATACGTTAATAAATTAAATAAATGTTCCCTCCTTACCTGAGGATTATTAAAATCCTTTCTTCCGTCCCAACACATTCTCGCATTGGAGTATTTTCCTTTTGAATAGCAGGTACAAGCAATTGTACTAAATGTAAATAAGATTCTTTTGACATTCTATAAAATGCAAAAAAAATTAGCATCACCTTCTTGTAATTATTTTGCAGCAACAAAGGCTCTGCCATTTATATTATTTGCAATGTAGGGATGAACCCTATACCTCCTTTTTTTCTGCATTTTACGTCTTCTATTATAATAATAAAGAATATCTTCATCACTTGAGTCACTAGACATTTTTAACGCGATAATAGCGCTCAATAATATAATATAAAGGTTAAAATTTAAACACCCTATAACAAAGCTACTCGTACATGCAAGAAGTGACTCGTTTCTATTAATTTTCAGTAGCGTAGTGTGCGAGTCACAGTTAAGTAAACAGTTGGTAATTCTAGTTACCAACTAAACCAAATTTAACTTAAAGATGCAGTAGCAGTAAACAAACCAAGACACATTATCAACATTATGAATATTACGAGGAGCAATCCCAAATCATGATTTACAATGTATAAACGTACATAATATCCACCTCATAAACTATATAAATAGACATCGTATACGAAACTCAAGTATTAACAGCATACCATATCATTTAGTAGTCCTTGTACACGGAAGAATTGCTATAACTTAATTGGACCACTGTTGTTCCAGTGATAATATTTTAGCCAGGGCGTGCGTCAGGGAATTATAGTGCTTGAATTTATTCATTTATAGTTATAATAAATGTTATCATTGATATTTTATGATCAGAAGAATAACAAAGATAAAATCAAATTAATAAATGTTACAATAAGGTTTTCCAACAACATAATAATGTGAATTCATTATTGTAACGCATTGAATTAATAAAATTAAATATGTAAAAATTGTTTTAAAATTAAATGTAATATCTAATGGCGGTTTCCCACCAAACGGACAAAATAAAAACAAAACACAAACTCGTGTCCAATAAAACAAAATAACAACTTTTCACAAACTTTTTAAAGACTGGCGTGTTTTGAAACAGTTCGTTTTGTTTTTCGAGTCACGAGTTTTTGAAACTCGAGTCTGTTTAGTGGAAACGGTCAGTTGTGTATTAATGGACTACCTCACTCTGAAGTCACAATGGGCGGGGCTTCGAAAACCTTTCTAAACATTTCTACACTAAATACAAGATAGAGCTGCAGTAAGTATAAATCAACCGTCAACAGTATGGATGTTACGAAAGGCACTCTCAAATCATGATTTTAACGATGTATAAACCTATATTTTCCTGTATTATGAAATACATATGAAAATATGAAGTAGACATCGTAGCATAAGTTGCGGCCGACCGTATGATTTATAGTCATTATATTTATAGTGATTATTGACTCAAGCAAAGCCTCTGGTTGAGTTCAAAATAAACAACTGATTGAATCCTAACATGCAAACATAGAAAATGAAAGAGGAGGGGATAACGATTATATTAGATAGACAAAACAAACAAGATGACTACAAAACGGCACTAAACGGCATCTTCGTTATTAATGGACGTATAGTTACATACGAGATATCATAGGACGCTATGGATGAAAATAGATTTACTATATGACAAATTTTTGATTTATTGAAATCAAGGAAGGCCTCTGACTGAGTTCAAAATAAACAACTGATTGAATGCTAACATTCAGCATAGAAAAATGAAAGGTAAGGGGATAAAGATTATATTACGATAGACAAAAACAAACAACACGACTACCAAAAGGGCACTACACAGCATGTTCGTTATTAATGGACGTATAGTTGCATACGAGATATCATAGGGCACTATGGATGAAAATAAATTTACTATAAAACAAATTTTCATATATTGACTTCAAGAAGGCCTCTGGTTGACTAAAAAATAAACAACTGATCGAATCCTAACATGCGACATAGCAAATGAAAAGGGACGATATAACGAATCTATTAAAGATATGTAATTGATTTTCTATCTTAATATATTCGTTATATCCTTTCCTTTCATTTACTATGTCGCATGTGAGGATTCGATCAGTTGTTTATCTTGTACTCAGTCAGACGCCTTTTCATACATAGTGCACTATGATATCTCGTATGAAACTATACATCCATTAATAACGAAGATGCTTCGTAGTGCCCTTTTGGGTCGCCCTGTTTGTTTTTTTCTATCCTTAAGTAGTCGTTATAGCTCCCCTTTCATTTTCTATATCGCGTGATAGGAATTGATCAGCTGTTTATTTTGTACTCAGCCAGAAGCCTTCTTTGTCAATCAATCAAAATTTGGCATACGGTTTTTCTTTCGTATTAAATTATTAAAACAATATGTACAATTACACGTGAATTTTATTGTTTTTTCAAATAAAAACTGAAAACATAATAAGTTACTACTTTTGATTCGAACTAACACACAATTTACTTTAAAAAATAAGTGTATTTGATGTTTCGATTTCGATCATTTAAGTGTCAAAACAACGTTGCAATTGCTGCTTTATTATTTTTGTCAAACCATAAGTTTCTTTTTATTTCACAGTAGGGAAGCTTATTTTGAATTTCCTTGAAAATAATACTAACATTGTATATTTTATCTTCTTTGTTCATAGTAAAAAATCTTTAATTGTACATACTGTTTTATTAATTTGATAGGAAATATGAAAGCAAAACCGCACGCCTATGGAGTCTTACGTAGCATAGCCTGGTTTTGTTTACTTTTACTGCACGTCGAATTTGAATGAACTGTAGTTTAGTTTCTTTTTAGTAGCTTCATGTGCGGACGGTCTTAGTGTGTGTTTTAAGCACAGGGGCGAGTGAAAAATAACCTTTGCTTCCCTTTACTATTCTTCTTTGAATTTATGATTCTTCTGTTCCATCCGTGCTTAATGCAACTCCTAGATACGTGAAACATTCTAAAGTTTCAATATCGTCCTTTCATTTAACTATGCGTCTGTTTTCCCTAGCTCTTGCTTGTGTTAACTTTTTTGTCTCTTGAATATTTATTTTTAGTTCGGTCTCTACCCCTATTTTCAGCCCTGTTTTCAGGATCAGAAATGCCTCAATGACCTAAAATGCTATAGGCGCGTGTTGTTAAGTAGACTGGCTATTCTTCTTCTTCTTCTTCTTCAAGTGCCCTGTCCGTTGCGAACGTAGGCTATTAACATGGCAATTTTGATCTTGTTTGCGGCGCTTCTGAATAGTTCGACCGATGTGAGCCCGAACCACTTCCGCAGATTTTGGAAGCACGAGTGTCTTCTCCTGCCTGGCCCTTGCTTACTGTCTATTTTTCCCTGGACAGTCAATTGTAGCAGACGGTACTTATTGTGTCCCAATATGTGGCCTAGATATTCAAGCTTTCTTTGTTTAATTGTATTCACGATTTCTTTCTCCTTTCCGATTCTTTGGAGTACCTCTATGTTGGTGACATGTTCGGTCCAGGATATACGAAGAATGCGTCGGTACACCCACATTTCGAATGCTTCTAGTTTTCTCGTTAGCGTCTCCGTCAGCGTCCAGGCCTCACGCCATACAGCAAGATCGGAAAAATGTAGCATTTAACTATACGTCGTTTTAGGGGAAGAGACAAATCCTTGCTTATGAGGAGCTTTTTCATATTGCTAAATGCTGCTCTAGCTTGTTCTATTCTTGCCTTAATTTCTATGGTCTGTTTCCATTTTGCATTTACGTTGGTGCCAAGGTACACATAAGATTCTACATGGTCAATTCGTATGTTACTTATCCGTAATTGTCGAGCAGGTTGTTGCTTTTTCCTTATCAGCATCCACTTTGTCTTCTTGAATTTGAGGCTCAGGCCGTATTCCTCACTAACTGAATAAAGTCTTTCCATTACTTGTTATAATTCGTCTATAGTAGTGGCAAGGATCACCGTGTTGTCGGCATATCTTATATTGTTCGTTAACTCATCGTTTATTTTTATGCCTCATTTGCATTTTCCATACATTTGTTAAATATTTCCTCGGAATACATATTGAATAGGAGTGGGGATAATATACACCCCAGACGGACACCTCTTTTGATCTGCACGCTTTCAGTGAGTTCGTTGCCAATTTTTGCTCTTGCTGTTTGACCCAGTATAGGTTTGCCACAATTCGAATGTCCTTGTCGTCAATACCTGTCTTTCGCAGAATACCTATCCAATGTTCATGATTGACATTGTCAAATGCTTTTCTAAAATCTACAAAGCACAAATACACGTCCTTATCAACGTCTCTACACCGCTGTATAAGCACCTGGAGAGCGAAAATTGCTTCTCTAGTTCCAAGTGCTTTCCGAAAACCAAACTGCGAAACTATCAATATTTGACTCACTATCAGGCTGGCTATTACTTCGAAGTATTTAATTATTTGGGTGGCGAAGAATATAGCATTACTAAGTTATGAATCAAGGTCGGATACTTTTATGACAGATGTGTAATTTTTAGGTCATGAAGAGTTACAATTGGGCTCCCTTTCTCATTTACATTAAACAACGAGCAAATGGATATGAAGATTTGCCTCCTTTTCCTGCTAATCCGCCTACAGGAGACGTTAGGAACGTAGAGCAACTATCAGGAGAGGAGGGTAAAGTTCATAAAAGTACGGTAAGCGAAAAGATAATAAATTTACCTTCTGTATATAATTCGTGCATTTTGATATATTTTTAGGACAAGAAAAGAAAAGAACAATTCAACTCTGAATCTGGAATGTGGGGAATGTGGGAATCTGAAGCTAGTTCTGGTGGCAATAGTAGTGACTATGGTTCAAGTACCAGTTCTTCGAGTGAAAGCGACGACGAGTTGAATGAGGAAGAGTCAAGTGAAGAAGAATCTTCCGAAGAAGAAACTTCTAAGTAATTATTATTGGAATATTAGAATTATGGCCGATCAAATGCTGATAACGATAAGAAGTCTAACTTTTCTTATCGTTGGTTTTCTTTGCCAATAATTAATATCACAACTGATATTTACAACTTTTATTAACCAAAACAAATTTACACATCTATGTTACTTCCGCCATCATAAAAATCTCTCTTTCTACAACCGGACTCCCCTTGTACATTGCCACTCGGGCGAGTCATTGGTCTTGCAGGTTGCAACTACCCACTGTTGCCAAACTGATCTAAAATTCCTATATTGTATAAAATAAGTCCCAAACAAATGCTACAAGTACGTTTTCCGTCTGCGTTGTTTTTTTTTATTAACAAAATACACATGGCTATTAGTTAATCGCGTATGAGCCAGTCGAAGTCGCGTTAATATTACGTGGTCTCTCCGACTTGTTGGTAATGTGGGCCAGGGTTTTATCGATTTTTTTCTATCGCGTAGCTTGGCGATGGCAGTTTCACTTTTCTTCACACATATATCACACTTTACATTTGACCGCCTTTTCACGTCCGCACTCGTAAATGTTCAGTACAATCCGCACTATCACTAGTTGCATCTTCTTTTGTAGCGTTGTCTGCCTCTTCATTTCCTTGAATTCCAATATGGGATGGTATCTGAAGAATATAACAATTTTTTTTCATTCAGTTGAGCGGTATAAACTTCTTGTTTTATCTTGATGACCAAAGGATTAGTTGGGGAGACATATTGGGGGACTGTCCGGAACTTAGAGAGTCTGTGAGAATATACAATTGATAATATTGGATGCGTTGACAGCGAGGGTGGCTGGTATAGAGCATATAGTTCAGCAGAGTAAATGCAGTACTCTAAAGTACTTATTTGCCGGTGTTGGGGTTATGACTGCAACACCAGTACCTTCATTTGATGTAGATGATCTGTGTATTTATGTGTATAATTCAAGTTCCAAAGAATATCATTGAAGGCGGATTTGATTAACTGTGGGTTTTGTTCAATGTTTGTCGAAAGAAATGAGGCGCGTTAGGTACTGAGGGTTCTTTATTTGCCATGGGGGAATTGAGGACGATTTGGGGGGAAAACCATTGTGGGAACGTGTAGTTTAATTGATTTAAGTAGCTTCTAATCCTTGCGTAGAACGGTTTGGCCCTTCTTAGCGTATTTATGAAGAGATTTGGGAACTGTACTTAAAACAATTTTGAATAGTAGGGTTTTTTGAGTTAGACCTGATTTTTGCGGCGTATGCTACACTTAAATAAAGTCTTCTTTCTTCTAAGGACGGTTCACCAACTTCACAATAAATACTTTCGATTGGTGTTGTGCAAAAAGCTCCAGATATTATACGTAAAGAGAGATTGTGAAGACTTTTTTTAGCACTGTCTTTCTGGCTGTAGACTACACAGTAGATCCACATTCTAATTTTGATCTGATTAATGTTCTGTATAAACATGAAAAGTGTTTGGCGATGCGCGCTCCATTCTTTATTGGCCAGAGTTTTTCGAAGATTTAATCGCTTATGACAAGATAAGATCAAATGTTTCCAGGTTAGAGCTTCTTCGTTTGTTTGAAATAGAGGTATAGCATTTTCACTTAAGTTTCAAAATCGTTAGTGTAGCTTTTTATGACGCTGACTGGATCCTGTGCACTATAAACGTTTTGAAATAGATCGGATATTTGATTAAAATCACGGATACATGGATAGTTTTGCTCTGAGATGAATGCATTGGCAGATTCCATGAGTATGTGAGTTAGTTTGAGTATTTTTCTTACTTTTTTTTTGGTTTTTTTGATGGTTCATAATTTGGTTTAACAAACGGGTCTAGACTTGGGTTTTCTGGATCAGCGTCTTGCGCTGGGGGAGGTATGACCATTTCTTCTAAACTGCATTTTGAGCCCTTTTCTGCTGACTGGGTTGTATCTATATTGATGATTGGTTGTGCGGTTGGAGTTTTTGAGGGGTTAGTTGGAAGTATTTGGGGAGGTGTGGATTGCGAAGATGTTGGGGTGTGGGGGTTTTGGTTAGAATTTTCAGAAAATGATTCTTGAGTTATTTTGCAATTTGCTGCAGTATGGACTTGCCTTTTACAAGAAAAACATACCAAGGAATCGTGTGACAAAAAAATCCTATAGTTAGTGTTATCATTATTATTTAATATGGATTCAGGTATTGAGGCAAGCGGTGGTGGGATAAAAATTCATCGTCTAAAAACTATAAACGTGACCTAATCATCATGGCTATTCTGACCTTCGAGGCAGCTGCTCTGAACAATTGCCTTGAGCTGCCTATTCTCTTTAAAACTTCTGCATTCGTGACTCTATCTACCCATGGAATCCTTAACAATCTTCTAAATGTCCACATTTCAAACGCGTTAAGTCGATTTATTGTATTCCGGTTTAATGTCCATGATTCAGCTCCATAGTAGAGGTATTATTTTGAGGCATAGAGGCAAACCGGCACTTAACTCGAATAACATGGGTTGGTTTTAAGGCCCAATTTTTCAATTTCTAGGGTTAGTAAAGCATACGAAATGTGGGACAAACGTTTGACAGAATTAGTCTTTCTGCTGAAGTGACTAGTTTGCGTGCTTGGATTTGTTGGTTATTAATTTCTATAGACCCTCCATAAATTCATGAAATGACTTACACTCTGGCAGTACAATAGCTTGATCTTTGGTAGGAAATTGTTGTTCAATCACAGCAGAAGAATAAGTTTTAGTATTGTTTTCCTTTTGGGAGCTTCTGTAGTCAGTTGGATTTAACATATTTTCAAGTTAGACCTGACAGGCAATTTTATATATCGTTACAGATAACGAATAAACTTGTTTAGAGTTTTTATATCAAGCCAACTTATAATAAATACAATAAGTTCCTGTGAAATGACTCTGTTTTATATAATTTTAAAGAGTACTTACAGAATAGTATATGTGAACACACTCTTATGCA